>SJYT01053414.1:630681-685114 GCA_006410635.1 Cephalophus harveyi
ATATGCAGTGATTTTGGAACCCCAAAAAATAAAGTCTGACACTGTTTCCACTTTACTTTCATGCATTGGAGAAGGCAATGGCAACCCACTCCAGTGTTCTTGCCTGGAGAATCCCAGGGACAGGGGAGCCTGATGGGCTGCCGTCTATGGAGTCGCACAGACACGACTGAAGCAACTTAGCAGCAGCAGCAGCAGTAGTTACTTGAGCCACCATGTGGTAAAATTGTGCTCAAAAGATAGTCAAGAGAGGAAAGTAATGCAGAGAGAGACTGTGCCCTAATGACATCTTTTAAGGTCTTGATTCTGAGATGCTTAAAGCAGCATTAGACATCTCATGTATAAGAACCAATACAGTCCTTTATATTTTCTTTCCATTTCAAAAAACTTAAGCCAAATCTCCGTCAGGTTTCTGTTAACCATCACACACAGACTCCAAGTTGTCCGTGACTGCAGCCCCTCCTTCCACCTTCCACTCCCGGCTGGGTCTGGAGGATGTCCAATAGTGGCAGGACTGTAGGAATGCAGAAGTAAACACTTCAACTTATTGCCCCAAAAGAGAAAAGGCTGCTTTGCCTCTCTAGGTCCTCCTGGGGTAGCTCTCACCTCCACAAGCTCCTCCGCTTTCCCCTCCCTCCACTCAGATGAGGGCAAATAGGCTTGATCTGGAGGAGGAATGTGTGAATTTTCAGGGGAAAGTCACCTTCAGGAGGTTAACTCCAAACCTTGCTGGAGTTTCTGGGGACGATTAGCAAAGAAAAATATTTCACGGCACAGTCTTATTTTTCAGAATCGTGCTCTGAGTTGGATTACAGACTTTGAGGAAACAGAGCATATTTGTTCAACAGAAATTTTCCTAGTATATATGGAGTAGTTAAGTCAAGATAAGGGCTGGAGTCAGGAGTTCAGTTCCGTTCAGTCACTCAGTCATGTCTGACTCTTTGCAACCCCATGAACCGCAGCACGCCAAGCCTCCCTGTCCATCACCAACTCCCGGAGTTTACCCAAACTCATGTCCATCGAGGCAGTGATGCCATCCAACCATCTCATCCTCTGTTGTCCACTTCTCTTCCTGCCCTCAATCTTTCCCAGCATCAGGGTCTTTTCCAATGAGTCAGCTCTTCGCATGAGGTAGCCAAAGTATTGGAGCTTCAGCTTCAACATCAGTCCTTCCAATGAACACCCAGGACCGATCTTTAGGATGGACTGGTTGGATTTCCTTGCAGTCCAAGGGACTCTCAAGAATCTTCTCCAACACCACAGTTCAAAAGCATCAATTCTTCGGTGCTCAGCTTTCTTCACAGTCCAACTGTCACATACATATATGACCACTGGAAAAACCATAGCCTTGACCAGACAGACATTTGTTGGCAAACTAATGTCTCTGCTTTTCAATATGCTATCTAGTTTGGTCATAACTTTCCTTCCAAGGAGCAAGGGTCTTTTAATTTCATGGCTGCAGTCACCATCTGCAGTGATTTTGGAGACCAAACAAATAAAGTCTGACTGTTTCCACTGTTTCTCCATCTATTTCCCATGAAGTGAAGGGACCAGATGCCATGATCTATCATTCCTTCCAAAGAAATCCCAGGGCTGATCTCCTTCAGAATGGACTGGTTGGATCTCCTTGCAGTCCAAGGGACTCTCAAGAGTCTTCTCCAACACCACACTTCAAAAGCATCAATTCTTCGGTGCTCAGATTTCTTCACAGTCCAACTCTCACATCCATACATGTGGACCTTTGTTGGCAAAGTAATGTCTCTGCTTTTTAATATGCTGTCTAGGTTGGTCATAAATTTCCTTCCAAGGAGTCACTGTCTTTTAATTTCATGGCTGCAGTCACCATCTGCAGTGATTATGGAGCCCCCAGAAATAAAGTCTGACACTTTTCCCACTGTTTCCCCATCTATTTCCCATGAAGTGATGGGACCAGAGGCCATGATCTTAGTTTTCTGAATGCTGAGCTTGAAGCCAACTTTTTCACTCTCCACTTTTACTTTCATCAAGAGGCTTTTTAGTTCCTCTTTACTTTCTGCCATAAGGGTGGTGTCATCTGCATATATGAGGTTATTGATATTTCTCCCAGCAATCTTTATTCCAGCTTGTGCTTCTTCCAGCCCAGCATTTCTCATGATGTACTCTGCATAGAAGTTAAATAAGCAGGGTGACAATATACAGCCTTGACGTACTCCTTTTCCTATTTGGAACCAGTCTGTTGTTCCGTGTCCAGTTCTAATTGTTGCTTCCTGACCTGCATATAGGTTTCTCAAGAGGCAGGTCAGGTGGTCTGGTATGCCCATCTCTTTCAGAATTTTCCCCAGTTTATTGTAATCCACACAGTCAAAGGCTTTGGCATAGTCAATAAAGCAGAAATACATGTTTTTCTGGAACTCTCTTGCTTTTTCGATGATCCAGCGGATGTCGGCAATTTGATCTCTGGTTCCTCTACCTTTTCCAAACCAGCTTGAACATCTGGAAGTTCATGGTTAACATATTGCTGAAACCTGGCTTGGAAAATTTTGAGCATAATTTTACTAGCATGTGAGATGAGTGCAATTGTGCAGTAGCTTGAGCATTCTTTGGCATTGCCTTTCTTTGGGAGTGGAATGAAAACTGACCTTTTCCAGGCCTGTGGCCACTGCTGAGTTTTCCAAATTTTCTGGCATATTGACTGCAGCACTTTCACAGCATCATCTTTCAGTATTTGAAATAGCTCAACTGGAATTCCATCACCTCCACTAGCTTTGTTTGTAGTGATGCTTTCTAAGGCCCACTTGACTTCACATTCCAGGATGTCTGGCTCTAGGTGAGTGATCACACCATCGTGATTATCTGGGTCGTGAAGATCTTTTTTGTACAGTTCTGTGTATTCTTGCCACCTCTTTTTAATATCTTCTGCTTCTGTTAGGTACATACATTTCTGTTCTTTATCAAGCCCATCTTTGCATGAAATGTTCCCTTGGTATCTCTAATTTTCTTGAAGAGATCTCTAGTCTTTCCCACTCTGTTGTTTTCCTCTATTTTCTTGCATTGATCACTGAGGAAGGATTTCTTATTTTTCCTTGCTATTCTTTGGAACTTTGCATTCAGATGCTTATATCTTTCCTTTTCTCTTTTGCTTTTCACCTCTCTTCTTTTCACAGCTATTTGTAAGGCCTCCCCAGACAGCCATTTTGCTTTTTTGCATTTCTTTTCCGTGGGGATGGTCTTGATCCCTGTCTCCTGTACAATGTCACGAACCTCATTGCATAGTTCATCAGGCACTCTGTCTATCAATCTTTTTTGTACAGTTCTGTGTATTCTTGCCACCTCTTTTTAATATCTTCTGCTTCTGTTAGGTGCAGACCATTTCTGTCCTTTATCGAGCCCATCTTTGCAAGAAATGTTCCCTTGGTATCTCAAATTTTCTTGAGGTGAGAATAAAGCTTATAAAATAAATAAATATATGTGTGTGGGGGTGTTATGTGTGTGTGTGTGTACATATATATACACACCATAAGCAATAGGTAATTGAAGCTTCAGCATCATTCCTTCCAATGAATATTCAGGGTTGATTTCCTTTAAGATTGGCTGGTTTGATCTCCTTGCTGTCTAAAGCACCCTTAAGAGTTTTCTCCAGGACCACAATTTGAAAGTACCATAAGCAACTTAAAAAAAAAACCAAAAAACAAATTTCTCCCCATGCCTACCTATGATCTTGAAATAAAAGCTAAAAATAGGAACAACAATAACCTACCAGTTTTTTGAGCAACTTGCTGAGATAGAGAACAACCCTGATGGAAAAAGGTACCTTCACTCTCCAGAAAAAGAACAGGAATATGAGAGATCTACTTAACACGAAATATACACAGTTCCACACAGTTGGAAAAACATTCACGACCATAAGTGGAATTTCAGCGTCTGGTGCAGTTAGTGGTTGAAAAAGAAAAGGGAGTCTTTCTACACAATTATTAATGATAATACAACTTGAAAGTGGATTTGCATCATTACCCAGAAGCCCGCAGTCAAGTAGGAATGCCAATGCCACAGATATTCCCTGGTGGGACCTAAGTCACAGGGCAGCTCCTGGCCTGTCTCCCAAGGTGGTCAACACAAACAGTAGATTTACCTCGTTTCCTCTGGGTCCTTCCTGTAATCTGAACACAGCATAGAAAGGCCCGCCATTAATTGAGAAGGGAAGGGAGGAAGAGAGCCCCATATTTCCTCAGGCCAGCAGTGCCTCAGGCACAACTCAAAAAACAAGAAAATAAATATTTTTCAAAGTGCCAACTTTCTGTTTCAGCAAAATGTGTTGCTGTCTAATAATTTAAAAACTATAGCCACAGGCACAGATAGTGGGGATGGGCTACAACAGCTTCCTAGTCTCTCCTTTGACCTCTTCCATTCTCACATCTAATGCAAAATGGCTTTTTCACCGTGTCTCATCTAACTGGCTTATGTTTAGAAGACTTTTTCTCAGGCCAGAGATAGGGTCCAGGGGCTTCCCTGACAGCACCAGGGTCAACGGTGTCCCTCCCAGGGAACCAAAACCAGCTTGAAAGAATAGACTGGCCTCCAAGGAAGGCGCCAGGGTGTTGAGTAAACGACAGCATCCGCATCCTGAGTTTTCCCTACGAAGGGCACATTCCTGGAGCTGGACAGAAGAGAAACTCGAACAAAAGGCACCTGCTCTCAGGAACAAGACACAAGAACAAATAAGAGTTTCAACAACCAGCACATGAATAGGAGCAGAGGACAGGCCAGCTGCAAGTGTTTCGCTCCGAGAGAGTGAAGAGAGAGAGAACTCCGACACTCCAGTGGGGGCTTTTCCATCCAGGAGGCTTGATGACATGGGATCAGACCTTCCCCCGGATGGTCCACGGGACAGACATAGAGCTCCAGGACACTGTACCACTGATCGCAAGGTCTTCCTGGTGAGGTCCTTATAGGATGTGCACACCATTTAACCAGCAAAACCACTTAGTGAGGTGGGAGACATACTATCATCCGTTATAGCTGAGAATATCAAGGGTAACAGAGGGCTTCCCTAGTGGCTCAGACGCTAAAGAATCTGCCTGCAGTGCAAGAGAACTGGGTTCAATCTTGGGTCGGGATGGTCTCCTGGAGGAGGGAATGACTACCCACTCCAGGATTCTTGCCTAGAGAATTCCGTGGACAGAGGAGCCTGGTGGGCTATTGTCCATTGAGTCACAGAGAGTCAGACAACTCAGTGACTAACAAAAACGAGGTTCAGTGAACATCCAAGGCCACAGTGCCTGAGAGTGGCAGGTACCCTTTCACCAGGTAGGAAGAGAGGCAGTGGGTGGTAAGCTGACATTCTTCAATCCCAAGCTCATGAGAACTGGGTAAGAAAAAGAGGCCAGTTAAGAATACCACAATGGTCCAAGTATATAACTGAGTATATAAGGTTAGTAGGTTCCCAACAAACAGGCGTTCAATGCAGAGATAAAGGAGCTATAGAACCTGTTATAGGAAGAAACTTGACAATAATCAGAACTATATAAAATTAGTGGTGATATGAGAAGAGGCAAGTGGAGACAATTTAGTCAAAAGCTAGATAAATACATTTCTACAGTGTTGACTTTGGTGATATGAAGAGAGAGCAATTTCTGTGGTCACTTCCAAATCAAAAGAAGTCAACGACTTTATGATCACCTGGATCTTAACTTTTAAAACTATGCTCTCCTGTCACATTAAATGAGTTTTGTGTTAGTTGCTGAACCATGCAATCCATTTACTTTATGGAAGAAGGTAGCTTATTCCATGCAATTCTAGCCACAAAACAATAACCATTAAGCTTAATCCCACTTTAGCAATACAAATTTTACCAACCAGAAAAAATAATGGGCAAAACACAATTTAGTTAAAAGGGAAAAAAAAAGCATTTTTAGTAAGAAACAAGAGAACTGGGGCTGGGAGGACTTTGGGGTCTAAACAAAATAGACAAGTCTTCCATAAAACCACCTAAAAGTATTATTTGGCTATTCCAGTTTTTCCCTTTAAGGAGAAAGAGATCTCATCTTTACCCAAGTACATTAAAGTTCCAGCTAGCTGAAAGCTAGGTAAGAAAAAGAGAGGATTCGGATGTGAATTTTCTGAATTGAGTATCTGTGCAGAACATAACCATTCCTGGTCCTTGCAACCTCAAGCAAAACAGCAGCAATGGGGTACAGTAAAAAAAAAAAAAAAAACTCACACAAATGATCTTATTTCCAAAACAAGAGACTCACAGACATGGAAAACAAACTTATGGTTACCAAAGGGGAAAGGGGTGGGGGTGGGATAACTTAGGAGTTTGGGATTAACATACACACACTACTATGTATAAAATAATCATCAAGGACCTACTACACAGCAAGGAAGTATACTCAATATTATGTAATAACCTGTAAGGGAAAAGAATCTAAAAAAATGTGTGTGTGTGTGTGTGTGTGTGTGTTGGGCTGGGGGGAGTAGCTTCCCTGGTGGCTCAGACTGTAAAGAATCTGCCTGCAATGCAGGAGACCTGGGTTGGATCCCTGGGTTGAGAAGATCCTCTGAAGAAGGAAATGACTACTCACTCCAGTAAGAACACTCCAGCAAGAATGCCTGGAGAATTCCATGGACAGAGGAGCCTGGCAGGCTACAATCCGTGGGGTCGCAAAGAGTCGGACATGACTGAGCAACTAACACTTGGTTGGCCAAAAGGTTTGTTTGTTTTCTTTCTGTAACATATATATATGACTGAGCAACACACACTTATACATAAAACTAATCACTGTGCTGTATACCTAAAATTTACACAATAATATACTTCAGTAAAATATTTTTTTTAAAGAACAGAGTCTTGGAAATAGACTAGGCTCCTCAGCAGCCCTCCAAGCCTGGGCAAATTATCTCCATCAATTGTGTATCTGCAAGTACTCAACAGACATCTGTTGTGTAACTATCCTACATTTGGGGGGGTTGGGGGGGTGGGAGGGTGGGGGGTGTGCAGAGGGACATAATACAAATTTTATCCAAAAATTTACAGTTCAGTAGGAGCATGCAAGCCTGTAATCAATCTACAGGCTTAAAGTGTTGGAGGTGTTCTAATAGCTTCTTTGGGGGTGGTAGAGGGAACAAGCAGAAAAGAACAGTCAACTTTACTGAGAGGAGGAAGAAAAGAGACATAGCAAAGGCTCAAAGAGAAGGTCATCTTTGATCGAAGCCTTGACAAAAGGGTTGATATTTACCAGGTGCTTATTCTTGGTAGCAGTTATAGTGATATATACGTATTTGTATGTGTGGAGGTGGAGTGCTTTGGCCAGGCATAGAAAATACCATGAAAAAGCACAGAACTAGAATGGTAAGCAGTTCACTCTGGCTGACACACTAATTTGAGATCTAAATTAGAGGAAAATCTTGGGGTTGGAAAGGTCTTAAAAGCATAAGGCTTATTCATAACTCATAAACAATAAACAAAAAGGAATTTGTCAAAATTACAGTAAGAATTGAAAAACAAAGGAAAGATACAAACTTGACATTGACATATAGAATATGGGACATGAGCCATATTGGCATATGGAAAAGCAAAGGGTTTACAGCTGGTAGTAATTGATAAAAGATGCATAAACCAATTAAAAACAGATGAAAGACAATTTGCAAGAGAAATAATAAAATGTCCAATGAAAATATGCTAATATATTCAGCCTCACTACAAAACAAAGAATAAAATTTAAAGCAATAACATATATTATTTATAGTATCAGACTGGCAAAAGTGATACACTGCAAATAAAGTGTCAATAAAAGTGCAGGAAAATGTATACCCAACAGCAGAGGCAAGACACTACCAAATAAGATTCTAGAGCTGATTTGACAATATCTAGATAAACTCTTCAACCCAAAATAATAGGCCCTTTCAGAATTTAAGCTTAATTAATCAAACTAACACAAAAGCCATATTTTATAGATATATAAAATTAGCATTATTTAGAAGACCCAAGAAATAAATCTAAATGTTTGGCAGTAATTTATTTAAATAAATTCTGGTATATCTAAACTATGGAATATATTAAATAAAATGATGATGCAGGTGTTTTCTTTTCTTTTTGGACAGGAGGATAACCACAACAAAATGTTAGGTGAGAAAAAGCTCCTGATTTTGGCATATTGACAATGTTCACTAAAAGAAATGATGCTGAAAAAAGATGACACCTTAGACTAAGGTTAAATTTTTTGTTTTTTCCAAAGGTGGTTTAAGTTTTCAGGAAAGCCCATGGGTTGAGGGCAGTCAACCACAACACGGTATCCATGAACTTGGACCCCATCATAGATACACGTCATGTGGGGAAATATTGGTCGGCTAAAAGCTTCTTTCAGTTTCTTTACATAACATTTTAAGGAAAAATCCAAACAATACTTTTGGCCAACCCAACAGTACCATTTTAGTCTTCCAGCCTCCATCAAAGAATACACAAATCTAGAAAACATAATAACTACAGATGTGTCTCCTTTTAGAGGGATCCAGAGACATAAAATTAACATTGTTGAAAGAAAAACCAATCCTTCAATTACATATGCTAAAGTTTTAAGCAGATAAAAATTAAACTGGTAGAAAAATTCAATAAATGTTTAATATCATATATTAAAACAACCAAATAAGGCTAACTTTGACCTTCTTAAATGTTAGTGAATTCCAAAGATTTATAAATAATGTATCATTTAATTGGGAATAATCAAAAATACTCATACATGTATGTTATATAAAGTATCACATTTCCAACAATTAAAAGGAAATATGAAACTATATATAATGAAACCCTCATACATTCCTGATGCAAGTATGAGTTGGTTAAAACATCTTAGAAAACTGTATTTGCTAAAGCTGGAATAACATACACACTGTGATCCAGCAGTTTTGCTCTCAGGTATATAATCCTCTCAAATACAGAAACATACATATCGGCTTCCCTGGTTGCTCAGACGATAAAGAATCTGCCTGCAGTGCAGGAGACCCAGGCTCTATCCCTGGGTCAGGATGATCCCCTGGAGAAGGGAATGGCTATCCACTCCAATATTTCACATCTTAGGGCAAATTCTCCCCCTGCCTAAGCTGCTTCTCTCATTCCCCTATAGATGTTGTTGCCAAAGGGGCTCCCAGGTAAACTTTCCTCATGCAAACCTCTGAGTTTCAGAGTGTTTTTTGGTGGACTCAAGAAAGTTGGTACCAGAAATACAGCAACAACAGCCATCAGACAACCAGGAGACCCACCACCAGCAGAGAACTGACAGCCCTGGGATATGATAAGGGTGTAGTGATGAAAACTTTCACCAGTGGACAGGATACGCTATACAATATCATGCTCTCTGAAAGGTTTGGGTGAAATAGTTGTTACAAGGGCAATGGGATCAGCTTGCTCTTGCTGCTGTAGTTGTTCAGTTGCTAAGTCACATCCAACTCTTTGCGATCCCATGGACTGCAACACACCAGGCTTCCCTGTCCTTCACTGTCTCCCAGAGTTTGCTCAAACTCATGTCCATTGAGTCTGTGATGCCATCCAACTAACTATCTTATCCTCTGCTGCCGGTTCCTCCTACCCTCAATCTTTCCCAGCATCAGGATCAGCTCCTTGCTGAGGATACACTAGAGAAAGACAACAGAGGCTACCAGTGTTCAGCGTAGTATGAAGTTTAGGGAGACTCTCTCTGATCTCCACTGACAAACTTAGTGGCTTAATATAATGTTCATTTTATTCTCTCTTGTGATCTGTGAGCTGCTGCTGCTGCTGCTGCTAAGTCACTTCAGTTGTGTCCGACTCTGTGCAACCCCACAGACGGCAGCCCACCAGGCTCCACCATTCCTGGGATTCTCCAGGCAAGAACACTGGAGTGGGTTGCCATTTTCTTCTCCAATGCATGAAATTGAAAAGTGAAAGTGAAGTCACACAGTCGTATCCGACTCTTCGCGACCCCATGGACTGCAGCCTACCAGGCTCTTCTGTCCATGGGATTTTCCAGGCAAGAGTACTGGAGTGGGGTCCCATTGCCTTTTCCGGACCTGTGGGCAGACTGCACTCAACTGTGCAGCTTTGCTCCTCCGTGTGGTGCTCCCTGGGGTCATCTGAGGGCTCATGAAATATGGCTCACTCCTATGGCTGGCATGAGACTCTCGCTCTAAGACGTCAGCTTAGCATTTCAACTGGAGCACCTCAGTTGTCCTTCATGTTGACCTCTTCATGGAGTTTGGGCTCCTCATTCATTGCATGGTGGCTGGGTTCCAAGAGAACAAGAAAGCTGCCAGGCCTCTTATGGGCTCAGAAGTCCAGGAACACAACCATTACTTCAGCCCCATTCTATTTGGTCATAGCAAGTCACAACCTCAACATAGATTCAAGGAGAACAGAAATAAGCACCATTTCTTGATGGGACACATGCACACTCATGGGGTGAGAATCGGCAGGGGTGGAGGGGTATTCTCAACTCATGAGACTAACCACACAGCCTCCTTGGAACATATACGGAGACTCCCAGCTCCTGCAGTCAGAGAGAAGAAAAGGCTGATGAGGAGGCCTCAGGCTCAAATATAAGAGGAAACTTGACTTCTCAGCCAGCCTGAGCAAGTCTGCTGTGCCAAGGTCATGGCCTTTCTGCGAAGGAGAGGGACCCTGAGATTCCAGATAAGAGCATCTCAGTCAAGACACTTGAAAAGACAGCTTCACAAAATTTCCATGAACTTTGTTGACCTAACCAAGTGGCTCACTCCCCTCTCTAAGGCTTCACCAATCCCTGTACAAAGATGCTGAGGCCTCCGCCTGGCAAGAAAACAAGTATATTACCATTACAATACAGTCCACTTCCCCTGTAAGCTTCCAGAAAAATTACTAGGTCAAGTCACAACGTGGCTGTGCCCATGCTGGGTCTGCTGGGGGAGAAGAAGGTCTAGAGACTGAAGGAGCTGTGGGCCCAGAGCCACACACATGGTCAGAGCTGAGAGAATGGGCTCAGGTGGGATGCTGAGAGTCCCGGACCTAGTGGGGAAGAACATACAATTTAATAAAGGACAGGTCACTGATACAGAAATAATCGTCACCCACCATATAAGATGTAACTCCCTAAAACTGAACCTAGAAGACAGTATGAACATGCTAAGGTGACTCCTTAAAATTTGGAGAAAGGCAACAGTCCACACTCTGGCAGACAATAGAAGAAAGGACGAAAAGATACAGACACACGGGAGCGTATGTTTTCCAGGACATACGAAGGCCAGAAAACCTACCAGGTGACCACATTCTGTAGGAGGTCCCAGAGGACACGCAGTTTACAAAAGCGGTAAGAAATGTACCAGTTACATTGGTACAGACAACACTGACATGTTTGGTGATGCTGGCCTCCAAGCCCAGGGCTGATGGTAGGAGACGCTATTACCGAGCAATGTTCCTGACAGCAAAGCTGAGCACGATTATCATCAAGAAAGGCAGCTGGAACAGCAGCCAGGAATTGTTGACCTATTCAGGGTAACAGAGATGGTTAATAAAACTCAGCAATTTTTACAGAAAGAGAGACGGACAGCAGCAAGGATAGTGTCCAACGATATGATCAAAACAAATCAAAGGTGGGTGAGCAGGAAGTTGAGAAGGATTGTCTCAAGAAAATTCATCATCCTTTACCTAATGTCTGAACCTGAGCCAGTTTTTAGACACCAAGCCCGCTAACTAAAAGAAAAACAGTTCCTAAGAAGGACTCAGAAACCATGGCAAGTATGTACGTTAATGATTTATCCAATCCTTCCTTCTGCAAAGACGTCTACGGTCACTTGCTCAGGTATTCACAGACTAGGGAAAGGGGAGTACTCAGAGGTGCCAAGGACTGTTAGACCCAGGAAGCAAGATTCTAAGCAGTGCTGCACAACTTGCATGTCTGGTCAGCGGGTCTGGAAGGAGAATGACAGGAAGGCTGGGAGGAAGCAAGGTCCTACAGTATAGCACCAGGAACCATATTCAACCTCCTATTATAAACCATTAGGGAAAAGAATATGAATAAAAATATATTAAATAGATAACTGAGTCACTTTGCTATACAGCAGAAATTAACACAACATTGTAAATCAACTGTACTCCAATAAAAATTTTTTAAAAGAATGGGAAGTGTTGAAGTTTGACAGAAAACAACAAAATTCTGTAAAGCAATTATCCTTCAATAAAAAAAATTAATTAAAAAGAAAAAAAAAAGTTTGGGAGGAAAAAGGTCTAGGGAGAGGATCTTTAAAGGACAAAATATGAAGAGCTTGAAGGACTTGTTAACCTATGCTGGAGCCCTCCAGGGAGAAGCTATCACAGAAGAGGCAGATACAACGGCCAGATAGATGATATAGTCAACTAACGTCAGCCAGCACCCCCTTGACCACCCGAGGGGTAGCACGATGGGTGCATGAATGGAGAAGCCACAGTAGTGGACATGGATGCTGATCCACTGACTGCCCTAGTCACTTGTCCAATCTACCAGCAGCAGAAACTAACACTGATACCCTCACAGGCCACTAACCTCCTGGGAGGACCACCTGGCCGGCTGAAATCCCCTGAAACCTGACACTCTGGAAAAGGCAGTGATTCATCTTAATCTCATACCTACTCCAAGTATGAGTGTGCTTTAATTCCAAAGGATCTCAGCCAGCACCACAGTCCACAGGCTTGCAAAGTCTTTAGTCCACAGGCAAAGAATGCTGGGTAGCATCACATTGGACCAGAGGTTCACCTACACCAAAGAATGGATGGAGGATCCACTGGTCCCATCACAAGTCACACCCCCAAAAAGCTACTAGCCTGAGAGAGGATGGATTGGCCTTTTGAACTTTTTATTTTGTGTGACTCATAAAAAGTACATGTTTGTGTGCTAAGTCGCTTCAGTCATGTCCAACTCTTTGTGACCCCATGGACTGCAGCCTGCCAGATTCCTCTGTCCATGGGATTCTCCAGGCAAGAATATTGGAGTGGGTTGCCATTTCCTACTCCAGGGGATCTTACCGACCCAGGGATCAAACCTGCATCTCTTAAGTCTCTCACATTCTCAGGTGAATTCTTTACCATGACTCCACCTGGGAAGCCCAAAAAGTACATAATGTTATCTAATTATTTTGATTTGGAGTCCATGGAAGAGTTATATTTACATGATGCTAAATATGTAATCAACGTTATTACAACAAATGCTTACTCTGTTACGAAAATTGTAACAAGTAACATAGAGACTACGATTTCTCTCAGCCCAGTGAGGGTCGCTAGCATCTTTATACTGTCAAATGAATGTGTGATATTTTCACATGAATATGATTCTGTCAACTCATATTTTCATATAAATATTGACTTTGCCAATTACAAGCTGCACAATTTGTACAAGTTGGTTCTCTTTTGAATCTATAGTTCTTCATCTCTAAAGGAAAGATGGTGCTCATTCTGCAAGATTTTGTGATATTATATAAATCAACATTGAACACCAGGTCCACTGAAACACAATTTCCTACCCCTCCTCCTCCTGATGACCAAGGACATGGTGTTTACATAATGGCTGTTAATATTAGAGGAACAATACTTAGTCAATGAATAATTTTCAAAGAGCTCTTAAATCAAATGCCTTGATACTCCCTGAAAAACCTTAGTAAATTAAATTTTTTTAATCAGACTTGTATGCAATAAGTCAGGTTACTGATTTGTCAAATCTTAGAATATAATCCCACATACTGAATTGCCTTTTAACAAAGAATTGACAACTCAAATTTCTAAGCACAAGAATTAATATTTCAGCTATAAATTTGGCTTACCTCTTCTCAACTGTTGCAAAAGTAAGCTTGGTGAAATGTGAGTGACATGTATAGATTTTGCATTTTGGTTGATACAGGCTCAAATACAAGCTTTGGGTTTGGGGCTAAGTCTCCTACATCTCTGAACCTCAGTTTTTTCATCTGTAAAATGGGAGTATTAACCCCCTCTCAAGGGTAATTGTGAAACACAGAAACAATCTCAGGAAAGAGTCTAACAATGAGTTCAATAAAGCAGGTTATTCATATCATGGGCATTTGCATTATGAATGATATTGGTGTGTGCCTGAGAACTGATTTAGTTCTTACAGAACTTGTCAGTTCTCTTTCCCTCTTTCCTTCTCTTTTCATCACTTTGAGGTTTTACAGTAAAATACAAACCTGCAACCCTATCCATTATGTTTATGCTGTTCAATAAACACATTCCAGCATTCCAATTCTGGCACTAGTATCTTGGCAAGCATTCTGGCTAGAATATATTTTATGCTTCAGGACCTAAATGTGTAGTGACATATTAATACATCATGAAATTCAGCAAAGATGCAATAGACTTGAAGAAAGAACAAAGCATATGTTTACACACACTCCATCATATACAGACTCCATCGTGTCTGTCCTCTCACTATTTATCATCAGGGGTCCTGACACCTGCAAGCTCCATGGATAAGTTATTGTAAATTAATTCCAACATGAGCTGTTCTGAGGTTAGACTGCTAACCAGCTGCTAATCTGAGTTATGCTACAATAGAAGAGAATATCAAAACAGGTGTATTTTATTAATAACAAATTCTATACTTCAACTTCCTTTCACTCATAAAAAAATGAGTCATATGTTGAAAACAATCATTTTCTAGTTCAAGTACAAATCTTACCATAGCCTATTTGTAGGACAACATACAATGTTAACTTTTGAAAAGTGTTAAACATGCTTGGTTAATATCTGAAACAGTAAGAAATCTATAAATTGCCTGTATACACATGTTGTTATTGTTCAGCCACTAAGTTATGTCCAACTGTTTGCAACACCATAGACTGTAGCCCCAACAGGCTCCCCTGTCCATGGAATCCTCCAGGCAACAATACTGGAGTGCGTTGCCATTTCCTTCTCCAGGGGATCTTACCAACCCAGGGATTGAACCTGGGTCTCCTGCACTGCAGGCAGATTCTTTACCGTCTGAGCCACCGGGGAAGCCCCTGCACATATAGTCCTATATAATTCTAAATATCCAAAGGTAATGCTCATGACTTAGCTTTATGCAAGATTCAACAATCTTCAAACATTATTGATAGCTACATAAGGTGAGAAATGCCATCGGAAAGAGAAGCCAACTGTGGGGTGCACTTAGGTATGTCTGTTTTCCAATCCACCCAAGACAGAAGGGCACTGGAGAAAGAGTCCAGGCTTAGAGATGGGTCAACCTAGGTTCAAGCATGACTGCAGTCCCTTACTAGATCCACGTCTGCCTTTAGATTTTTCTCTTTCCTCAGATCTCAAAAGTGTAGCATATTACAAGAAAACTGAACTTTCTAATACACTGGGACTTGATAAATATTCCTTAGAGTGAGGGTTAGAAGATAGGGGTATAGTTTCATTTCCTCCCACTGGAGGAGGTCAATCCCATTTTGTTTAGAAGGTCTGCAAACTCAAACTTATTTTCATAATAATACTAAAACACCATTCCTACTTTTCACTCTCATTTCCTCATGAGTTTACAGTGGAATTATCCAGAGGTTATATGATGCCACACAGTAACCCACTGAAAACAGAAGAGAGAGACAAGACTCCAACTGCACTGTCTCTTAAACCAAACAACAAAGAGATCTGGAACATTATAAAAACAATCAGTAAAACATTTATCACTAAATATATTTTGTTCTATAAATGTGTTTAATTTTCCCAAGAATTATGTTAATATATTACGGGCTTATTATTCTTATTTTTAAACTAATTAGTAAAGTATTTAAACATATATCAGTTGAGGAAGATTGCGGGCCAAAGGAGAAGGGGTGGCAGAGCATGAGATGATCAGATAGCATCACCAACTCAATGGACATGAAGTGGGGCAAACTCCGGGAGATAAAGGAGGACAGAGGCCACAGTCCATGGGGTCACCAAGCATCAGACATGGTTTAGCAACTGAATAACAACAACAACATCAGCTTTAATTTCTAATACAGGAAATAGCTACATATATAACCTACAGAAACTAAAGATCTTTGGGATTTTCAATAAATTTTATGTAACAGGGTCCTGAGACCAAAAGATTTGGTAAATGAGGCCTTAGTGTAATGATTTATTAAGAAAACAAGAGCTCTGGGGACTTTCAATTGCCACTTGGGGATATGGAAAGGAAGAAAAAGATTGCTCCCACACTTACAAGGAAAATCTGGACACAATGAAAATTCATGACTGTTTTGTACCCAACAGGAGAGCTGAGGTTGTGAGGCAAACAAAAGGCCCCACATATGAGGAGACAGAGCTGACTGCAGGGAGAGATAATGCGTTCGCATTTTATTTTATTTTGTATTTATTTATTTATTTTCTTGGCTGTTCCACATGGCATGTGGGATCTTGGCTCCCCGACCAGGAATCAAACCCATGCTCCCTGCGCTCTGGAAGGGAGGTCCCTGGAGAGATAATGTGAACAGAAAATGTAAACACATAAATAATGTGTTTATTTATGAGACATACACCTGGATGCCCGGAAGCAGACTTCAGTCCGGGCAGAGGCTAAGGGTGAAGCGGCAAAAGACTAAGAAGCCCCTGGCAGTCCCAGAAATTAAAGGAGTCCAACCATCTGCAGGCTGATTTCTCCACAAATCCCTCCCAAGTGCTCACAGAAAAGCTTAGAAAATGTCTAAGCAGAGCATGCCTTGTAATGCATACCTGGGGAAAGGGAAGAGCTACTTCCACGGGCAGGAGCACAGAACTCTACCTGGAAGGTTTCCCTCTCTCTCTCCTGCAGAACTAAAGCACTCATCTTCCAGAGGAAGAGAAACTAACCCCAGCAGCCTGGAGTGTTGGGGAAAACCCACTGCAGCCACAGGAAGAAAGCAGATGAAAACAGAACGGACGACCTACTCCTGAGGGAGGAGCTCAGCATCACAGATGGGGAAGGAACAAGAGATCTCAGGAGACCACACCCTGAACACCCAGGGTTACAGTCTCTGCTCATAGTGATGCTAAACTCCCTCTGTGCATGCTGAGTTTCTTCAGTCGTGTCTGACTCATTGCGACCCCGTGGACTGTAGCCCGCCAGAATCCTCTGTCCATGGGATTCCCCAGGCAAGAATACTGGAGTGGGTTGCCATGCCCTCCTCCAAGGGATCTTGCCGACCCAGGGGTTGAACCTGCATCTCTTATGTCTTGGGCATCGGCAGGCAGGTTCTTTACACCTGAGAAGCCAGAGCTCAAATAACAAGTGATGGAAAGCACTGCTCAGTGAGGAACAGAAGTGTGGAAGGAGGCCTGATCTGAGATGCAGCAAAGAGGAAACCTCCCACTGAGAATGGAGAAGACAATGAGGAGAAACAAAACACTTCTGACAACCCCGATCCCGAACACAAGATACCACTAGAAGAATCTAAGTCGATGCTTCACTGAGGTTCATGATATGAACAACAGGCTTGAAGCCTAATCCATGTCCTAACTACATTTACTCAAACTCCTGCACTAAGGGACTAGAAAAAAGGAAAGTCATATCCATTTCTAAGCATAAAAACTGTTTACTTCAGTCTCTGTTGAACTGTGCAAGGTACCCAGTTTTCAACAACAAAAAAATCACACGGCAGATGAAAAGGCATGTGGGATCTTTGCTCCTTGACTAGGGATTGAACCTGCTCCCCTTGCATTGAAAGTGTGAAATACTAACCACTGGACTGCCAGGGAAGTCCCACCACAGTCTTTTTAATATTTGAAAAAAACTTGGATATAGCCTAAAATGCTCAATAATAGGGGCTTAAACAGGATTTAACTTATCTGTGTGTATATGTATATATATGGATTCAATGATGTGTAAAAAACCATCAAAATTGGTAACATAACTCCACATTTATAACATGTAAAAGGACTCACAATATCCTCAAAAAGTTTATAAGATGACATGTATAATAATATTTTAGTAAATAAAAAGGTACACCAAAAATAATCTCTATGAGTTGATCATACAAACATTAACTGTACCACTAGGATTTTATTGATTCATTTTACTTATAATTTAAAATTTTTCTTTTGATCTCTGGTTCCTCTGCCTTTTCTAAAACCAGCTTGAACATCAGGGAGTTCACGGTCTGTCTCTTATACACATCTTGTATGCATGCTTGGTAAATGAGACTGTGAATGAATTATATCTATAAACTTATACACATAAATTATAAAATTTAATTATTTCTGGAAGAGGTTCTAATCTTATTAAGTATCATGATTAGTGATGCCACTGCCTACAAAATGCATCTTTTGTGATTTATTTTGATTGATCTCTAACTCATAAAAGAATGATCTCTTTTATTACTAGGACAGAATATACTTTATAGCTCAAACCTAAAAAAAAAAAAATCACAAAATTGCTCTTTTGCTATCATTAAATGTGACCCATCAATTCTTCCAAAACCAATAAATATTCACTTCTATGGATATTTGCTTCCTCATCTGGAAAAAGAATTAATCAAAAAATGTCTTAGAGCTTTTATGGAGAACTTTCTGAAGCTCTTCATAAAATGAATAATGAAAATTATGCCCTGTTCACTGGCAGAACATCTGCATTAATATTAAGGTGAGAAGTAATTCACAATTCATTTAACTATGACAGTGATTAGGCAGCTAATTTTTTTTTTCTAAGCTTTCTGTGACTATCTGTTTGCCTACTAAGTGCAAGGCCTTGAACATCAAGCTATGGAAATGGTTGTCCTAGATTGTTACTATAGGTTGGAACATTAAGTCTTGGACAACAAAGTGTAGTAAAATGACTCAACTTTGCTTACATCACAAAAAATCTACGAGAAAATCTTCCAAATTCATATTTTATCAACGGAATTTGCTAGAAAACAGGGCAGACGTGCTCATCCACACCTCTGTCTTTTGGGCAAGAACTCAGTGCTTTCTACATGAGCCTCTAATACAGAAACTCAACATGGAAAAGCTGCCTCAATTCTGTTGATTCAGAAGATACTTAAAAGGTGTGTGGAAGAAAACTCTTGAGAGTCTGTTGGACGGCGAAATCAAACCAGTCGTTCCTAAAGGAAATCAATCCTGAATATTCATTGGAAGGACTGAAGCTGAAGCTCCAATACTTCGGCTACCTGATGCAAAGAGCTGACTCATTAGAAAAGACCCTAATGCTGGGGAAGACTGAAGGCAAAAGGAGAAGGGGGCGACAGAGGATGAGATGATTAGATGGCATCACCAACTCAACGGACATGAATTGGAGCAAACTCTGGGAGAAAGTGGAGGACAGAGGAACCTGGCATGCTGCATGCAATCCTTGGGGTTGCAGAAAGTCAGACACAACTGAACAACAACAAATTCCAGAGCAACACTGATAGACATCCTGGGAACGTGACAGATTGCAAGAGACAATAGGTCATTGGGAGGTGGTCAGAAAAGATCTTATTACTGCCTGGGGGAGCAGAGGGCAGAGAATTTGAAGCCACTTGAATTTACTAGGCTCTCCGTGAAGACTGAAGGAGTCCTAAAAAGACACAGTAGGATTCCTGCAGATGGGGAGTGAACCTAGGCAAACCTGTCCTCCTTTCCATCAGGTTAGCCAATCCATAGTTTTCCATGACTTCAGATAAATAAAATTGAGCTGATAACATGCTGCATTCTGTATCTCAAGACCCCAGGCTCCTCTCTCCAGTTGAGAGAAAGCGTAAACAATTAATACACACTTGCTAGAATTCAGCTCCTCTGTTTCTGGTGGTTACGCCATCTTCCCAGTTTCAGCATTATCAATTTTTAAAATATAAATTTAAATTCATGTACACTTGATATTAGGATAATGCAGAGTGATCACAATCATTAAGACAGAGGGACCTTTGTAATTTCAAGGATAAAATTAGTCATTTATCCTGCATTCCTGTAAAATTAGTTTTTCTTTAAAACCATCTGGGAATGCCTTCAAACTGTGACCAAATATTGAGCATACTGTTCTCTGTGGGAATCTGATTTAATTCATGGCGTATCTGAAAGTGCAGAGTTATTCATCACGAATTGGAAAAAAGAAAAAGAAGCAGTAGTTCGGCTTAAGTATTTATTTCTTAGATAGCTTTTATCTTTTTCTCCTCTTTTTGGAAGGAAAGTGTAAGTACAAGAGATGGTGAAGTTAATGACTAAATCTGCACCTCATTCTTCATTTACTTTCCCAAAATCAATGCACTGGTAGATTTTCTTGCTGTGCTTCGTCGCTCAGCCATGTCCTACTCTTTGTGAGCCTACGGACTGAAGCCTGCCAGGCTTCTCTGTCCATAGAGATTTTCCAGGCAAGAATACTGGAGTGGATTGCCATCCCTCCTCCAGAGCATCTTCCCAACCTAGGCACTGAACCCAGGTCTCGTGCATTGCAGGCATATTCTTTACCATCAGGGAAGCCTTCGTTAGCACCATGAATCTGACATTTACTGCCATTCTACTGGAAGAAACTTCTGTTAAACCTAAAATACAGTTAGGTCCATCTACTCATTCATCCCAACATGTATGTAATGCCTAGTAAACACCAAACCCTTTGCAAGCATCCATGGAAATCAAACAGAGCTACATATTCTTCAGTGGGCTAAAAACTGATGTGCATTTTCTTTGACACTGCGATTTTTTTGAGCTCAAAACTAGCAAAAGTATTAATTTAAAAAAATAGCTCCACAAATCACAAGAGAGTTAACAAAAGGGTTCATTTGTATTTGAGCAAAATAATATACTGTACATCATTCCTGAAATCCAATTGTAAAACTGACTGTTTACTATTTGGCCACCAGTACTGAAGGTGACCACGAGGGACTAACCACGCTCGCGCTCTTATTTTGGCCTGATGTGAGCTCAGGCTCTTATGCCCCCTGCTGAGGTTCAGATGAAGGAAGGCATCAGTTCTGATTTCCAGGGACCAGCTCAGCGGTCTAGCCTCTGTGACAGGACATACCTAACACAACCCTGTGAACAGAATTGAACCTGAGCCAAGGATGATTACCTGCCTGCTAAAAGACACAAAGTTAGTTCTGTGGGCGTGTCTCTTAGGCATGTAGAAAACTCTTTGCCTATATTTTTCAGCTCTAAATGTCTTTTCACTCATACATTCAAACATTTAATGAACATCTTTCCAGGCTAGGCACTATGCCAGGTGCGGATGACATTGCAGGGACCAGGACGGACATAAACACTGCCTTCCTGGAATCTGAAAAAGAGGGCACACAAAAAGGGCACTCTACTCCTTATGTCTCTGCATCTGCAAATCCCCTAACACCTCCATATTACAGTGGTTGGAGAGTTACTTCCATAAAACCATTATTTCATAATGGCTTGAAGGTTATTGGGCTTCCCAATAACTATCTGGTGGCTCAGATGGTAAAGAATCCGCCTGCCATGCAGGAAACCTGGGTTCGACCCTGGATCAGGAACGGCAACCCACTCCAGTATTCTTGCCTGGGAAATGCCATGGACAGAGGAGCCTGGCAGGTTACAGTCCACGGAATAGCAAAGAGTCAGACGTGACTGAGCGACTGACAGTTGTTAAGTTTATTTGGGGGTTTTTCTCTAGTGAATTTGATCTTTTCTCTCTAACATGATAGTAAACTCCTTGAGCCAGAAATCAGACCTCATAGAAATTTGTATGACGTCCTCTAACACACAACTGCCCAATGGTCCATCTTGACCCAGCACTTTTCCTGCAAAATGGATAAGATCATTTTGCTTCCAGGAAAACGCGAAAGCAAAAGAAAATAAGAGCACTCAGGATCCGGTGAAGCACAGATAAGATCCAGGTTCTCAGCAGAGCAGGGTGATTGTATAGTGGTTGTGTTGGTCAGGTGACAACACAACTGACACGCTACGTGCACACAAACCACTGATCCTTTCGGTCCCCCAACTACCCTCAGCCGCACCTCCACAGCCCCAACGCAGGCAGGACACCAGTAAGGCTGGATCTGAGGCCACTGCAGGAGAAGACTACACTCTACTATCCTTTCCTTCAAACTCTCCCCCAGCTTTCTCGGAAAGGCATGGGGATCTCCTGTCCTGCTCATGCCTTTGCATTAAGAGTCCAGAACGTCCCTTTTAAAGTATAAATACTGGCTGTGATCGTTTATGCTTTTGAATTCTTATACTATTTCTGCCCATTCTCTCAAACCAAGTAACAGATTTATTTATTTAAAAGACCTATCTTTAGGGGAAAAGTGGGAGAGGGATCTATTAGGGGTATGAGATTAACAGGTCAGTTCAGTTCAGTCGCTCAGTCATGTCCGACTCCTTGCTACCCCATGAATCGCAGCACGCCAGCACGCCTCCCTGTCCATCACCAACTCCCGGAGTTCACTCAGTCTCACATCCATCGAGTCAGTGATGCCATCCAGACATCTCATCCTCTGTCGTCCCCTTCTCCTCCTGCCCCCAATCCCTCCCAGCATCAGAGTCTTTTCCAATGAGTCAACTCTTCACATGAGGTGGCCAAAGTACTGGAGTTTCAGCTTCAGCATCATTCCTTCCAAAGAAATCCCAGGGCTGATCTCCTTCAGAATGGACTGGTTGGATCTCCTTGCAGTCCAAGGGACTCTCAAGAGTCTTCTCCAACACCACAGTTCAAAAGTGTCAATTCTTCGGTGCTCATCTTTCTTCAATTCAGCTTCAGCATCATTCCTTCCAAAGAAATCCCAGGGCTGATCTCCTTCAGAATGGACTGGTTGGATCTCCTTGCAGTCCAAGGGACTCTCAAGAGTCTTCTCCAACACCACAGTTCAAAAGTGTCAATTCTTCGGTGCTCAGCCTTCTTCACAGTCCAACTCTCACATCCATACATGACCACAGGAAAAACCATAGACGGACCTTAGTCAGCAAAGTAATGTCTCTGCTTTTGAATATGCTATCTAGGTTGGTCATAACTTTTCTTCCAAGGAGTATGAGTCTTTTAATTTCATGGCTGCAGTCACCAGCTGCAGTGATTTTGGAGCCCAAAAAAAGAAAGTCTGACACTGTTTCTACTGTTTCCCCATCTATTCCCCATGAAGTGATGGGACTGGATGCCATGATCTTCGTTTTTCTGAATGTTGAGCTTTAGGGCAACTTTTTCACTCTCCTCTTTCACTTTCATCAAGAGGCTTTTTAGTTCCTCTTCATTTTCTGCCATAAGGGTGGTGTCATCTGCATATCTGAGGTGATTGATATTTCTCCCGGCAATCTTGATTCCAGCTTGTGTTTCTTCTAGTCCAGCGTTTCTCATGATGTACTCTGCATAGAAGTTAAATAAGCAGGGTGACAATATACAGCCTTGACATACTACTTTTCCTATTTGGAACCAGTCTGTTGTTCCATGTCCAGTTCTAACTGTTGCTTCCTGACCTGCATACAGATTTCTCAAGAGGCAGGTGAGGTGGTCTGGTATTCCCATCTCTCTCAGAATCTTCCACAGTTTATTGTGATCCACACAGTCAAAGGCTTTGGCAAAGTCAATAAAGCAGAAACAGATGTTTTTCTGGAACTCTCTTGCTTTTTTCATGATCCAGTGGATGTTGGCAATTTGATCTCTGGTTCCTCTGCCTTTTCTAAAACCAGCTTGAACATCAGGGAGTTCACGGTTCACATATTGCTGAAGCCTGGCTTGGAGAATTTTGAACATTACTTTACTAGCGTGTGAGATGAGTGCAATTGTGCGGTAGTTTGAGCATTCTTTGGCATTGCCTTTCTTTGGGATTGGAATGAAAACTGACCTTTTCCAGTCCTGTGACCACTGCTGAGTTTTCCAAATTTGCTGGCAGATTGAGTGCAGCNTGTGAGATGAGTGTATTTGTGTGGTAGTTTGAGCATTCTTTGACATTGCCTTTCTTTGCGATTGGAATGGAAACTGACCTTTTCCAGTCCTGTGGCCACTGCTGAGTTTTCCAAATTTGCTGGCAGATTGAGTGCAACACTTCACAGCACCATCTTTCAGGATTTGAAACAGCTCAACTGGAATTCCATCACCTCCACTAGCTTTGTTCGTGGCCTTGATTTCCAAGGCACACTTGACTTCCCATTCCAGGATGTCTGGCTCTAGATTAGTAATCACACCATCATGATTATCTGGGTGGTGAAGATCTTTTTTGTAAAGTTCTTCTGTGTATTCTTGCCACATTTTCTTAATACCTTCCGCTTCTGTTAGGTCCAGACCATTTCTGTCGTTATCGAGCCCATCTTTGCATGAAATGTTCCCTTGGTATCTCTAATTTTCTTGAAGAGATCTCTAGTCTTTCCCATTCTGTTGTTTTCCTCTATTTCTTTGCATTGATTGCTGAAGAAGGCTTTCTTATCTCTTCTTGCTATTGTTTGGAACTCTGAATTCAGATGCTTATATCTTTCCTTTTCTCCTTTGCTTTTCACATCTCTTCTTTTCACAGCTATTTGTAAGGCCTCCCCAGACAGCCATTTTGCTTTTTTGCATTTCTTTTCCATGGGGATGGTCTTGATCCCTGTCTCCTGTACAGTGTCACGAACCTCATACTGTACCTACTTTTAATCAACTTGCTAGTACGTGACAGGCGCAGTGAGATAGTTATGAGCAAAACAAGATCCAGTCCTCAGAAACTTAACAGACCAAACTAGGAAGTTTGGGAAAACTTCTTTCCGGAGGAATGGGAAAAACTACATGGTCCCTGCATGCTGGTCCAGTACCCTTTCTTCTGGTTTGCTCTCATTACCTGGAAAAGATGGACTCTTTAGTGAGTTGTTTATTTATTTAATTTTACAAGCCTAGCAATTTTAGATAACCATTTTCTTAAATTTGTCTTTAGGTCACAGTGTCCTACTTATTTACTTTTTTCTCTTTTTGGTCGCACCACACAGCATGTGGGATCTTAGTTCCCCAGCCAAGGATTGAATTCATACCCCTGCATTGAGTCTTTATATAGAGTCTTAACCGCTGGACCACCAGCGAATTACCCATATTCATTTACTTTTGACCCATAAAGAATCGAGCATCTGAGAGTTCCCTTATATGTTATGCTGCTTTTCCCTTGTTGCTTTTAATATTTTTCCTTGGTCTTCAATTTTTGTTAATTTAATTACTCTGTGTCTCCGTGCATTGCTCTTTGGGTTTATGCTGCAGAAACTCTGCTCATTATTCTGTAATAACCTAAATGGGAAAAGAATTTGAAAAAGAACATATACATGTATATATATATATATATAACTGAATTACCTTGCCATACCTGAAACGAACACCGCATTATTACTCAACTATGTTACCCCAATACAAAGAGAATTGGAAGTCTTAGTTAGCCTGCCTTTTATATTCAGCGAGACCTTGAGTGGTCTGGGAGAGCACAGTTTCCAGGAAGTCATGGAAGCAAAGTTTTTCCCAGGGCAGGTGCGGCTGGTAGCAGTCCTACAGGTAGAAATAAATCTTGGGTTTTGGAAATACAGCTCTTCTTTGTGCTGGAGGATCCTTGAAGCACAAGGACCCACCCAGTTCCAGAGAGGGCTTTCTGCTCCCTGACACCTGCCAGGACCCACACAGACTTCTGTGAGGGGGGCAAGAAACGGGGTGAGTGGCTGAGGCCCAGGCTGCTAGAGGGAGAGCAGGGCCAGGATGAAGCCAAGCCCTGGTGATGCCAGGGTAGTGTTCTTCCTATCCTCACCCCCCTCCACTGGAGGCATGGCTGACAGGGCCGAAAGACCTGAATGGATCAAAGACAGGCCATACCGTCTGCTCTTCTTACATGCACATGTACACACACACACTCACCCCTGACACACACACATGAGCGCCCTCACGTAGAAACAGGCGACCGTAGCCAAAATGCTCCCAGGCATTCTGTAAGTGCTCCCACCCTGGCAGGATCTGCCTCGTCTGGTGGTCCATGGACCTTTGCTGGAGCCTGATTCATACTTAATGATTATTGGGACCAGATCCCCTCCCGCCTCCACCTCCCACCTCTGGCAAGAGACCATCTCCAGACATGCTGGGATCCCTTCAACAGGGAGTTTCCAGGCCAGCATCACACGTACCCCAGGGACACGCTTTCTGCTCAGCAGGTGGAGTCGGGAGCCTCAGTACAGAGAGCCCCAGAGGGCCGACACCCAGCAAGAACCTCTGAAGAGCAAGAAGCAGGGCTGGGCTGTGGAGTGTACCCTGAGATGATCTAGTGCTCTGGAAAGCACTCCACATACATTAGAATCAGATCACCTCACTGTATATGATTGGGTTCTATGATTCACAGGCAATGTCTCATCTGCATGAGCTTTGAATGTGTGTGTCTGTTAGTTGCTCAGTTGTGTCTGACTGTTTGCAACCCCATGGACTGCAGCTCGCCAGGCTCCTCTGTCCATGTAATTTTCCATGCAAGAATATTGGAGTGGGTTGTCATTCCTTTCTCCAGGGGATCTTCCCAACCGAGGCATCGAACCCATGTGTTCTGCATTGCTGGCAGAGTCTTTACAATCTGAGCCATCAAGGAAGCCCAAGCTTTGAATAAGGGTGTATTATTAATTTATTTAACAGATGAAGACACTGAGTTTCAGAGAAGCTCACTGACTGGGCCTAGATTAGATGCCGAGTAGCCAGTACTCTTGCCTGGAAAATCCCATGGATGGAGGAGCCTGGAAGGCTACAGTCCATGGAGTCGTTAAGAGTCAAACACAACTGAGTGACTTCACTTTCATTTTTCACTTTCATGCATTGTAGAAGGAAGTGGCAACCCTCTCCAGTGTTCTTGCCTGGAGAATCCCAGGGACAGGGGAGCCTGGTGGGCTGCCGTCTATGGAGTCACACAGAGTTGGACACGACTGATGCGACTTAGCAGCAGCAGCAGCACAGCTTGACTCTAAAACCCGGATCTTCTGACTCCAGAACCATTATCCCCCACCCTCTCAAAGACTGACCTCTATGTGTTATGCGTATCTCAATTCTTACTGTGACCCAGGTGGTATGGCTACTACAGCTCCCTATTCTCACTTAACAGGCGGGGCAACAGGCTCTGCCTGTTGAAGGCGGAGGTGAAGACAGCCAGTCACCAGGGACCTTCTGGCTCTGCACCCACTGCTCCTTCTTCCTCACCTGGTCGCTGCTGTGTAATAGCTCCCTAGAGAGGAAGGAATTGTGAACAGAGCAGGAATAAGAAAGATTCAGAACTGATTGGGCACTCCTTAAGAGGGCTGCAGACAAATGCTTTGAGTACATCCACTGAGAAGCTTCCTGGGGGAGTCCCAGCCCCTGCCCTGCAAGAGGGTATAATGTATGTTTTGAGGTCATGTCCACTTCCTCTTTGATATTGTTGCCTGTGATCTTCCTTCTGGTCTGGGTCAGGATATCACTTCCTACTGACCAGGCATAGAGTCCTACTTTAGAATGTCCAACTGTCGTTCAGCAGTGTGGTTTCTTTGAAGAAAAATGTGGACAGAGGAAGGTGGGGAGGGAGTTGGTGAGAGAGGACAGGCACACACACACTGGCATTATCTGCTTGTTGTCAGAAAGGGTTTTGAGCATGTTATGCTGGCCCTGTCTTTCCCCCATGCAGACAGCAGAGCCAGACATCACACTCTTCATTTCACAGAGACGCTGATGGAAGGTAACACCAGGGAGACCAGTCAGGAGACTACCACAGAAACCCAAAAGGGATACGACGGGGACTTAAAGGTAGCATCAGGGTCAGAATGTGGGCACAGATAAAAAAAAGACATCAGAGGAAGAATCAACCAGTCTTAGGGACTGGATGATGGAGAGAAGAAAAGCAAGTCAGAGAGCCCATGCTGATTTCTGGGTTACTAACTTAGGTAACTAGGTGGCTGAGCAGACCAGGAACAGGGACCACAGAAGAAGGAAAAAAGTCTGGGGGAGTATAATGAGTTTAATCTTTTATATGCTGGGAGTACATATTTAGGGCATATTCTCATGAAGCCGACAAGAAGGCAAAATGCTCAGAAGAGAGGTCCTCTGGTTTTACCCTTAAAATTCACAGATGTTGCTACAGCCCCCACTGCCATTGCAGGCATAATAAAGAGGGATTTGAGAAGAGGAATTGGGAAAGAGGGTACTGTGTTGATGGAATCCATCGTGAGTAAAGGAAGGATCCTGAGTAGGAGTGAGTCGGCTTCCCTGCTTCCTTTACAGCCCATTATTTTCATGGACTGTTTGCTAGACAGGTACCAATGTCACGTTGGCAATGTTATAATGTAAGGACTTGAGCATTTTGAGTTGAAAGGTCTGGATTTGGTGTTATAAATTACTAGCTTCATAAGCTAGGGCAAAACACTTAACTTTCCTGATCTTTCTTTCTTTATAAAATGGTCATCTTGTGAAAATGCTGTGTAAGTTATAACAGGTTGTTCTCGGGTGGATTATCAGTTCAATATGTCATACCAATAAGCAACTAATTTTGTAACTGAAATTAAATGCTTACCAATTTTAGAAGCTAAAGCTTTAGGAGGAAGTACTAACAGACTGGAAAAACCCAGTGAATTTTTAGAGCAAATTATAGGAAACCCTCAGAGCTCCATCATCCTGTAGTGATGTCGTTAGGGAAAGGAAGATGCAAGAGTGGAAGTCAGGGGTTGTCCCACCAGCCTCTTTACCCCACTCCAACTCACCAGCAGTGGTGGTGCTTGCAAGTGGAATAAATCTCTATGCTCTTGAGGATGCTGTGTTTGTTGCTCTGGCATGGGTATATGTAAATTTCTTATCCTTGGGTCTCACATAGGGTTTTAGTTTGTCACTTTCTTGGGCACCAGCTGCTTACTATCATTCAAGTCATCACTTCAGCATCAACTCTTGAGGCAATAAAATGTATAGAGGGCATGGATTTCAATTTAATAAAAAACCAACTGTTTATTGAACTCCTTGGACCTGTCAGGCACTGTGCTAAGCAATGGAGATAGAATGCTGAGCCAACAGTTAAGGTCTCTGCCCTCATGAAGCTTTTACTCCACCAAGTTTCAGAGCTCAGAAGAGATCTTAGTGACCAGGAGACATAATGGGAGAAGAAATATGAGTTGACAAATAGAGGCCAAAATCTAGAGTGATAATTCAATCTGTCTATCACAACCTATACGGCCTTGGACTAGTTCAAGTTATTGCAAAATGAGAATGATGATAAAAATAAAAGTTACCTTCCTTACAGTATGCTGGCAAGAGAAAAATGAGGATGTGTGTTATCATTGGCAAAGTCCTGGACAAAGAGACATTATTAGAGAGATGTTTTATTTTTAAAAAAAAGAGAAGGAAGAAGGAAATGGGGAAGGGAGGAAGGGAGGACTATCTTTAGTTCTTATATGAATATTTTTAAAATAAATACTGAATGCCTAACAAATCCTTTCCTGATTTTCCTACCCTTCTTGTCCCTATTCACACTGGTATTCTGTTACCAGACTATGAATCAGTCAAAATGGTAATACTCACTTGTGCGATATAAGCCAAAATTACTTTGAAAAAAGAAGGACTTATTTTCTGTTGGCACATACTTTATGAAGAAACTCCAAGAAAAATACATGTGCACTGGAGGTTGGTGCTCTCATTCTTGGTTTTATTAACAGAACCCTGAGTGAGTTCCCTTCAGTCTGAGAGTTCATGAAGATTCTTCAGTCTACAGTTGTGCTGAGAATCCTGGTGTGAAAAAGCCTAGAATGGTCAAAGAGGGAAAGGTGTGTAGAGGTCATTAGAGGTTACAAAACAGATAATAACATTGTGTTCACTCCAATCTGAAGTCAGAAGATAGTACATTGCTGTGTGGGCAAGGAAGAGCGCTTGTTTTATACCAAAAACATTTTTAAAAGTAAATGCATATGTATATATATACATTAAAAGATGTATCTGAAAACTGAAATGTAGGTTTTTCCAATAAAAAAATCTATGCCTTGACTAGAATATCATAAACTGTGGACTTCAGTCATTTTAAAGCCATATTACTAAAATATATTTTTTCATCTTAAGCTTATATCTCTAGTCTTAAGTTTGAGAAAATAGAATCTATAGGTGTGTTGTTAGAAGAAAAAGGCAAGTGTTGGCTGAAGGAACACATGAATGAGCTCTTGAATGAGCCAAATATTATTTGTCTCCCATTTTCAGGTGAGAAAAATGAGGCTCAGAGAGGGTCTGTAAGTGATCACCCCATAGTAGATGTTTGTTCTAGCAAATCCAGGGTTTCAACCAAATTGTCTGACTCTTTTTGTTCTTACTATCAACAAGAATGGGAGGGTCCTGAAGTCGTCCCCTGATCTCACTTTGTTGTTCAATAGTAAGAAAGAATGAATGAAAAACAGAGAAAAAGTATCTAAGGCCAACCGGCGGTGTTGTTGCTGTTGTTTAGTAACTGAGTCGTGTCTGACTCCTTTGTGATCCCATAGACTGTAGCTGGAGCCAGCAATTAACCTTGGGCCCCCAAACACCAAGAGCTTCTACTAAGCCCAGAGAATTGAGGTCGAGGTCTATAAAGTCTCAGAATGCATTTTCTAGTGTCTTATGTATGTTTCCCCATGCTGTAGGCTGAGGGGAGTTTAGAGATGTGTTTCAGATACATCTTGACCCTCGGCTGCTTCACAGGCTCTCCAGGGGTGTCAAGAAGGCATACAAGGAGAAAGAGCCTCAGGTTGGGGAGGTGATAAGAGGAGCTTGGCTGGAGGCCTGCCTCTGCCTTTTGCTACCTGTGACCTCTGGAGAGCCACTTGCATCCCTCAGTGCTTTAGTTTCCACACCTGCCAAATTTAGCCAATGGATTATAACTGGGGCAGTGAGCAGGTCAGATCTGATTCTCAGATTTGGTGTTTTTTTTGTCCTGCCCATATATTATGGATTGAATGTGTTTCCCCCCACATTCATCTGTTGCAGTCCTAACTCTTAACATCTCAGAATATGACCTTAGATGGAGGTCTTTACAGAAAGAACCAAGTCAAAATGAGATTGTTGGGGTGAGTTCTAATCCAATATGACTGGTCTCCTTATTAAATGGATGTATCTACAGGAAGAATGCCATGTGAATTTGAAGACTGCTATCCACAAACCAAGGAGAGAGACTTGGGGCAGATTCTTCCCTCACAGCCCTTAGAAGGCACCAACGCTACCAACACCTTGGTGATTAATTTGTTCAAGCCGCTCAGTCTGTAACTTTGTTATGGCAGCCCTAGCAAACTCCACCTTTGTTGTTGTTTTAAAATTAAACACTTTGGGGTCTTTCACCACATTCCTCACTCTTGTCTATTTCCTTCCACTGAGTTGCTTGGCCCATTTACTTTCTCAACTGGTTCTTCAGGCATTTAAGTCTCTCTTTTTTGAATAAAGATCAATCCAAAGGTCTCCTTGAGTGCTCACATTTCATGACTATTCACTGGAAGTCTTGAAAGACTGAGAAGCGAAGGTCACATTCCATGAGAAGGTCTATTTCAGGACCTGGTAAAACAGACTCAACATACCAAAGCCAGTGGTGTTTAATAATCAGCTCCTGTGGTGAGGGAGAGGGGAAGCCCTGATCTGTAGTATCTGCCAGTTTCCCACCAGGGTCAATTTCAAGCTTTCGACATGAACTCATTGAAAGGAGAGATGGGATACGTGGCTGAGGCTCTAGCAGGTGGCAGGAGCAACTCTAGCACATGGTGGCCACGGCCTTCCCAGGGCCCTACAGTCCAGACAAGGAACTCTTTGCACCTGAGGACCTGACTGCTCAGCTCTTTAAACCACTTGAGCTGAACAGCAAGAAGTCAAGGTCCGAATCCTGCCTCTTCTTTTGATGCACCGGGCCAACTGGGATAAGCCTGTAGGCCTCAAATTTCAAGCTTTCGACATGAACTCATTGAAAGGAGAGATGGGATACGTGGCTGAGGCTCTAGCAGGTGGCAGGAGCAACTCTAGCACATGGTGGCCACGGCCTTCCCAGGGCCCTACAGTCCAGACAAGGAACTCTTTGCACCTGAGGACCTGACTGCTCAGCTCTTTAAACCACCTGAGCTGAACAGCAAGAAGTCAAGGTCCGAATCCTGCCTCTTCTTTTGATGCACCGGGCCAACTGGGATAAGCCTGTAGGCCTCAAATCATCATCTGTAAAATGAAAAGTTTTGAACAAATTAGGAGCTCATGAGTTCGTTAACTTGATTTCTGCATCAATGAAGGTGAGCTGGAGTGGGGAGGTAAACTGGGCCCCCCAGATGCTCTTCAACCAAAGGCCCCTCACCTTCACATGCACCCTATATTGGGGATGTAAATAATGTTTGGGGGGGATGGGAAAGGAGGAGGTTTCACTTCTTAGAAGAAATGGGTGGCTTCTGAAGTCCCCATTGCTGGAGTGTTTTGTGCTCCCCCATGACCCTAGGCCAGAACTCTCAGCCTCACCCACAGACTTTAAAAAGGAAGGACAAAAGAGTGTGATTGGGAAAGAAAGGCCAAAAGCGTGACCAGTTCCAAAGAACAAGGCTATGGATGGGGACAGGCCCAAACCATTGGATGGCCCCAGAGATGCTGCCGATTTTCTGAGCCTGTTTCTTCCAGAAGTCTCCTCCATCAACTTACGTGAAGGGAGGAATATTTTTACCTGCCCTTGGATGGCATCCATGTCTGGGGTGGAAGGTGGCAGCTGTTTAACAGCCCCCAGTAACACTGCACAGCAATTAGGGCAAGAAGTAAAGAAGGCTGCATGGGGCTGAAAGTGCCAAGGCAGAACTGAGGTCAAGGGACTGCAATGCCTCGCAAGGGCACTCTGCCTCATGTTCCAACTGAATGTTCTCCACCACTGAGAAGGCCCCTGGGAGAGTGGAGGGTGAGGGAGGGTCTAAAGAGGAGAGTCATTAAAGCTGTGGCCCAGTATAGATTCTGGGGAGCAAAGACTGGACAAGAGCAGAAGAATGCATCCCCATTGTGCTTGGGAACCAGGCAGCTGGGGGCAATGTGGAGGGGTGCGAGTCATCACTGGGTCAGGGGCCCAGGTAGCAGAGTACAGTAATTGTCTAGATGATGGATCATATACGTCTGTCTTAGAAACAGCGACTTGGATGAAGTTTTTTCTTAGGGGACCAGACACTTCATATGGAGGACACCTTTTACTCAACTATTTTCTGTGGACACTTTCAGCCTCTCCATTGTCCTCTGGATTGGCCTCTGGGCTTGGTAGTTCTTTTGGTACAGAAAAAGACAGACTTTTGTTCATCTTTCTTGCCATTTTCATACTTGGGCACAGAATAGGATTGAATAAACATCATCCCAGAAACCTTGAGCCATGGAATGAGAGTTACAACTTCCATGTGGGCTTAATAATCATGTCGAAAAGCAAAAACACTAATTCGAAAAGATACATGTATCCTAGTGTTCATAGCAGCATTATTTATAATTGCTAAGACATGGAAGCAACGTGCTTGTCAACAGATGAATGGATAAAGAAGCAATGCTATATATATATTACACACAATGAAATACTGCTCAGCCATCAAAAATAATGAAAATTTGCCATTTGCAGCAATATAGATGGAGGTGGAGGGCATTAAGGCCAAGAAAGACAAATATTGTGTGATATCACCTAAATGTGGAATCTGAAAAATATGGCAAACTAGCAAATATAACAAAAAAGAAGCAGATTCACAGATTTAGAGAATAAACCAGTGGTTACCACTGGGGAGGGAAAGAGGAAGAGTATAGGAATGGGAGAGTAGGAGGAACAAACTATTGGAATCCAGAAAAAATACAACAAGCTAGAGAATAATAACTAAGATAAATAGACACAGATATAAAGAGCAAACTAGTAGTTACCAGTGGGGAGAGAGGAGGGGGGAGGGGCACTATAGGGGTAGAGGAGTAAAAGGTACAAACTACTAGGTATAAAATAAGCCACAAGGATGCATTGTACAACATGAGACGTATAACCCATATTTCATAAAAAATATAAATGGAGTATAACCTTTAAAAATTATGAGTCACTTTACCATGCACCTGTAACTTATAAAATATTGCACGTCAACTACACATCAGTTTTAAAGGAAAAAAGAAAAGGAAAGGAAAAAATAAATCACGTGAAGGAGCAAGACCCTTGAAAGAATCTGTATCTATTTTTAAAAGTAGCCTGGTGTCTCCCTCTCCACACTTGGGCAAGAGTAGTTTGTGGAGGTGATGATCGAATTCTAGTCCAAAGGGTTTGGGACTGGAAGGAGCCTTAGAAACTGAATTTGGGTCAAAGAAACTGTGTTGGCTCCACCTTTAGAACACAGACCCCAAACCTCATCACGTTCCACCCCCTGCAGCCCTCTCTCTGGGTTGCTGCAATTGCCTCCCACCTGGTCTCTCTGCTTCTACCCTTGTGCTCCTTGGTACATTTTCAGAATAGCCCTTGCGGGATGTGTGTGAGATTGTGTCACTCCTCTGCTGAAATCTCTGTCTCATTGCCCCATTTTTCTCAGAGAGAAATCCCAGGGCCTCCAAACAGACTTCATGGGCCCACAGGTTGTGGCTACTCAGGGCCCTGCTGACCTAATCTCCTCCGACTCTTCACGCCACAGTCCAACCATGCTGCTCCAGTCACGCTGGCCTCGTGTCTGCTGGCCCATAGATTCTTCCTGGATAGCTGCTTACTCAGGCCCACCTTGAGCACTGATGTTATCAGCTGCAAGTCCCTCCCTGCCACCCCAAACCTAGGACATCCGTGCCCTCTTCTGCTATCCTACTTGTGTCCTTGAGACTAACACCCTCTGATACCACAGGTAATTTTCATATTTCTTGTGATGATTAATATTTGTTTCTGCCTGTTGGAACATCAACTCTACAAGACAGTGATCTTCCTGAGGTCTGCCTGCCTCATGGTGAACCAGGCTGAATGAAACAGAATACAATTATAGCGAATGTAGCGTTTTTAAAACATTTTATTCAGAATTGATTTAAAGTTTACAGGAGAATTGCAAAAACAGCATAAAAGGTTCAAATACATCCTTCGCAGAGAAATATTAATATTTTACCACCATGTTGCCCTTGAGAATGGTTAATTGCCAACAATGACCATTCACAATGACAATAGCACCAGAATTCATATGTTGAAATCTTAACCCTAAGGTGATGCTAGGAAGCAGGGCCTTTGGGAGGTGTACAGGTCAGGAAGGAACAGTTCTCAGGAATGGGGTTAGCGCCTTATGGAAGAGGGCTCTCTTTCTCCTTCCTCCATCTGAGACAGTGGGTTGTCACCAGAAGGCCACCGTGCTGACTGCACCCAGACCTTCCTGAACTGTGAGAAATGGGTTTCTGTTCTTCAGAAGCCACTCAGCCTGTGGTGTTAAGTTATAGCAGCCTGAACAGACTCAAACACGTGTGTGACTCCCTCTAGATTTGCAAAAGGCTTTTTTTCCTTTCATGCATTAGTCTACCGGTCACTCTCCACATCGGGCAATGCAACCATGAACATGTGAGAGAAGCCAGGCTCATCAAGTCCAGGTGACCTCATGCCCAAGGTCACACTGCTGGAAAGAGCAGGGGCGGAGCTGAGAGGAGAGCTGAGGCTTCCTAGCTCCCTGGTGGGCACTGGCTCTCCTGCCCGGTGCTGCCCATTGACAACCTGATTCCCCCTCCTCTGCTCTGACCATGCTGGCAGCCGAGGCCGAGAGTGACCCTCTGATGGTGTGAGGCTGGCAGCTGCCTTGCCCAGGCCAGGATGCTCTGGGAACAGCTGTGAGCAGCTCTGCACATGGTGTGAGTCACTACATTCTCACCCTCTCCGTGCGCGTGCTGTCTTCACTCAGCGCCTCTACCCTGTGTCCGCAGCAGCGATGTGGAGACGGGCTGCCAGCCTGGGGCTGACCACCCGCGAGGTCCTCAGACGCCCTCGGCCCTGTGGCTGAGATGCCACCTGGCACTCGCCACAGCTGCAGGGCCTCCAGCCTGGCACCAGGAAGTGGGAGGAGGGGAACAAGATGAAGGTGTGGGGAGAGACTGCCTGACTCTGGTCCAGATGGGACAAGATACTGATCCCCTACAGACTCAGCGTCTTCACCTGTAAAATGAGGAGAATAAATAGTTCCGACATCGATCATGATTTCTTGATTCTGAGGTTGTCTCAGTCCATGATTTTTCTTCAAGGAATAAGTCTCAAGCCCTGATCCCCTAATAGGAAAACTTTGCCAGGCACGGGGACCTATCAGTAGAAATAAAAGGGCAAGAAACGTGAGAAGGACAGAGATCAGAGGAAGAAGCTGCTATCAGGATTAAATGAGTTAGTATAGTATTTTCTGTGATCAGAAAGCCTTTGTATTAATAGTGATGAGAAGAACATCAGTTTTGAGTCTCCCTGCAAGTCTGCCAGGCCTGGTTTTCTGAGATTCTGCAGTAACCTCTGGTCATCAATACTGATGAGCTGAGCATGGGCTCTGGGTTAGGAATGCTCCCCTTGGATCACTTTCCAGGGCATAAAGCCCCCAGAGAGCCCAGGCCAGAGTAGTCTTCTGCATCCCGAGCCCTATGTTCTGGAGCAGGTGCAGGTATGACGTCCAAGGCCTGGACGAGGCAGGGAGAGCCTGGCAGAGAGTGGGGTCTATTTGGTAAGTGCTGTGTGCTAAGTCTCTTCAGTCATGCCCAACTCTTTGCGACCCCATGGACTGTGGCTTGTCAGGCTCCTCTGTCCCTGGGATTCTCCAGGCAAGAATCCTGGCGTGGGTTGCTGTGCCCTCCTCCAGGGGATCTTCCTGACCCAGCGATCGAACCCATATCTCTTAATGTCTCCTGCATTGGCAGGCAGACTTGTTACCACTAGTGGCACCTGGGAAGCCCGGGGTCTATTCTAGCTCACCTGCAACTTGCTAAGAAAGCCTGGCGGAGTCGTCTATCCCAGCTCTGAAGAGAAAATTTGGGCTAGATCTCTGGTTCTTCAAATTTGTCCCCGGAACAGCAGCACTGGACTCTCCTATGATCTTATTAGTAATACAGACTATCAGCCTCACCCTGAAATACTGAGCCAGCAACTTTGGGGAGGGACCCAGACATATGTGTTATATCTAGCCCTCCAGGAGATCTGAGCCATGTTTAAGTTTGAAGAGCACAGGGCTAGATAGATGGGGGCTTTTAAGGTTGTTTGCATTTTTTTGGTTTGTAATTTCAATGGATTCTGTTTTTTTTTTTTTTTTGCCCCCTGGTGAAATCTCAGGCAGATGCCCAGTATGTAAAGCAGATGAGAGCAGAGCCCCTCTTTTTGATGGCAGGGCTAGGCCCACCAACTCTGACTCTTCCCATCAAGCACACTTTGTCTGATACAAACTGTTGGTCTAACAGGTCTTCGGCCAACCTATAGGTATAGAGTTTGGGGCTTGCCAAACCCTGGGCTGCCAGTGGGCTGTGCCTCCCAAGAAGACAGCCTTTGTTGGCTCCTTGCTCAGTGTCCCCAGCAGACACTGCTGTATACCCAAGCGGCCTAATAGGAGTGGACCCCCAGCCTCACAGAGGGTGGCATTGAGGCCTGGGGGAGCCCCGGGTTAGGACGGTGGCTGAGACTCAGTGGCACTAACCTAGCCGGCGTCTGTCCTGAGGCTGCCCCGCCAGCCACTGAGCCACGTTTGAGCCCGCAAGGCAGGAGCTGCCCTGCGTTTTGGGGAGGCAGCTGTCACACTTCATTTTCACTCTAGCTGATTTTGGAGACAATATGGCATCACTCAGATTTTTATATCTTCCCTCCAGTGAAGCTCAGCTGATCAAGGGAAGCAGGCAAGAGGCCTGCAGAAATCCTCATCTGGACCCACAAACTCACTCTCTCTGCTTCTCCCCTTCCTGCCATGTGGACTGATGAGTCATTCGAATTTCTTTTTTATTTCATTTTCTGAAATGAAGATGATGGTGAGGGGGAGCCTGCGGGTGGGGGGGATGTTGGGGAAACCCATGGTTAAAGAACTTCACAGAAGAGGCCACGTTGGTGGGGAAGCAGAAGGGAGAAGACTTTGGGGACTTAGAAGGTATAGCTGATGGTGGGACCTTCTCTGAGGCAGAGAACCAGGCAGAGGCCAGAGATCTTTTCCCTGATCGGAGGTGGCACTGGAGGGGGAACCTTGGCTCAGTAGCAGGGACTATCGTAACAGTGGGGTGGGCATGGATGGGGGGACCGTGGATGTGTGGGTAGAAGAGAGTTAGGTGCCAGGGCTTCCAAATGAATGTGAAAGTGGCCATTTCCTGAAACCCTGCCAGCGTGTGCATACCTCACACCGCCGAGCAGAAGAAACTCCCTGGCCTGGAGTGCGGCCCGAGACAGGCATGGAACGGGGTTGGTCTCAGGAGAGGAAGCACCTGGCCATAGTCAGGCACAGGGGTCCTCCCAGTGTGGGGAGACCCCTTCTCTTGGTCCTGGCACTAAGGAATGAGACCCACATCACTGTACCTTGATTTCCACATCTGGAAATAGAGAATCAGACAATAATACCATCAATTCACTTCAGGAAAAGCACACACAGCGGGCATGACTATTAGCCCCTCCCATTGGCCTAATGTTAAAGGGCTGCACCAATGGACACGAATCTGGGCGAACTCTGGGAGACAGTGAAAGACAGGGAAGCCTGGTGTGCTGCAGTCCACGGGGTTGCAAAGAGTCAGATACGACTGAGCTACTGAACAACAACAGCAAAGTGCGTCACATCCCTCACCTCATGGATCCACTAGCCAAGCCTGGGTGCAAACTGTCATCCTCGTGAGGTTAACTGTTAAGGCTCTGAAAGGTTAAGCGTTCTTCCGCGATCACACCGCAAGTCGCTGGTGGCCCAGGTTTTCTGATTCTCAGTTCATTGCTTTCTCTTAGACCCTGCTGCTTCCCCATCTGTGACAGGCAAAGACCTTTCAAGAGAAAAAGAGTGCTCCTAGCTGTGCTGTTATTATTTCTTGTTGCTCTAAATACTTGCAGCCTTAAACGTTATTACATTTGCCCCACTCCTGGAATTCAGTCTTTTCCCGCCACAAAGACTGGCTCAGTGCTTCCTTGGAGCAAGCTGGCGGGAGACTCGGCTGTGACTTTTGCCCTATTTATCCCTGAGCCCAGACAACTCCTTAGGATTCCCTGGGACTCATTCCATTTTCTAGTTCTCAATTAGAGTCAGTGGGAAACATTACTTTCCTGTGGCTTCCAGAGCCCAAATGACTCCATGACTTCAAAGGCTATTCAAATACTGAGATTCCGTGACTTTATAACCTAGAAAGGAAAAACTCAAAGGCATTTTAGGGGTGTTGGCGTCATTGCTGGTGGTTGGAAATCACTGAGTTCCAACCCAGTTGAGAAACACATTGGCTCAGGCCCTGGGCAGCTCTGGAGCCGGGGCTTCTGTGCACCTGCTCTCATGGTGGCAGGCCCCTCACCTGTCTCTCATTCCCTTTTCACCACATTTCTGAAATAAGGCTGGTAACAGCTGCCTATGAAATGCTTTGTGACCAGGCAGCAGCCGTTGCATTGTGGCCAAGTATTATGGAACAGCCGAGTTTTGTCTGAACCCATCTCCAAAAGCATTCATGTGGGGAGAACTTGGAGGCACACAAAATACCAGCCATTGCTGGAAGGGGTATTTTAGCAGTAATCTAGCCAAATCATCTACTGTCTAAACATATGCTTTGTATACCACTCTCAAGGAGGGGTGGTCCAGCCTCCAGTGACGGCAAGTTCACTAGTCTGGAAGGCAGCTCACTGCTCTGTTACACATCTTTCAGGAAGCTCTGTCTTATGATGCTGGCTGCCTTTAATTTTCATCCCTTTCCTCTGTTTTTGTCCTCCAGGGACTTCCCAAAGTAAATCTAGCATATACCCCCACTTCCATCCTTTATGTATCAGATGTACTTGAAGGTGGCTTTATTGGCCTTTCTTTTAAGGGAGCCCATGGGTGCCTGGTCTGGATGCTATGTTCAGAGAAGCCTGGAAGGGTGGCATTGAGGAACTAGGCCCTGCCTTTGCCTCTTCCAGCCTTCAGCGACTAAGAATGAAGCCCTTCCCCTATGCCCTTACATCCCTGACTCCAGTAGGTTCAGGCAGCCAGACCATTATTGTCAGAGCACTGTGGATTGTACCTCTGCAAAGGACACAGTAAAACATTAATAAAAAAATTTAGAAAGGAGAGATTAATTACTTGGAGGATGGAATGCTTCTAAGATGGTTTCAGCACTGAAGCAGAAAAAAAAATGCTTGCTCTCTCATGCACACCTGTGGCCCTTGGAAGGGATATTTATCACAGATGGACTGGGCTTCCGTTTAGTCATCTAGGGATTAGAAGTCACTGGTCCCTCCCTCCGAGGCACAGTCCTCAAGGCTGCGGGCTTATATGAAACAGCATTTCAAAGACACCCCATTGGAGACTATATATTCTATGCCTGTGGTGAAGAGTTTCTGATGGCTCAGATGCCTGACATTCTACGATTCATTCTGTGCTGAAGGAGCAGAGTAGGGAAAGATTAAGGGATTTGAGTTCCAAAGCCTGGGTTTGGCTATAGGCTCTGTTATTTCTTGGCTATGTGATTACTGGGCAAGTCACTTCACCCCTATAAGCCTGGTTCTGAATCAGTAAGTTGAAAAAAATTTCTAAACAGTGGGGTGTGTGGTTGTATGTGTGTGTGTATGAGTGTTCAAGATCATTCTTTTCAGGATTAAGTGTGCTAAAGTTCCTTCTGTAAATGGTGCCAACTACTGTCATCTTTAGATTGGTCTGTCCAAACGTCCTTCTCCACTGTTTAACATAGCAAGTGGTAGTTTGTAAGGTGACAGCCTTTACTGAATTTGGGTTTTTTGGAAAGTTAGATTACATAAACAGGTTTAAGTTTTTATCAGCCAGTCAATACTCATTAAAGAGTATAACACACCTCTTAAGTGCTTTTATAAATCTTGGGAGATGGAATTCGTGCCTTCCATTTTAATTTGAAATCACACCTGACTTAGGACCTTTGTTGTTGGTGGTTTTTTCCATCCATCCATTTCTACTTTCATCCATTAATTCACCCACTCATTGGACACATTTACTATGTCTCTGCTATTGTGCTGTATTCAGTGTGGTCCCTTATCGAAAGAATTTACTGTATAGCTGGGGATTTAAGAGATGAGCACACATAATAGTAACGTATAGCAAAGTGAAGCAAGTATTACACAGTATTTACAAATGAGCTGCTTCGGAAATTTGAGGAGAGAACAACTCCTCAAGCTGAACAACTTGAGAACTCCTCAAGCTCCCAACAAGTAGGAAGTGTAGTAGGCTTTACCTGTTCAATCAAATCAAAGCACACATACAGTGCTAGAATGTGTAAATTTTAAGCCCTTCTGGGTTTGGTTCCTGGTTTCCCCATTTCTTAGCTGAGTGGCTGTGGGCAACTCTCTATCCCTCAGCTTTCTCATAATAGTATCTATCTGCTGGAATTGTTGTGAAGATTAAATGAGATAATGCAGTGTCCAACATGTAGTTAGGAGTCAGTGACTGTCTGTTGATGTTGTTATTATTTTCCATGGAAAGTGGAGGCTGAGGTGAGCTTCTGGGGCTGAGTAAAATTTCAAAAGATAACAAGGGAAAGCAAAGGTGTTCCAAACACAAAGAAGGTTCTGGGCAAAGGCTCAGGAGAATAAAGTTTTCAGAGAAAGATGTCTGGTTCTGTGTGTTTGCATAGTGCAATGTGTGGGTAATCATGAGAATGGGTAGGATTAGCGATGGTTGGAGGTATGGCTAAAGAAGTAGGTCACCAATCTTAGAGGTTGAGGGCCCTAATTTTGGTAGATAAGGATTTCCAAAGAGGCAGGCATGCTCCCAGGAGGGAGTGCAAATCATATTGGAATCTTCATTTTTATCTATTTTCTTTTATATAAAAGAAATTAAAATTCCTAATTTTTCCAATGTAGGTTGACTAGGGAACTCACTTTAGATCCCTAATTGGAATGATTCTATGTCACATCTCCAGCTGAGGTTGTTCTGAGGGAGAGGTAGGGATTCTATGCCCCCAGAGTGTCCAAGAGGCACCCATGCTGTTCTCGTTTAGCTAGTTTCCTGGATTTATGGAACCTTTACCTGGATTCAACTAAATACATTCTCACAAAATGGACAAATGGTTTTGAAAGATTCCCACAAAGAACTTGAGAATTGAGAATGATTCGTGTAACAAATACAAGCAAACAACAAGAAAATGCAGAACTAACTTTTCTCCTTTTCTTGGCTTCCTACTGGCTACATTTCAGGGGTTAAAGCCAATGATGATCTAATCACATATAACAAGCTGTAGGCAAAAAAAAACCAAAAACTCAAAATTATCCAGAAGAATGTTTGAAATATGGGTTTACATTCCTGTGATTAATGGTGAGCCCTGCCTACAATATTAATTATGTCTTGAGATGGTATAAAAGATAGTATGATGTGATGAAAATTTGCATACATTTTAAAGCATTCTTTATTTCATAGTTAACTCTCCTTTTATCATTTCTAGTTTTTATTTATTTTTATAATGTACATAATATATTGGCATGGTTTGATACACATGCATGCAACATACTATAAATCTGTTTGGGCACACAAATTATAAACCTTTTTAACCAGCAGGGCTCCATACTCAGATAAGTTTGGAGACAGCTGATTGGAGACATAAGAAACATTGGAGGTCTTTCAATAGGGGGAGACATAAGAATTATTGGAAGTCCTTCAACAGTGGGAGACATGATCAGAGCTGTGTTTGGGGTGATAAACTTAGTCATGTTTTCTCAAGGGGGAGAAAAAGTGTTGCATAAGAAATCAGAGAGGTGGAGTCTGGAAGACAGTCATTAAACTTGGAACTTCCTCTTTCGGAGATGTTGTTCTCTTCCCTACTAAGGTAAGCCACGAGTGGCCTCCATCCACCTGCATGAGCTCTGTAGGACATGTTCCCAGAGCCAGGCTTTCTTTGGCTGCCTGCCCAGGAGAAAGATTGCCTAGAACATCCTTCAGTGATTTCCTCTCTTCCCCAGTTCTTGCTTTATGAGAAGCCATTCCTAAAACAGTCCTCAGCTTTGACTCATCACAGAAGTTACTGAAATTGTTGTTGTGACATGGAAGCTCCAGGCTCTCCCACCTGAAGGAAGCAGAATGGTCAGAGGCATGGGCTCTGCCAATCTACTGATACATCTACACTTCTACCAGGTTTTCCTGGAGTCACTCACCTTAGCCCAGTTCCTTACTTTCTTTCCACCACAGTTTCCTCATCTGTAAATTGAGGTTAACCATCATACCTGTGTGGCAGTGGTGAGGAGTAAATAAGGCAGTGAATGTGAAGACAGAGTAGAATGTTTGGCATAGAATAGATTCCCAAGGAATGTGAGCTCTTCTCATTACAAAGGAATGAATTGGAGCATGGTCTGAAGGGCCCCAGGGAAGAAATGAGGAAGGAGGCTTCCAGGAATACAGATCCTTTAATCTCCTTCAAGCAATATCCAAACAAAAGTATAAATCTCTATAGAAGCCAGCACACTCAAGGCTGCCAGTTGCAGGGGGTTGGCGAGGGCTAAGATGGTTGCCTCTGAGTCAGTCTCTCTCCTTGACTCATCTGTCACCTCTATTATCTCTGGCTATTGCCACAGTTTCTTATGAGAAATTATGAAATAAATGGCCTGTGAAGTAATGCCTGGTTGACTAGGTGAGCCCTGGGCATATGGCCAATGCTCCGTGCACTTTAAATATCCTTAGGTTTAGTGAACTCCACATGATTCAATTTCCTTAAAGAAAAACATAATTGTAGAGAATCAAGCTTAGGAGGACTTATAGATGCAAAGGTAACATTCTGAGGCCTTCCAGGGTGAGGGTTACCCAAAGCAAGAAGGTGTGGTGACTGACAGGAGTGAGCCATGCTCATTCATGGCCGATCCTCTGTTTCCAGATGTAAAGCAGAGCCTGGAGGACAAGGGCAGGTAACTGTGGTGATGAAAATCATCGCGCCAATAACTTTGCTCATGTGTACAGGGACAGAGAATTTCCAAAGTGCTTTTGTATCTGGTAATGATGATAATTAATAATCAATTCTTTGACTTGGCCCTTTATCACCTCCTCTCTTTTTAAATCTCCCAGCAGTTCCTGTGCCAATATTATGACCCCCACTTAAATTTTGACAAAATTGAGGCCCAGAGACGTTGAGGAAGCTGATTCCCATCACACAGCTGGAGAAGAGAAGAGTCAGATGAAAGCCTAGGTCTTCCAGCTAAACGCAGTCTTCTCCCCACTCTGTCACTGCTAACTCCCATTTTGTTCATGTGATCCTCATAAAACACCCCAGATCCCTTTGGTCTGCTGCTGCTGCTAAGTCGCTTCAGTCGTGTCTGACTCTGTGCAACCCCACAGATGGCAGCCCATTGGGCACCACCATCCCTGGGATTCTCCAGGCAAGAACACTGGAGTGGGTTGCCATTTCCTTCTCCAATGCGTGAAAGTGAAGTCGCTCAGTCGTGTCTGACTCTTAGCGACCCCATGGACTGCAGCCCACCAGGCTCCTCCATCCATGGGAGTTTCCAGGCAAGAGTACTGGAGTGGGGTGCCATTGCCTTCTCCGTCCCTTTGGTCTAGAGGGGAGTTTTCTTTTACGTTACTCCCTTTGCCTTTCTCAGGCAGATCTGGCCACTGCGTGACTATTGCTCTGTCAGTTTCTCTGGGTGGCATGTGTTAGACCACATGCGGTGGATCTTCTTACGAGTGTCTCTCTCACGGGACTGTGATCTCCTGAAGGACTATTTTTAACTTATCTGTGTATGCCCAGTACCTAGCTCAGAGCCTGCTATGCTTGTAGATGCTTATAGATTGAATGATAAAGAAATTAATGCCTCTAAACTAAATGTCCTTTGTATACCTTTCTGCCTCTTCTATTTTTATCAGTCTTTCTAGCTCCAGGTGAGAGCCCATGATGTTATCTTATCTCTTCCGAACCTCTGAAGAGTCATAGACTCTCAACAATATCTTTAGATTGTATATATCTTATTTCTTCAAAGGGTTCTTGAGGGGTAAAGATTAAATCCAAGTGGGTCCTTCATGAGATCTAGGCCAATGCTAGGTAGAGTGGGTGTTTGGGGAGTACCCATGCCCACGTTCACATGGTTGCCTGAAGTTTGGCAAGAGCTGGTGGAACAAGTTGGTGGCAGAGCTCAGGGTGTCTTGCAGAGACTTAATTGATAAGAGGCAGAAAAGTAGATGGCCAAGAGCCCAGTCCTTACCTGGCTTATCAACATGCCCCTTTCACAATCACTGAAACTATGTCTCATGGACACTTTTGTAGATGGGGAATTCCTTGAAGCCAGACGATAGATTTGTGAAGTGATGAAGCTTTAGGGAGAAAAATTACCACTGCAACTTATTTGTGTAAAAATATGTGAACCAGAGGTTCATTTTCAGAAAGAGCAAATATGAGGGACTCTGTGAATCAGTAAGATATGAAAAGGTACAGACTGGGAAACTGATTAGGTGACTTGGTGGACTAGTAAGGTAGTTTTCCTACATGAGAGAAGACCATGATTAAAAATAAACCATCAGAAATTTCATCAAGTTCCCATCACTTTAGGCTCAACTGTTGCACTGTTGGAGATTTATTCTAAGAAAATAATCCAAGCCTAGGAAAAGGGATGGCAGGAAAGTGCCCAGGTAGGTATTATTGAGGTGAAATGGAGATAACATGAATATCCCAGTTATTTGAAGAATCATTTCAAAATGCTGATATAAATGACAATATAGTCACTAAAGTTCTATTTGGAAGGTGAAGCTCCAATACTTTGGCCACCTGATGTGAAGAGCTGACTCATTGGAAAAGACCCTGACACTGGGAAATGTTGAAGGCAAAAGGAGAAGGGGGTGGCAGAGGATGAGATGGTTAGATAGCATCCCTGAATCAATGAACATGAATTTGAGCAAACTCTGGGAGATGATGAAGGACAGGGAAGCCTGGTGTGCTGCAATCTAGGGGTCACAAAGAGTCGGACACAACTTAGTTTGAAGCATTCAAAAAGGTTGTTCTAAAGACCACATTGGAATTGCTCATTGTGTGGTGCTTATGACAAAGATTAGAATGCAAAAGTATATTTGTGCTACATGTCCAACGCTGTGAGAAAATATGCTTTTTTGGAAAAGACAGGAAAGAATGGAAATAGATGATTTATAAAGATAGTAAGCTTGTGGGTGGCTTTTTATTTCCATAATCATGGTATATTATGTATTTGTATAATATAAAAAAAATTTATGTTAATCAGATACTTAAAAGAAAAACACCTTAACATAAGGTATGTTGCACCCAGCAGTATTTCAGTGATGCTAAACATTAGATATGATCCTTTCCATTCCCTCATCTTCAAACGCAGGTCCAGATTCGATTTCTTTCACTGGTGACAAGTTTGAAATTGTGCACTTGAAAAGTCAGAAAGACTTTGAACCCACAAGTATCAATATGAATATGGATATAGATATGGATACACATATTGATATGGATAGATAGACCTCATGAGTCCTCTCATGAGTATCAGATGCCTCATGCAAAGTGATACCTGTATATGAAGAGTGGAGAGATTATGAATGTGTGGATTTCAATGCTCTGCAAAAAGCAAGAGAAAGTAAAAATTAAGGGAGACCATGGTTAAGCGATCCAAGCGGGAAAAAGTTCTGGTCTTATTTTCCAGTGTTTCCAGATATTCAGATACCACCAGTCTTTCTCAGTTCTCCTTGTCATTTAGTCCTGTGAGTTACTGCCAAATATCTTAGCAATGGGAAAACCCAGATATCTTTGAGGTCACAGAAGATTAGCAATCTGTGCTCTCAATAAGTAAAAAGTCAACAATAAGAAGGAAATAATCACAATAAAACCAGAAACACTCCGTGCTCATCCTCAAAGACCTGGATATCTGTCTTTCAGGAGTCCTATAGCTCTCAGAAAGGAATTTCAGCGTTTTTTTTAAAGGGAGACAGGGGTACTCAACATCAGACTATCCTATTCATCCACTTGCCCCAGATAATTAGCAACTGGAATTGTTAGTAAAATGATTAAAGAAATATTAGATTAGAAAATGAACCAGTAAGTTTTACATATCACTTTTAAGTATTATTATGGGTCACATATTACAAAGTTTCACCATCACAGAAAGTAATTTTGTATCTCTGTTGCTACATCACAGTTTTCACAGACCTGTAAAGTTCTCATGCCCACAGCATTTAATTTTTTTCCATTTTTAAAAATACTGGAATATCATTAACAAAAGATTGAATATAAAAATATATTACTCAATTTATTCAAAATTCTCTTTAATAGAGTCCATACCTTGATCTATAATAGCCAGGAAATAGATTCTATAGTTAGTTTGGTCATTATATACAATTTGTATCTCTTATGATCTTTTGTTTTGACTTTATATTTTATTGGAGTATCACTTATATTGCATATTTGACATTTCAAATTTAGAAAACTTTTTCAATTAAGAGAAACCATTTTTAAAAAATAAACAAATAAACATTTAAAAGTGAAAAAGTCAAACTTTGATTTGTTTGGTTGTAAAAGTTTGCTAGGGCTTCCCAGGTGACTCAGTGGTAAAGAATCAGCCTGCAATGCAGGAGATGCAAGTTCAATCCTTGGATCAGATCCTCTGGAAAAGGAAATGGCAACCCACTGAAGTATTCTTGCCTGGGAAATCCCATGGACAGAGGAGCCTGGTGAGTTACAGTCCATACGGATCCCAAAAGAGTCAAGACATGACTTAGGGATTAAATAACAACAAAAGTTTGTTAGTAGTATTAACAACAAACAATCATTTATACCAAATAACAGAAGGTAGAGTCAAATTAATTATATTTTTCTTCAGAGACCATAATTCAGTATTTCTTTGAGAATGTTCTACTTTTTTCTTCTTTCTTCTAGAGCATTTCATATCTTATTTCTATCAAATCTAATTGGGTAATAGCATTCCCCATCGTGTATTCAAGAATGCTTGGCAGATCAAAAATGATATATGTTGCTTTATTTTTACACAGATCAAGAAAAAAAGAGAATATAATCTTTGAATTGTTCCAAAGACTGTGATTTCAATGGGCACAATGGAGGCTCAACTTCCAGTAACAAATTTAAACTGTCAACCATATATAGCACAGAGAGTGCTTTGAATTTGGGGGTAGAATCCCAATTCATAAACTTTTTCCTTATTATCCCTGTCATTATTTTCTTTTTATCCAAGTGTCATTTAGACTTGCCTCTGGCAACATTTTTAACCACTTTATTGAGATATAATTGACTTACAAAAAGTTATACTTATTTTACGTACACGGTTTAATGAGTTTGGAGATAAGTATCCATCCATGACGGAGAAGGCAATGGCGCCCCACTCCAGTACTGTTGCTTGGAAAATTCATGGACGGAGGAGCCTGGTAGGCTGCAGTCCATGGGGTCACTAAGAGTCAGGCATGACTGAGTGACTTCACTTTCACTTTTCTCTTTCATGCATTGGAGAAGGAAATGGCAACCCACTCCAGTATTCTTGCCTGGAGAATCCCAGGGACGGGGGAGCCTGGTGGGCTGCCGTCTATGGGGTCACACAGAGTCGGACACTACTGGAGCGACTTAGCAGCAGCAGCAGCATCCATCCATGAAACCATCACTACAATCCATGTCAAAAAACATATCCATTCCTTCCAAAAGTTTCTTTTTGCATTCTTATTTGTTATTAATATTTTTATAAGGGTTACTCTTTTTATGTGTGTGATAAGAACACAACATAATATCTACCCTCTTCACAATATTCTAAGATTACAATATAGTCTTACTAGCTACAGCCACTATGCTCTACAGTAGATCTCTAAGACTTGCACCTTCTATAACTAAAACTCTGTACCCTTTGACTAATACCTCCCTGTTTCTCTGGCTCTTCAATCCCTAGCAGCCATCATCCTACTCTCAGCTTCTATGAGTTTGACTATTTTGTATTCCTCATATAAGTGGTGCTATGTCAAAATAGATTAAAAAAAAAAAAAAACTTAAACATCAAAGCTGAAACCATAAAACTCCTAGAAGAAAATATAGGGAGAAAGCTTCTTGACATTGGCTTTCGTAGTAATTTCTTTGGTTTGGCATCAAAAACACAGGCCATGAAAGCAAAATAGACAAGCGGGATTACATAAACTAAAGAGTTTCTGCAGAGTGAAGGGAACAATCCACAAAATGAAAAGGCAACCAACAGAGTGGGAGAAATAGTTGCAAATCATGTATCTGATAAAGAGTCATTATCCAAAATTTATAAGAAACTTATACAATCCAATAGCAAACAAATAATCCAGTCTAAAAAGGGGCAAAGGAACTGAATAGACATTTCACCAAAGAAGACATACAAAAGGCAATTGGTTAAATAAACACCAAAAGATGAAAATTCCTTTTTATTTTTTTACTTAAATCAAAACTTGAACTTTTTTTTTTTACAAGAAACATAAAACCGAGGAAATTAATTTTGATTTCTTTATTTTCCTAACTGGTAGAGCTCAATAACATGTATAATAACTCTTAGTTGTTCATGACATTTATCCCTGAAAGAATCTAGTTGTGCTGGGTGATATTTGTATTTTAAATTTTTACATATCTTTTTTGCACTTTACTATCCATTTAATGAATAATATCATTTTGAAATTGCCATCCCAAATAATCAAAATTCATTTTGTTATTTTTTAATCTGTCTTCCATCCTCAGATATGCAGATGATACCACTCTAATGGCAGAAAGTGAAGAGGAACTAAAGAGCCTCTTGATGATGGTGAAAGACAAGAGTGAAAAAGTTGGCTTAAAACTCAGCATTCAAAAAACTAAGATCATGGCATCCAGTCACATCACTTTGTGGCAAATAGATGAGAAAAAAGTGGAAACAGTGGCAGCTTTTATTTTCTTGGGCTCCAAAATCACTGTAGATGGTGACTGCAGCCTTGAAATTAAAAGACAATTGCTCCTTGGAAGAAAAGTTATGACAAATCTAGATAGTGTATTAAAAGCAGACACATCATCACTTTGCTGACAAAGGTCCATATAGTCAATGCTATAGTTTTTCCAGTAGTCATGCACAGGTGTGAGAGTTGGACCTAAAGAAGGCTGGGACACAAAGAATCGATGCTTTCAAAGTGTGGTGCTGGAGAAGACTCTTGAGAATCCCTTGGACAGCAAGGAGATTAAACCACTCAATCCTAAAGAAAACCAATCCTGAATATTCATTGGAAGGACTGATGCTGAAGCTGAAGCGCCAACTGATGTGAAGAGCTGACTCATCGAAAAAGGACCTAAAGCTGCGAAAGACTGAGGGCAGGAGGTGAAGTGGCTGACAGAGGATAAGATGGTTGGATGGCATCACCGACTCAAAGGACGTGAGTCTGAGCAAACTCCACGAGGTAGTGAAGGACAGAGAAGCCTGGTGTGCAGCAGTCCATGGGGCCACAAAGAGGCAGACATGACTGAGTGACTAAACAACAACAGCAATGTTTGGGACATTCCAAATAGTTTTTACTGAATCCAGAAATTTTCCTGAAGTGATTGATCCATTTATGCTGTGAAAACTGACATATGTTTGGCTAATTATTGGCTAAATAATATCCTAAAAACTTCATGCTCATATTCAAAGCAAATGTGAACATTGCTTTGTCTCTGTTGTATTTTATCAACTGCTGTTTATTTTTCCAGCCTTTAAAATTTTTCAGTCCATGTAATCTTGTGAGGGCTTTTCTGTGTGCAAGTCAGTTTGCTAACTTTCATCATTTCTATTTTAAAGAACTAGGCAGACAATCTCTCTCTTTCTTTTTATCCTTAAACTTTCATCTTTTCTGAAGTCTTCCAGTACTTTTTCCATTTCTATTATCTAGACGTATTCTTATTTTTAATGATCTAAAAACATGCAGCTCAGTATAATTGCCGCCAGCCACATGTGGATATTTAAATTTAAATCAGTTACAATCAAATAGAAATTAAAATGAAATCTCCTCAGTTGCACTAGCCACATTTCACATGCTCAACAGCCATGTGTGTCTAGTGACTACCATTTTGGCAGCACAGACATAGACCACATCCATCATAGCAGGATATTCTACTGGACAGCACTGATCAAAGATTATAAAAGAAATTGTTAATTGTATTCAAAGTGTACAAAATTTTAATATATTTTCATCAAAACTGTAAATGAAAGTAAATGTAATACATTTAAAAATTAAAATTACTTTGCACATATGTTTCCAAAAATATTTCTTCAAAAATATCTCAAATATCAAAAATTAATAATTCAAATTAAAAAGGAAACTAAACACATTATAATTAATAGATGTTAACATTTTAAATAAAAATTAAATAAAGCTAATATTTAAGTTTATTTTTAACTTAATCAAATTATATTTATTTCTGTAAAAAATTAAACTATTGAAAATACCAGCTTCTAATGACTATTTTATGGCAAATGTTATGATCTATGTCACACTTGTCAGAGAGATTATGTCTCAACCTGAAAGTAAAGTGAAAGTGTTAGTCACTCAGTCGTGTCCAACTCTTTGCGACCCCATGGACTGTAGTCCACTGTGTCCATGGAATTCTCCAGGCAAGAATACTGGAGTGGGTAGCCATTTCCTTCTCCAGGAAATCTTTCTGGCCCAGGGATTATACCCAGGTCTGCTGCAGTGCAGGCAGATTCTTTACCATCTGAGCCACCAGGAAATATGCAAATTTAAGAGTAATATGAATTGTTTTGCAAAATATTCCTCAACTGCCATGAAAAACTGCCAGAAATTCATACTAATTCAGAACTACTTCCAGAGTCATGAATTAGAGCATGAAGAGAAGCAAGAAAATGGACACTCAGGACTACTTTCTTATTAAGGATCTATTACATTTATGCCATCTGAGAGGAAGGATGCGACAAGGTAATTAATTGTTTAATTTCTCTTACCTAAGTGCTTTAACTATTCAAATCTTCCCTGTTCTCCTAAGCAGGATGTATTTGCGAAGCTGATAGTGACACAACCCCCAAATTTCACAACATCCAGACAGAATTGCCCACTGTTTCAAGGATATAGGGCAAAAGATCTGAAGATCTGGGGACCTGAATGATATCTGTCACAAGAGTTGATGTTTTTGGTTGGTTTTTGCTGTGTCAGCTCTGAGCAACAAATTCTGAATGACAGAAGAGCCCATTCCTACGTTATCAGATTTATTTGTTTTCATGTTTGTGATATGTCATAATATCTTTCCTTGAAGGTAAACCTGTGGCCTTCTTTCCTGTCAAGAGACACATGGATATGATAAGTAACACGGTTAAGAGACATTGATAGCAAGGCTGGCAGACCTTTAGTAGATACAATTGATGGAGCACCTCAATGTGCTGCAAATCAGGCCCTCTTCAAGGAAACCAGCAAGGAAGGCATTATTGTCCTTCAAGCCCATTTCACAAAGTGCAAAATGAGACTTTAGAAGAGGGAAATAATTTGCTCAAGATAACAGAGTTGATGAGAGGTGGTGGTGTAGTCTTTAAGTCATGTCCAGCTCTTATGAGCCCATGGACTGTAGCCCACCAGTTTCTTCTGTCCATGAGATTCTCCAGGCAAGAATGTTGGAATGGATTGCCATTTCCTCCTCCAGGAGATCTTTTAGACCAAGGATTGAACCCATGGCTCTACCAGGGAAGCCCAAATAAGAGACAGTGGAACTTTTTAAGACCAGGGCTGTCTGAGGCCAAAGCTCTTAGCCTCCCACTCTGCATTCCACCCTAGACAGACGGCTGGGCCTCTAGCACCCTGCAGTTGGTCATCTGAAGAGAGGCTCATTCTTGGAAGGGGCTGGTGCTGAAAGCTGCCTTATTTGATGACGGAGAAGAGTGGGGCTGAATGCTGATGAGATGAAACCTGCGAGTGTGAGCCTCAGCAGGAAGGTGGCTGGGGAAGAGAATTGCTGCCATTGCCATGGGGATCTTCTCACTCTCCCTTGGCCAAAAATCTCTTTCTGATGCAGTGGTGCCTTCAGGACAGGCCACACACCTCAGAAAGATGTTAAAAACATCCCCATGGACTTCCCTGATGGTCCAGTGGCTAAGACTCCACTCTCCCAATGCAGGGTTTGAACTAGATCCTTCATGCTGTGGCTAAGACTGGGCGCAGCCAAATAAATAAATAAATACTTTTTAAAAAGTAAAATAAAAACATCCACAATTTTGCTCCAACCAACTTATCCAGGGACACTGCCCCATTTCCACCCACCCCCAGCATAGTCCTGATTTTAGTCTTCATGAATACAATATTCTCAGAGGACAATCTCCTCTCTCAGCCCTCCCACTTGTGAATTCACTGCCCCTCTTCCTAGAATGCGCTGTTTCCTCCCTCCTGTCTGGAGAAACCTTAATCATCCTTCATGTTATAATTCAAGTGTCACTTCCTCAGTTATTAGATCCTAGACACTGCTTATCTTTCCTGGTGGCTCAGATGGTAAAGAATCTGCCTACAATGCAGGAGATATGGGTTTGATCCCTGGATCAGAAAGATCCCCTGGAGAAGGGAATGGCAATCCACTCCAGTATTCTTGCCTGGGAAATTCTATGGACAGAGGAGCCTGATGGCTTACAGTCTATGGGGCTGCAAAGAGTCAGACACGACTGAACGGCTAACACTTTCACACTTTCAGACCCTCACAAGGGGTTGGTCATATCCTCCCCTGAGGTTTCTAGAACCTTATTCAGGCCTAAGTTAGACTGTGATGCTTGCCAGCATGTTCCGGTATCTCACTAGGCAGTGAGCTCCTGCAGCACAGAAGCCATTTTACATTCCTTTCTGGGTCCTCCTTGCCCCCTCCCCTGGCTCTAAGCACATTCCCCAAAATATATCAGGCTCTTCACAAGTCAGACTGATTCCAAATTAGGAAAGGAGTACATCAAGGCTGTATATTATCACCCTGCTTATTTAACTTATATGCAGAGTACATCATGCAAAATGCCAGGTTGGATGAAGTACAAGCTGGAATCAAGATGGCCAGGAGAAATATCAATAACCTTAGCTATGCAGATGACACCACCCTTATGGCAGAAAGTGAAAAGGAATTGAAGAGCCTCATGATGAAAGTGAAGGAGGAGAGAGAAAAAGTTGGCTTAAAGCTCAACACAGAGAAAACTAAGATCATGGCATACTGCCCTATCACTTCATGGCAAATAGATGGTTGGAAACAGTGTCAGACTTTATTTTCTTGGGCTCCAAAATCACTGTGGATAGTGACTGCAGCCATGAAATTAAAAGACACTTGCTCCTTGGAAGAAAAGTTATGACAAACCTAGACAGCATATTAAAAACAGAGATATTACTTTGCCAACAAAGGTCCATCTAGTCAAAGCTATGGTTTTTCCAGGAGTCATGTATGGATATGAGAATTGGACTATAAAGAAACCTGAGTGCCGAAAAACTGATGCTTTTGAACTGTGGTGTTGCAGAAGACTCTTGAGGGTCCCTTGGACTGCAAAGAGATCCAACCAGTCCATCCCAAAGGAAATCAGTCCTGAATATTCACTGGAGGACTAATGCTGCAACTGAAACTCCAATACTTTGGTCACCTGATGCAAAGAACTGACTCACTGGAAAAGACGGTGATACTGGGCAAGA
>SJYT01053414.1:685515-722925 GCA_006410635.1 Cephalophus harveyi
AACCCTGGGATTTCTTTGGAAGGAATGATGCTAAAGCTGAAACTCCAGTACTTTGGCCACCTCATGCGAAGAGTTGACTCATTGGAAAAGACTCTGATGCTGGGAGGGATTGGGGGCAGGGGGAGAAGGGGACGACCGAGGATGAGATGGCTGGATGGCATCACGGACTCGATAGACGTGAGTCTGAGTGGCCTCCAGGAGATGGTGATGGACAGGGAGGCCTGGCGTGCTGCGATTCATGGGGTCGCAAAGAGTCGGACACGACTGAGCGACTGAACTGAACTGAAGGTAAACGACAATCCCTAAAACCATTTTTCACACACAGGTTCATTTCTGGCCATGTCCATTAACTCTCAGCTCCAACCAAATAACACCTATTTGTTCTCTGTTGCCCCTGGGTACATACCAATAGATAAGTAGGCCAGTAGTCTTAGGCCCCTTTCCAGTTCTACAGCCTATCCCATCAGGACCACCAGACATTAAGCAAATCCTTATTGTTGACAACAGGCTTGATATTTATATCCACCAGATGAAAGTAAGATAAGGGAACTAACTTCCAATAACTATTAACCATTTTCACCACTACCTACCTTACAGGTGGTAAGTGTATCAGTGTTTTTAAAAACAATTTCATATGATCTTCACAACCATCCACCTGCAAAATTGTTATCATTTTCCCCATTTAAAAATTCAGGAGAGGACTTCCCTGATGGTACAGTGGATGAGAATCCACCTGCCGATGTAGAGGACACAGTTTCGATCCTTGGTCTGGCAATATTCCACATGCAGCAGGGCAACTCAGCCCATGGGCCGCAAGATTGAAGGCCCGCAGCTACTGAGCCCACGTGTTGCAACTACTGAGGTCTGGGTGCCTAGAGCCTGTGTCCTGCAACGGGGAAAGCCACCGCAATGAGAAGCCCACACACTACAATGAAGAATAGCCCCCTCTTGCTGCAACTAGAGGAAGCCCACATGGAGCAACGAAGACCCAGTGCAATCAAAAATTGAAAAAAACTTCAGTTGAGGAGGCAGAGGTTCACAGAAGTTGAGTGATTCTCTCGAAGGCTCAGTGCTAAGACATGGGAAGAGTCAAGATTTCATCCTGCCTTGGTCTGGCTCCAAGTCAATCCCTTTCTCCTTCTCTGACCCCACCCCCAGAAAGTAGTAGTGATCATGTCGCTTTTCGCTTTGATGTCTCTCTCTGCCTCATAGCTTGGTAATATAATCTTAACTCGGGTTCTGAGGACACAGCATTAGAGAGAAAATGCACATGACCCGCTCCATAGAACCACAGAATATTAGAATGGGACCCGATTGCAGAGATTGTCAAATATTCTTGGTTCCAGAGAGGAAACTTGGGGCCTAGACTATAAAGTCAGCATTTGTGGGAAAAAGCCCTGAGGTTGGCATAACTTATATCCAAGTTCATCACTACCATGTACCCTTGGGATCTTTGCAGTCCCATAAGCTCCCTGAGACTCAATTTCCTTCTGTGTAAAATGGGCTGGAATGGGGAAATGATGCCATGCGTAGAAGGCTATTGTAAAGATGATATAAAATCATGTATTCGCAGAATTTTAAATACTGAAGTGCTATGTACAGATGTCTGTGACTCACCTAAATTCTCCCAGCACAGACTCAGTGCTCAGTTATTAAATATTCTTGTCCTGCCCTTCAATGCTGGAGACCCTCCCTGAAGCTGCAGCCACCCCACTAACCTTGAGAATAGATTCTGAGTTCTTTGCAAAATGAGTGTACACTTTTATAACTTGAGAAAAGGGAGCAAGTAAGTGCAGTCCTAAGATGCTCATTGTGGGAGGAAGGCATACACCCATGACATATGGTTAGTTCTTAGAACGAGCTGGGCTCTGTACCCTGAGGTCCCTGCACTCCAGGAGCAAGTCCAGGCAAAGGGAGTTATCCCAAAGGAAGTGACTCACTCAGGGAGTATCCCTTTGATATGGCAATACCAGGCCAAATCTATTTTGATCACTACATCATCAAGCCTGTACACAGTAGGAATATGGAGTTTCCCCTCCCCTCACTCCACCCCACTCCATCCCCCAGTCTCTCCCAGGCTCACCCCAAATTCCCCAAAGTGAGCTCATGGGCAGGATACTCTTGTAGGGTCACAGGGAACATACCATGTTAATTCAAGCTTCTCTGGGGCACCCTCTCCAAAGTTCCCCAAGTACAACCTTGCCATCACTGCACCAGCCCCAAGAGGAGAAATGGGGAAAACACCCCCTCATGGTACCATTGGAGAAACTGAAGCCAGAAAACATGCAACATCTGCCTGTGAATCTAAAAACACCAGGACTCAGGAATCAATTCCAGCTCCTGCTTCTCACCCTCAGCTGCCAGGATCTTCCCACTTAGCTCTATGTCCTCCTGGGGAGCAGAGGCCCAGGGTTGACAGGCTGTGGTAGCCCCTGGCATCTCCCAGCACCAGGGATGCCAGATAATAGGCAATTCACATGATGCTGATCAGTGATGGAGATGCCTCCTTACTCCTCTCTGACTTCCTGTTTTCTTATCTGCAAAATGCCAAGGTTAAATTAGATGATCTCTGAGACACTTCTCATTTCTAACTGGTATTTTTAGGCCAGGTGAGGACCTTAGTTTAGCAAATGGGAAGTGTGGAAATCAGATTAGGAAAGTAGGTTGGGGTCCCAAGGATTGATGGAGGCCCTAGCATTGGGCGAGCAGAAATGAGGGCACGATATGAGAAAGGTGCCCTCACAGAGCCCACAGCCCAGGGCAAAATAAGATCTTTAGTAAGAAGGAGACTAGCAGGCAAAACTGCTCAGAAGAAACTCCAGAAGTTTGGAAGTCAGAAAGCCTGGGTCCCTATGCAGAGCTTGACTTTGTCTTGCTGGAAAGATCACTTCCTTTTTCTGGACCTCATTGATTTTCTGGACCTGATTTATGGTTTAAAGTCATCAATGTACACTCTTCTGTAAGGTCATGAAGGGAAGGTCTTCCCTCCTTTTCCTTGGTAGGGGCTGAGCAGGTAGAGCTCCTCTTCCTCTTCCCAGTGCCTGGGACTCTCTCTTCAAAGCACAGGTAATGTTACAGACTTGATCTTCCCTAACTCCTTCAAATGGGTTTCCTTTATCTTCCTTTTGTTATTAATAATATTTTAGGTCAGGCACCCTCTACAGAGGAAACTACAGACTCTCTGGGCTGGAAGAGACCTGAAGGTCTTTACATCTTGATCTTCTTCTATCTCAACATCTACCATTCAGTCTCTGTCTGAACATCCCCAGGAGCAAGGATCTCAGCGTCTCCCAAGGCAGTTAGCTCCATCTGGGACGGTTCTATTTTTTAGAAAGTTTTCAAAGGAAACTGGACAGCTCCCTTAATTAAATCAAGCCTAATACTATCTACGGTCAGCTCACCAGCTATTTCCTTGGGATCTGTCTCTTACAAGACAGTTGGGTTGACCTCAGTTGGTGTTCCCACCTCCGATCCTAACTCTTTGCCCTTAGACTTTAGGTCCATCTTGATCATTCACAAATCCCATAGTAACTTGTTGCTTGTTAAATAATGATTGCTTTTTGATACTTTTCCCTCCTACTTCACTTTTTAAGGTAGTGTAACTCAGTGGTTAATTCCATGAGCTGATTCCATACAATGAGTCATGTTTGAATTTCGATGTGATCTGGGTCTCAGTTCTGGCTCCCTCAGTCTTGATGTGCCCTTAGCCAAGTGACTTTCTTCTCTCTTGAGTCTCAGTTTCCTAGTCTGTAAGAATTAATAGCATTTAACCTGTTGAGTTGTTGAAAGAATTAAAGAGCTTAGTTGAGGTGTTTGTCCTAGTAAGAAGGAGTGTTAAGCAGTCCTGTTTTTGTTTTTGTTTTTTCCCTTACACTCCATCTTTATGTAGAATCCAAATCCATCTCTCTGAAGAAGTTACCATCTTGTTGGTCCCAGTTCCCTCCTCTGGGACCGTGCAGAATGGGCTATATCCCTCTTCCATGTGGCAACCCTTCAGATATTTCCATTTGACCACAACCTCTTTACATGGTAAAGGACCTCACCTGAGAAACTGAGGTGGGATAAAGTGAATCCACCACAATCTCACCACAATTTGGAAGGAGAAGCAAGAAATGCTAACTTCCCTGGCCCGGAGTGACCACTCCAACATCTGCCTCCAAGAAGAGTGGAGTGAGCCAGGGCTCTTGGAAAACTCAACTCTGGCAACACATGACATTGAAGTGTTGAAATATGCCACTTTGATGTGGCATTAGCTCATGATATTGCTTAATTTTCTTAATTTAGAAGAAAAGCACAGCTGCTAGAATTTCTAATATAATAATAAGTATGGTGGTATACCAAAGGTTTTCAGGAATTTTTCCACAAGAGCACTTCACCTAATTGTGTAACTTTTTAAAACATATTCTTGCAAATACATTTTTTTCTATTATGCAAAGACCGTCTTTTAAATCATTTTCTAACCTTTCAACTTTAAAATATTGAACCCTTGAATGGCCAATATACTCTGTCTAGTTGAAACAACTTGTAGAGCAAGACAGGGTTTAATTAAGTAAACAAATAACTAGGCTGAAGTGCTCTTTTTTTGAATGAAGATCTCAAGAAATCTCTCTACTACCTTTCTACCTTTTGGGATATGGTTATGTCTTGAACTAACAAGACCACTGTATAAATACAAAACATTAATTCTCATCAGCCAGCTTTGTAATATATTCTTTAGGTAAATTTCTTGTCTCTTGGGTTGATTTTCAAACTTTGAACTCAGTGCCGGTGACTTATCAGGAAAATTACAGACTGTACTCTTTCACTGGGAAGAAGAGTAGACTAGAATCCCCTTAAGGATACCTTTGAAACCACTTCTTTTCCAATAAATTGTTGAGACAATGTGTTGGGGAACAAAAAGAGTGCTAGGGAAGGCTTGCTCTTTAGAAAATAACAAAAAGAATCGTATCCAATCACGCTGATGGTAAAAAGTTCAGGGTGCAATTATGTTACTTTGTATGTAATACTAGAAATTTCTTTATCCCATGGTAAATCACCTGGTCAAAGTCATACCAATTAAGGACTATAATAATTTCTTTTTATTCTTTACCAATCTCAGTGCCCAATTCACTGATTATCATGCAGAATAAATGTCCAGTAACTGTTTCTACTAATCACTTTATCTACTAGTAGAATTTCCCACATGGTGTTTACCCAGTGGGTTCCAAAGTGCCCAGAAATTTATCCTTTCAGCATTTTGGATCATTAGTAGGACCAGGAACAGCCAGGGCTCTGAGCTAGTTGTCCCCAATAACATGTGGGTATGTTTACTCCAGAATAACAAAGAAATACTATCAGTTTCTTTGTGTACCATGTCTTGGAAGGGACTGGGAAGCACTGAGCTTCACTGTAAATTTCAGGCCTTTCAAAATACATAATATAATTTAACTATTGTGGAGACAATTGAAACTGGTCAATTTTTGCCTTCAAGTTTGTTTTTAGAATGAAACTTACAGGGAAACCTGTCCCTTTCATGTGACCTGCTGGCCATGGGCTGGTCATCCCTGCCTGGTTCCATTTTCCCACAGGAGGAGAGTAGCTATGCCTTAGAAGACTCAAAGAATGGGCACACACACACACACACACACACACACACACACACATAGAGAGAGAGAATGAATATATGTTTATGTATAACTGAGTCACTTTGCTCTACACCTGAAGTTAACACAACATTGTAAATCAACTGTAATCAATACGATTAAAATATTAAGAAAACAATCTCAGAAGCTCCCCATGTAAAATGAGTAAAACATTCTCACCAACACACTTCTCCCACTGCCCTGAAACAGGTCCCTATCTCAGAGACCCTTTTCATTCAACTCAGATGCAATTTCCTCCAAGAAGCCTTATCTGACTCCTCATACTCCACCTCTAAAGTCAGAAATAATTTCCCCATTCTTTCCTCATAACTCTTGTTCTGTTCTCTTCTTATAACACTGAACAATTTTTGAATCCCGATCAATCGTATGATAATAACTGTACTGGAATGTAAACTTTGGGGAGTTAATAGCCATGTCTTATTTTTAAGATCCTTTAAAACATGCCTAACAGAACTTGAATTACACATGAAAGACACTTAACCAGCTAAAGAAAAGACAAATTAGTTTGACACTGCTCTTTGATTAATTATATCTGATTAATTTGGAAAGTTAAATTCCTTAATAAATATTTTGGGGGACACTTGGGGAGAGTTTTTTAAAATTTCTCAAAATTTATGGCAGCTTACTTTTAATTTTAATAATATGATCTAGACAAAATCAAAAACACATGAAAAACATTAAACTTTGCTCTTAAACAGAAAGTGCAGATGAAAACAAATTTGAAGCACTGTTTTTGATATATTAAAATAGGAAAAAGGTCTAAGCAAACAATGCTTGAAAGAGCTGTGGTTAAATTGGCTAGTAACACTTCAAATTAACACTTTTTAAATAGTATATGAGAACTATGAAGATACCAAGCATATTTCCCCAGTCATCCCATTCATAGAACTTTCAGAATTCGTGCAAAGGTAGCAATTCAACAACAACAAAAAGCAAAGTGTACAAACATGTCTGTAGCAGCATTCACTATAATAGTGAAAAAGCAAACAAATAAACAACATACAAAAAAATCGAAGAGAAGCTGAGTGTGCCAGAGTAGGGAAATGACTTTATTAATTATAAAACAGTATCAAAATTATATTATATAGTGGTTGAAATACAAACTTGAAAAGAAAAATTCCTATTATACAATTAAAAAAAAATCAGGCCATAAGATAAAATGTGTAATACACATACATGATGACAATGAGAAATAGACAAGAATGTGCAAAAATAAAAGGAGTTAAATATGTTGTAGGATTCTGGCTTGTTTTCTGTTTTAAAGTCATTACATCATCTTTTCAATGGCAGACTACATTTTAAGTAATTGAAAACAAAGTCTCATTAGCTCTGTCCTTGTATAAATTCCCAGAGAGAACACATTATTCTTATTCATTTCTACCTCTGCCACTTGTCTCTGATTTGGACCAGCTCCATCTTGTTCTCCCACTTCTCACTCCCCTAACTAGCCTGGAAAGAGACCCTCCCCAAACAAGGACGCTCAGGGCACCAAGTTCAGCAGAAGCTGTGTATCCAAATCTGTAAACATCAAAGGACAGGATCTAATGCCGCGCCCCTACCACAGTGAAGGCAGACCCAGATTCTTCAATGACCACAAGTGGCCTTGGTTTAACAAACCTTGCCAACAAGGCACAATGTTCCCGTCCTCAGAAATAGTCCCCGGCAGAGCTTCCAGGGGCCCATAAAAGTCTGCACTCTTGGAAGAATGTGACAACTCTGGCATCAAACACAGATTCGTCATTTTCTATAATAAGAGAATGTTCAGTTGCATCAGGCTTTTTTAGCAGGGCCAACACAGTAAAATTTTGAGGCTGTGCAATTGAATTTTCACCCAGCCTTAGACTCCTTTCCCTTCCTCCATATGATCAATAGAATCAGTTTATAAAGCCCTTTAGCATCCAATTTCTCACTTGAATCTTGTAGTCAGCCCGGTGAGGTCAGTTTTATTATTAACTTCACGTTTCAGAACAGGACACTGAGGCTCAGGGAAGTTAAATGACTTGCGGAAGTCCACAGCAAGTCAGTGGCTGAAAAAGAGCATGAGCCCAGCCCCGGCTTCTCTGTGTGCTGCCTCTCCTTTCAGCCCGAGAGGATGCACTGACCCAGTGCGCCCACTCACACCAGCATGCAGCCGACTGTTGCCTGGGACACCTAGGTGTTAAAGAAAGGCAGAGTGGGAAGAAGAGCGTATAGCCTTGGAGAAGTCAAGAGAGGTTTCTAAGAAGATGCTGAACTAGCCTGAACTATTGGCTCCTTCCCTTGAGATCCACTCTGAGGAACTACAGAGGAAAAACTTTAAATTGCAGGGAAAGCTATAAGAACTCCCTGGAGATGCAGAAGCTGTTTTTATTTGGCATATACACGTGTCTGAAATGGGCTTCACCTATGATAGGATACCTAAGCTGCTGTTTCAGAATAAGAAAAGAAAGTAACCATCCCTTCTTAGGATCTTCTTCCCCATTACCTCCCCACCCTTATTTCTTTGGGACAGACAAGGACTGGAACTTAGAGTTTTTGAACAAGTGTGCCTCTGGTGTAAAGCAGGGGAGTGCAAGGTTGGTGGATTATAATCTCCTAGAGACTAATTTTCCCTGAAATAAAGAATAATACATCTAAAGAGCTATTTGGTATGGTGATGAGTGATTAGCTTTGATTTTCTGATGCCTGAAATGCTCCACTTCTGGGTTTATCCTCTGTCCTCAACCCCCGTTTTAACCCATTGCTGCTGACACAGAGGGGCTTCCCTGCTGGCTCAGCGCTAAAGAATTTGCCTGCAATACAGGAGCTGCAGGAGATGTGAGTTTGATCCCTGGGTAGGGAAGGTCCCCTGGAGGAGGGCGTGGCAACCTACTCCTATGCTTGCCTGGAGAATCTTATGGACAGAGCATCCTGGTGGGCTACAGTCCATGGGCTCGCCAAGAGTCAGACACGACTGACTCTTAACACACACACTGACACATAGGAAGGTCTGGCCTTTATCTCTTTCACCATCAGAACTGCTGACCCAAGTAGCCCATAACCCCAGAGGAATGAAAGCTCATGGGAGATAAGAGAAGTACTAATATTCACAAAATAAAAAAACCAAACTGAGTTACAAATTCCATAGGAACCAGAACTATTATAACTGACAGATCAAGTATTTACATGTATTTTTGAGAATTTAATTTTTTCTATTTACAAAATAAGAAATTATTTTAGCAATATATAAAGAAAACAAAAACCATAGGAGGAATCAAGTAGAAATGTTGAATATGAATATATAATAGTTGAGATAATGAGCACAATGATAATCAGTAGAATGAATTCACCTGAGGAATGAATTAGTAACCTGGGATATCAGATTGAGGACTTCTCCTTAGCAGGAAATTATTTTAAAAATGGAACATATTTAAGGTATAAAAAGTCCCAGGAAGAATAAAAAGTCCCAGGAAGAAAAAAGGAAAAAGAAAAAATCGATCCAAATGGAGAAGAGGAAATATTTAAAGGGATAACGGAGATAATCCCCCCAGAATTAATGAATGATGAAAAGCCTCAGATTGACAGGAACCATAGAGAGCAGAGGAGTGATAAGGAAAATCACACTTGTAGACATGTTATGTTAAAATACAAGACTATTAAAGATAAGATAAAATTGTAACACAAAAACCAAAAAACTTCCAATAGAAAGAAAGAAGATCCCTTACAAAAGAATAAGAATAATATTGATATCAGGGTTTTCAGCCATATGTAAGGTTGAAACTATAGAATTTCATACCTAGCTAAACCTTCAGTCAAATATTAATGATAAAAATGTTCTTAATACATACAGAGTCTCAGAGTATTTGCCACATCAAGACCAATATGTAAAATATCTTTTAATGATGTACTTACACAGATAGAAAGCAATTTAAGGGATGATGGAAGAAATGTGTGAAGAAAGGGTGATAAAAGATCTTTGTAAAGTCTGTGGTTGTCTTCAAAAATAACTAAGGCCAAAGAAAAGAGAAAACAAAAGCAGGTCCATAAAAACCAAGAATGAAAAGTCTAGATGAACTCAGTATAATAGAGTAAGGGAAGACCAAGGGACATCAGGGTATATTAATGTCCTTATCTAATGCGAGAGAAAACATAGACAACTTTAAAATAGTAATCAAAAAATACAAATTGTGACAAATTAAAGCAATAAACTAATAAAGTAGAAGAAAGTCCTAATATGTGAATAACTACTAGAGATGAAAATAAACTAATTTTCCAAATTAAAAAAACAAAATCTAGTTGTTTGCTATTCACTAAATACCTGTCTCTTATGCAAAAAATAAGAGAACATAAAATGATTAATCAAGCAAGTGTTAATAATAAACTTGTGTTAATATAATACTATCAGATACTATGAGGATCATAATTTTTATACCAAAACTAGCAAAGAGCAGTAAGGATAATTGTATAACTATGTCACTTATTGCTATAAATGTAAAAATATTCAAAAAAATTTTAGTAAATTAGATCTAATAGTGCATTAAAATTGTCGTATAACACAGTGGGCTTCCCTCAGGTATACAGGACTGTCTGAACATTAGAAAATCTGTAAGCATAATTTACCATTCAGCTAAATACTGCTATTACAATAAGAAAAGGAAATACAATGCTTAACATTGAAAAGAAGAAAATAAAATTACCATTATTTTCAGATGGTGTGATTTTGTGACCAACTTTCACATTTGTTTTTGGTGAGATTAGTCATGGCTGGAACTGGAAATCTATAAAACCACTTAGAAAAACAGTTTGATATTATCTTGTAAAATTGAAATTTATGGCCTCTATAACTAATAATTCTGTTCCTATGATTATGCTTAAAGGAAATCTTGCATATATATACCAGAAAATTTGAGTAAGAATGTTCATTGCACTATTATGCAAATTAACAAAAAAAATTTCCTGTCAACAGGGAATCCTGAATAAGCTATAGCATATTCCAATTAAATGAATACAACAGCAAGCAACAACATGGATGTCTCCAAAATAGCATATTAATTAAAAAGTAAGGATATCAAAACTATTTGTGCATGATATTCTTTTTGTAATATTAAGAACAATATTAATAAAATATACTTTTTAAAGGAATATCTATAGATGAGACAAAACTATTTAAAAATGAAAGCACAGCAATGATGAATACAAGATGCATAACTGTTGTTACCCTGGGAGGAGAGTGCCAGGGGTTGAGCAGGGGAAGATCACAGGAAAAGATGTGGTCAAGCCACTGTCAAATTCCTAGCTTCCACACGTGAAGGGTCATTTAAAAATGCTTAATACATTAGATTAACTAAATAAGTAAGTACAACAGTGCCATACATGAAACAAGGATTATAGTTAATCCAGCTCTAAGTCCATGAGCTCTAAAAGAAATATTTCAAATGGGAGACTTCAGACACTGAGGCCCTAGAGGTGGAGACTTCTTTGAGCAGAACTGTCTGAGTCATGTATTTAGTGGCCATTTGATCCATTAGCCCTGGAGGCCTGCCTAGTTTCATAAATATTGGTACCAAACCTGTTGTAAAGATCATGTGCAAAGACTAAATTTCCACGCTCAGACACTCTGACGTTAACCAGAGGTCGGCAGTTGCTTCTCCTGCAGCAGTAATATCCTAGCCAGTCTCCTGACCTAAGCCGCACCCTCCCTTACAGTTCTTCTCCATACTGCCTCCAGAGTGTTACTGCTAAATTGCAAAACTGATGAGATTACTTTTTCTGTATCACTATCTCTAGATCAAGTCTCTGGCTGGGAATTATAGAATTCCCTCAGTGTTCCTTCCCAAGCAGAATCGCACTGTGTATCTCACTAATCCCTCAGTGAAGAAGTGAAGTTGCTCAGTTGTGTCCGACTCTTTGCAACCCCATGAACAGTAGCCTACCAGGCTCCGCCGTCCATGGGATTTTCCAGGCAAGAATACTGGAGTGGGCTGCCATTTCCTTCTCAGGGGATCTTCCCAACCCAGGGATTGAACCTGGGTCTCCTGAATTGCAGACAGACACTTTACCGTCTGAGCCACCAGGAAGCCCTCACCAGCTGACATTATCCTTACCAGCTGACATTTTACTCATTTTCAAATCTCAACTCCTCTTCCTCCTAATCTATGAAGACTTGGAGGGAAAAGATTATGAGCAGGGAGGGTGGGACTAATCAGGCACTCAAAAATATCTGCACCTTTAACATGGACAAAGTTTAGATACACAGAGTTAAGCCACTGACCGGGCTTGCATACTACATCCACGTTACAAGTGAGGCCCGATTCTGGTGACCTGCATCTGTGTCAACCTAGGTGGGACTGAAATGCTCATCCTTTTCCCCATCTCCCAGAGTTGGTTTCTAGGCAACAGTGTAGAAAGAGCTTGGGCTTTGCAGTCAGACTGACTTGAGTGAATTCTGGATCTACCCTTTAAATGCATCAAATCTATGGTAATTTAAATATTAGCACTCTGAAAAAATGAGAGAAAAATTTAAAGCATGCAAATAATTCTGCCCATCATTTCACTAAGCTAGTGATGTATCTCAGTAAGCATGAGAAGACACTAGAATCTGTTGCTTATGCAAAACCACAGACACTGTACTTTGTTGTTGTTGTTTAGTCGCTAAGTCATGTTTGACTCTTTCGTGACCCCATGGACTGTAGTCCGCCAAGCTTCTCTGTCCACAGGATTTCTCAGGCAAAAATACTGGAGTGGGTTGCCATTTCCTACTTCAGGGGATCTTCCCGACCCAGGGCTCGAGCCCACATCTCCTGTTTGGCAAGTGGATTTTTCAATACTGAGTCATCTGGGAAGCCCATATACTGTATTTTACTGGCAAATTAAAGAATTTTCAACATAATTTTGACAATGAGCAATGTTTACCTTATTCACTGATTTTGAAATCCTAACTTCTGGGTGAGATGCTACTTCAGTGTAAGAGCTATGAGTTTGCACAGGTCTCTCAATCTCCCTGAGCTTTAATTTTCTTAAACTTTTTAAAGAGGATGGCAGGTTGTATTTTCCAAAGATGGTCACAGCAACATCTGCCATCCCATCTGAGCTCTCTTTCCATTTAGAGTGGGATCTGTGTCTATCTCCCTGAATACAAGTGGATTAGTGACTTGCTTATAACCAACCAATAGAGTGAAACAAAAGGAATATAATCTGACTTCAGAGCCAGGTCATAAAAGGTGACTCAACTTCCATCTTTTTTTCCTGGAACACTGACTTTTACAGCACTGAGCCTCCATGAAGAAGGAATTATAAAGAAATTCAATTCCAGTTGAATTTCAGAAAGAAATTCAATTATCCCAAGGCCACCATGATGTATAGAAACCAAGGCCACAGAGAGAGAGGCCACACGTAGGTGTTCCCATGCCAGTGGACAGAGTAGCAGCTGTCAAACATGCAATTTGTATGGCCTCCAGATCATCCCAACTCTTAGCTGTTGAGCCTGCCAGCCTTGGTATCTCCTGGACGAGGTCTCAGACATCATGGAGCAGAAACAAGTTACCCTTTTTGTGAGCCTTCTGAGTCCCTGACCTCCAGAATATACGCTCATTATAAAATTGTTATTTTATGCCACCAAGTTTTGGGGCCTTTAAAAAAAAAACAAATTTTATATGTTTATTTTATCACTCGGCTTGGATGATCTCAGTTCCCCGACCAGGGATTGAACCCAGGCCATGAGAGGGAAAGCACCAAATCCTAACCTCTAGACCCCCAGGGAACTCCCTGGGGTCATTTTAAAACACCAGTAGAAACAGAATCAAAGATTTTTCTAAAGATTGAGCAAAGTAATTTACATAAAGTATCTGGCACAAAACATGTGTGCAGAAAATGGTGGCTGGGACCAGTATTGTGTTCTATGCCTGGACATGCAGCTGCTCTATTTTTCTGGGACTAAGGCTTCTCTTTAGGAATACCAACTGAGTAACTCAAAAGTTTGTTGTGTGGATCAAGTAGGATGATGGATGTGAAAGTGCTTTGGAAACAGTGATGCTCTGTACAAATCAAAAGAATTCTTACGTTTATATTCTATCCATCCACTAATGGCTATAGGCGGGCACTCGTAATCCTTCGGTGACAGTGTCTGAAATTCTGAGAACAAAGGACCTTGGCCTGAGGCCACATATTTGCTCCCTGTTGGAGATTGTTAATTTCAGCCTTTCATCTAATAAGCTTTTATTAAGTGCCTACAGCAAGCATAAAACTGTTAAATGTTGTGAGTTTTCTGCTGAAATTAGGGTACTCAATTTGGTCCCCCCAAGAAAATCTGGATAGTTAAGAGGGCAAGAAATAAATGTAATGTTGCTAGAATGGAGGCTTTCTGTTGAACTTCCTAAAAGAGAGGGAGTAGGATAAGAACTAATGAGGCTTGAGAACCTGCAATGTACCAGATACTGTGCCAGGCTCTTTACATATTGTCTTACTCAATTCTCATGATGACTCTATGACATGAGTTATTTATTAGTAGACTTTACAAACGAGAAAACAGATGCTAGGAGAGATTAAGAATCTGGCTCAAGTTCACAGCAGTAGTAACTCAGCCCTGAAATCTGGGTTTGGAGAAACTCCACCCTACTGCTACCCTTGAATATTGTTTTCTGCCTCAAAAAATTGTTTTTCCATGCAGACCACTAAAAAATTTCTCTGAGATTCAAACATTTGCTTATTAGATGATAATGTGTACGTGCTAAGTCACTCCGGTCGTGTCTGATTCTTTGTGACCCTATGGACTGAAGTGACTTAGCATGTCACTTCAGAGGAGCCCCTAGGCTTCTCTGTCCATGAAATTCTGCAGCCAAGAATATTGGAGAGGATAGCCGTGCCCTCCTCCAGGGGATCTTCCTGACCCAGGGATCGAACCCACGTCTCCTGCATCTCCTGCATTGCAGGTGGATTCTTTGCTGCTGAGCCATTAAGGAAGCCTCATTAATGGTAATATTCCAGTTTAATTCATTTTCTTCTGAAATTTTATGTTAATTAATAAAAATAATAGTATCTCATCAGCACAGAGCCTTGGCGTTTGAAAGCATATTTGTTTCTCTCTTCCTGGGTTTTCCAAAATTGCTGTGGGGAAGATGTAATGTCATATCCAAGGTCTCACAGATAATAAGTGAGCAAATGATTGCACCTGAGTTTGCTGCTACATTGTAAGAGGAATAAGTATTTCCTTAATGTTATGCATTTTGTCTTATGTATTACTGAAAATTTTATAAAGGTGTGTCATAATGTTCAAGATGTTTTACAAATCATGATGCTCGTCCTGCCATTGACAGTATACACCTCATGACGCAATGTGCACATACATTTTGGACAAGAAATATTGCATTCATTTTAAAATAATTTTTATTATTTTTTCATTGACCTCTTATCAGCTCAGGTGAGATGATGACTGCATTTTCCTTGAAATGTGACTGGCAGAGATCTTTTTCCGGAGTAGAAGGGTCAGTACTTTCATTTCCTTGTTCAGTTATGCTTGCAACATAGGTATCTTCTTCAATCCACTGCTTATCAAAATCTTTTAAAACAGAAACCATTTTAACTCATTTAAATTCATTTTGGAAAGGTTAGCTTAGCTGAAACTGGATAATATAATCCATAGATTCACTTGATGAGGCTCCTATAACCTTAAGATTGTTGCAATACACTGAGAACCTAAAAATAATATGATTGCCACACTGTTCAACTCCCGTTCTGCCTTCAAGACATTTCAGGTGTGTTACAAGTTTACAATTTTCTCATGTAAGCATGAACACCAACATGGGCAGCAGCACCCCATCCACTTACTAAACATTGGTAAAGTTTTCTTCATTTTTCAGATTTATAATATAAAAACATAAATTCTTGGTAGTTACATAAATCTACATGTGTGAAAAAATTGCATATACTACACACATACATATACACACAAGAAATTAAGTGTAAGTTAACTCTGGAGAAATCTAAACAGGCTCTGTGGACTGTACCAATGTTAATTTCCTTCTTTTGATGTTAGACTATAGTTATACAAGATGCTACCAATAGGTGAATGATATATCTCCTTCAATTATTGCAACTCCTTGTGAATCTGTAATTATTACAAAAATTATATAAATAGAAGTTCTAATATCCTTGAGGGAACTCAGTGAACTGTTGGATGCACCTCCATACATGCCCTTTATGAAGACTACAGTTCTGACTCATTGTGAGACCTGGGAGACACTGTTTCCTCTCTTCAGGGCTCACTTTCCTCATCTGTAAAATGGATAGGTTGATTCTAAACTCTACGTAGCTCTAAAATTCTAGGATTGTATGTGCACAGTTTTGGGGAGGTATGCATTTCTCTAGGGTCTTCCTTCGGAGAAGGCGATGGCACCCCACTCCAGTACTCTTGCCTGGAAAATCCCATGGACGGAGGAGCCTGGTAGGCTGCAGTCCATGGGGTCGCTAAGAGTCAGATACGACTGAGTGACTTCATTTTCAATTTTCAGTTTCATGCACTGGAGAAGGAAATGGCAGCCCACTCCAGTGTTCTTGCCTGGAGAGTCCCAGGGACGGGGGAGCCTGGTGGGCTGCCGTCTATGGGGTCGCACAGAGTCGGACACGACTGAAGCGACTCAGCAGCTGCAGCAGGGTCTTCCCTTGTGTGTCAGTGGTATAGAATCCACCTGCAATGCAGCAGAAGTGGGTTCAATCCCTGATTCAGGAAGATCCCCTGGAGAAGGAAATGGCAATCCACTACAGTATTCTTGCCCGGGAAATCCCATGGACAGAGGAGACTGGCAGGCTACAGTCCACAGGCTCGCAAAAGAGTCAAGATACATCTTAGCGGCCAAACAACAACATCTCTCTCAGGTTATACAATGGTGGGACATCTCTAGCTGTTAGGAGGAAATATGATAAACTGTTTGTTATCAAGTCCTCTGTCCTTGACTTGAGACCATTCAACCACTCACCCCTTCTCAGAGGCTCCTTCTAAGGGGTCTTCTGACTAAGTAAAACAGAAAATTGTAAAATATTTCATAAAAATTCCTGAAAAAAGCATCATGGAGACTGCGTAAGAGAAAAAAAGTAATATTACTTGTTGAAGATAATGTCTTTGGGAGACTTCCCTGCCTGTCTCTTTAAACCAAAGTTTAAAGTGGTTTAAACTTTGTGCTCCTGAAGCAGGGAGCATAGGTTCGATCCCTGGTCAGAAAACTAAGATCTTGCATGTCCCACAACGCACCCAAAAGAAAAAAAAAAAAAAGACTGTCTTTAGTACCAGACCTTCAGAGTCTATTTAGAGCACACGGTAGTGATACCTTGCTTTCATGACCTGTCCAGACTGTCCAGAATGCTAGTTACAAAGGAAAACACCCTTTCAGCAGCCAACTTGGAAGAGACGTAAAGGGATCTGTAAGTCAAACTCAGAGCCTGCAGGAATTTGAAAATGTCACCCTGACATTGAAGGGAGAAATTTGATTGTTCTCTAGTGCATAGCAATTAAAAAGCTCATCCTTGGAGAAAGCCAAGAGGTGGGCCTATATCTTTTTTACATCTATAGAGAATCTCTTAACCTTGGTAACTGCTCAGTTGGGAAGATATATTTACTTTGGATACGGGAACCAGGAAGAACAGTTCTTGTCATCATTTTCACATTGGCCATATCTTCGAGCATTTTCAGCTATGTTACCTCCCATGACCAAGCTGTTTCTTGCTTCCCTTCTTATTTTTTAAGACTTGATTTCTTTGAGCAATTCTAGATTCATGGCACAACTGAGTGGAAGGTAAAGAGATTTCCCAAATAAATCCCTTCTCTTACACATACATAGCCTCCTCTGTTATCAACATTCTGCACCAGAGTGGTATATTTGTCACAATCAAACTGACTCATTATTATCACCCAGAGTCCACAATTTACATTAGGTTTCCCTCTTGGTGTTGTATATTCTTTGGGTTTGGAAAAAATACAACAACATGTTATCTGCCATTGTAGCCTCAAAGAGAAAAGTTTCATTGCTTTAAAAATCTTCTGTGTTCTGCCTATTGATCCTTTCTTGCCCCCTAATTCCTGGCAATAACTTATCTTTTTACTATCACTATAATTTTGTCTTTTCTAGAATGTCATATAGTTGCAATTATACAGTATGTAGTCTTTTCATATTTTCTTCTTTCATTTAGTAATATGCATTTATGTTTTCTCATATCTTTTCACAGCTTGGTAGCTCCTTTTTCTTTTACTGCTAAAAACATTCCATTGTCTTGATATACCACAGTTTATTTATCTCTTCACCTACTGAAAAATATCTTAGTTGCTTCCAAGTTTTAGCGATTATAGATAAAGCTGCTGTAAACACCAATGTGCAAATTTTCATACGGACATAAGTCTTCAGTTTATTTTGGTAAATACCAAGGAGTGTAACTGTTGGATTGTAAAATAAGAGTATGTTTAGTTTTGTAAGAAACTGCCAAACTTTCTTCACCTTGGCTGTCCCGTTTTGCATTTCCAACAGTAAATGAGAGCTTCTGTTGCTCTACATCCTGGTCAGCATTTGGTGTTGTTATTGTTATAGATTCTGGCATTCTAATAGGTGTGTAGCTGTGTCTTATTGTTGTTTTAATTTTCAGTTCCCTAGTGCTGTGTAATGTGAAGCATCTTTTCATATGCTTACCATATATCATCTGTATATCTTCTTTGGGAAGATGTATGTTCAGGTCTTTTTCCCATTAAAAAAAAAAAATCTATTAGTTCATTTTCTTAATTTTGAGTTAAAAAAAATTTTTTTTTGTATATTTTGGATAACAATCCTTTATTATGTATATTTTCTGCAAATATTTTCTTCCAGTCTGTGACTTGTCTTCTCATTCTGTTGACATTGTCTTTCACAGAGCAGAAATTTTAATTTTAATGGAGTCCAGCTTATCAGTTATTTCTTTCATTGGTTTTTCTATAAAGTTATTGCCAAACTTAAGAGCAATTAGATTTTCTCCTATGTTACCATCCAGGATTTTTAGAGGTCTACCTTTCATATTTATTTCTATGGTCCATTTTGAATTTTGTGAAGGGTTGAAGGTCTGTGTCTAGACTTTTTTCTTTACATGTGAATATTCATTGTCCTAGAACCATTGGTTGAAAAGATTATCTTTGCTTGTCGTATTGCTTTTGTTACTTTTTCAAAGATCAGCTGACTGTATTTATGAGAACCTATTTCTTGGTTCTCTACTTTGTTCCATTGATACATTTGTCTCTCTCTCTCTCTTTTTTTTTTTTTTTTTTTGCTAATATCACACTGTCTTGAATATTGCAGTTTTAGAGTAAGACTTAGATAGTATTAGTCCTCTGGCTTTGCTCTTCTCCTTCAATGTGTGTTGATTATACTGGGTCTTTTACCTCTCCACATGAACTTTAGAATTAATACATCAATACCCACACCAAAAAAACCTTGCTGGAATTTTTATTGGAATTACATTCAACCTATAGATGAAGTTGGAAACAGCTGACCTCTTGACAGTGTTGAGTCTTTCTGCCATAAACATGAACTGTCTAGTTATTTAGTCCTTCTTTGTTATTTTTATCAGAGTTTTGTGTTTTCCCTTCTATAGATCTTACATTTTTGTCAGGTTTATACTTAAGCAAGTGCTAATGTAAAAGTAGTGTTCTTAATTCCATATTCTACTTGCTCACTGCTGGTCTACTGCTCACTAAGGAAGCAAATGGCTTCTGTATAATAGCTTGTATCTTGCAGCCTCGCTATAATCACTTACTAATTCCAAGAGGTGTTTTTTGTTTTTTTTTAATAGTTGATCCTTCCAGATTGGCTATGTACATAGTCATGTCAACTGAGAACAAGGACAGTTTCATCTGTACAAATTTATCTACTTTTCATGCCTTATTGCATTAGCAAGGACTTCCAGTATGATGTTGAAAGCAGTCTTACTCTTGATCATAGAGAGAAAACTTTGAGTTTCACTATGTATGATGTTAGTTGGTTTTTAGGTGTTTTTTTTCAAGTTGAAGAAGTTCCCCTCTATTCTAGAAAGAGTTTTTATCATGAAAGAGGGTTGAATTTCATCCAATGCTTTTTCTGCATCTATTGATATGATTTTTCCTTTTTTTGGCTGTTGATATAATGGATTACATTAATTGATTTTTGAATGTTGAACAATTCTTGCATACCTGAAATAAACCCCACCTTGTCATGGTATATAATTATTTTTATACTGTTAAATTCAACTTGCTAATATTCTGTTGAAGATCTATACATCTGCGTTCATGAGAAATATGAGTCTGTTGTCTTCTTTGTATTTCTCTGGGTTTTGTATTAGTATAATGCTGATCTCATAAAGTAAGCTAGGAAATATTCCCTTTGCTCCTATTTTCTAGAAGAGATTGTAAAGAATTAATGCGATTTCTTCCTTTGAAGTTTTGTTACGTTCATGAGAAATATGGGTCTGTTGTCTTCTTTGTATTTCTCTGGGTTTTGTATTAGTATAATGCTGATCTCATAAAGTAAGCTAGGAAATATTCCCTTTGCTCCTATTTTCTAGAAGAGATTGTAAAGAATTAATGCGATTTCTTCCTTTGAAGTTTTGTAGAATTCACTATTGAATCTATTGGAACCCAATATTTTAAATAAAAAAATTACTGAAGTATTTATGAATTCACACTCAGGCACAAGAAAGAATACAGACAGATCCCAGGTGCACTTTACTCTGTTCCCCATAGTGACGTATCTTGCAATACTATAGTGCAATATATCAACCAAGATATTATCATCGACACACCTCTCTTATTCTTATTTCCCATTAGTGTGGGAATCTAGTATTTAGTATACAATTGTATCTCATGTGTAAGCTTGTTATTGAGTACCATAGTAAAAATATAGAGAAGCCCAGATTTATTTTCATATTTTCTGCTGTAGTTTGGATACAACACTGCTAAGTGATAGAAACTCACTGAACAGGTATCAATACATTACCTTAGGGGATTACAACTCAAAGGTGCTCTCTAGGGTCTCCTTTACACTATTGTCCCTAGAACTGGCCCCATGTGCCATTGCAAGGGACTATAGCTGATGGACTTATTTCTGCATTAGAGTCTCTGAATTCAGTCTCTTGTACATGTCCAATAGACATCACATTTTAACTATTAGAAGCTGATGACCATCACATAGCCTCCTCCCCTGATGAAATTATCTATATACAGTTACAGGATTGGGAGATGGTACTTCAAATCCATGACAGTCAATACAACAAGTGTTCAACTTCATGTTTACCTTGATTTCTGAGCTTCTAAGATATAGTTAGGTCTACTCAGTGCATTGATGGTTTAGAGGAAAAAGTAACATATAATATAGCTTAAGGTAAGGTAAGGTAAGGTGAAGTCACTCAGTCGTGTCCGACTCTTTGTGATCTGTCCATGGGATTCTCCAGGCAAGAATACTGGAGTGGATTGCCATTTCCTTCTCCAGGGGATCTTCCCGACTCAGGGATTGAACCCAGGTCTCCCGCATTGGAGGCAGACACTTTAACCTCTGAGCCACCAGGGAAGCTCATAATATAGCTTATTTATTCATTAAACAAGTTTTGAGAGATGATTATGTGTCATTTTTGATAGGATGACAAAAGTAAACAAGGATTTTTGCCATAAAAAAAGTGTGTATTAATAAGGGTGTTATATTAATTAATATAACACACAAATTTAATTAGTTCTCTTTCCCACTACTTCATTTCATAGCTTTTTGCCCTAAGCCAAGCAAACTACCCATTTGCTAGCCACCAAACTCACATGGTTTCCCTGCCTCTGCCTTTGTTCACAGTGTTTTCACTGACTGGTCTCCTCTTGATTCTCATGACCATTTCTTTCTCCAAATCAACATCAAATGATAACTTCTCCATGAATACTTTCCTGATCCCCAAATCAGTGTGATCTTTCTCCTTTCTAAGGTCCTTTATATTGGTTTTATATGTCATACTTTGTATTTGAGTTATTTATCTCTGTGTCTGGGATCTCCAGCAGATATGATCTGTGAAGGCAGGATGTATGTTCAGGAAGCTGAGGATACATGGCCTACCAAATGCAATCATATTTTGATAGAGCATGGTTAATTTTCATAGCAATTGTTACTCCTATTTCCCCTGCTTCCTCTCTATATATGAAAATAAAAATGTGGTTGTGCTGCAAATATTTGACATGGACTTTATAAAATATGAGCCAAAAGCACAGAACAACACAATATTCTTATGTTTTTTCCTAATATTTGTTTTATGATTCCGCAAGCATTCTCTGACTTCCTGTGCAAAGATAATTCTCCTAGTTTCTAAGCAAGATTCCCTAAGTAATTAAAACGTTGGGTAATATTCTGCTAGGGAATACCAGAGCTAGAGCTACCTTAGGGATTATTTAGTTCAATCAACTTGTTTTATGTATGGGGAAATTGAGGCTTGGAGGGAGAATGAGGCTTGCTCAAGGTCACAAAGTGACTCAGGGCCAAGCTGGATGTAGAACATGGGTCTCTTGGAGAGACCCATGCAATTTTCTGTCTATATACAAGGGCAATTTGCTAAACTGACCCTGCTCTTACTCAACACTCTGTCTGAAGTTTTTGTCCAAAATGAGCCTCAGTTCAGTTCAGTTGCTCAGTTGTGTCTGACTTTTTGCGACCTCATGGACTGCAGCATGCTGGGCTTACCTCTCCTTCACCATCTCCTGGAGCTTGCTCAGACTCATGTCCATCAAGTCAGTGATGCCATCCAACCATCTCATGCTCTGTCACCCCCTTCTCCTCCCACTTTCAATCTTTCCCAGCGTCAGGGGCTTTTCCAGTGAGTCAGTTCTTTGCATCAAGTGGCCAAAGTATTGGAGCTTCAGCTTCAGCATCAGTCCTTCCAGTGAATATTCAGGACTGATCTCCTTTAGGATTGACTGGCTTGATCTCCTTGCAGTCCAAGGGACTCTCAAGAGTCTTCTCCAACACCACAGTTCAAAAGCATCAATTATTCCATGCACTAGAGAAGCACTGGATCCTCCAGAAAGCAGTTCTTCAGCACTGGAGAAGAGAATTGCAAACCACTTCAGTATTCTTGCCTTGAGAATCTCATGAACAGTATTGAAAGGCAAAATGAGCCTAGGCCATTATAAGCATTGCAACAGGACTGCCAAAAGCCTTGCTAAGTAGAATATTTGTCCAACTTTACATGAAATTGAAGAATTCTGTAATGAGGGACACAGCTAGACCCAGTGTGTCACCCAGAGCTCCAGAGGAAGTACATGGTGACTAACACAAGCCCAAGCCCAAAGCCAAGAGCCAAAGCTGGTAGAGGATTATGTCTTTAGAGTGATAGACTCCTAGAGCTGGCAGAACCTTGGAAATTATCCAGAAGAGAAAGCAACACTGCAACATGAGGTATGGAGATCTTGTTTTCTAGAAACAACCCTGTTATTTACCTGTTGTGTAACATTAGGCAAGTTCCTCCCCTTCTCTAGTCTTCAGTTTCCAAGTGTACGAAATAAACATGTTGGGTTAGATGAAACACAAGGTACTTTTCAATCTGATACTTTTCTGTTCTAAAGTTTGACAGGAGAGGGAAAAGAAGCTTACAGAGGATTGGTAGCTTGCCTAAGGTGACACTGTGCATTGGTGGTGAGCAGTGACCCAAGTCCAGGTCATCATTCTACCTACTGCCCCACATGGCTAGAGCCATCCCTTTCAAGCAGCCCTGTGGCCCCATGGCAAATTGTGAAACTGCTGTCCCAAGGCTCTTGCAATCACCCTCTTCTCTATTCCCTTGGGATGCTGGCAGCATGCAGAGTGCTGTGGGAGAGGGCTCTGAGCCGTCTCTACCCTGGAAGTGGAGCAAGGATCAAATGGCTCTTTCTTCCTTCTTTTTGGTAAAATGAAACCAAAACCAACTCCTTAACTTAGAGGGCAGTGAAGGGCAGTCAGGGGTTGTAGAGGGCCCCTCAGCCTGAATTTACATGGACTCCCAACCTTGTGGAGTGTGAAGGCCCTTCTCCTGGGAGCAGGCGGATGTCCCGCCCAAGTCTCTGCAGAATGAAACCAGATGAAGGGTGAGATTCAAAGCAAGATGCTTGACCCAGGAGAAGCAACACTGGGTCAAGGTGCAGATAGACTCCTTCCAGCATAGCTCTGAGAGACTTACTTCCTGAGTCACTTCACATTCCATCAAAAATGGGAAAGAAGGTATGCAGAAGGAAAGAGATTATGCTTTAAATCTGATATTACCTTTGAACCTTATGACTGCTTTTGGGGACAGACACAGAAAGCATTTTCCTCGCCTATTTCCTTTGTAGTGCATTAAGAAAGCTAATTTTTTTTTTTCCAAGTAACTTAAGTGGACCAGCCTTGAATTTCAGACATTATTATTAGTCATTATTTATATATTAGACATTATTATAAAACCTAAGTTTCATATAACTTAGGTCTTCCATTTCCTCCCCAAGAGGAAACCACATGGCTTCACCCTCCAACTAGGGAAACTCTTTTATTTTTTTAATTTAATTTTAATTTTTTTAACACCAGAAACATTTTGTATTGGGGTATAGCCAATTAACAATGTTGTTTGTGATAGTTTCAGGTGACCAGTGAAGGGACTCAGCCATACATATATATGTGTCCATTTTCCCCCAAACCTCCCTCCCACACCAGGCTGGCGCATAACATTGAGCAGAGTTCCATGTGCTCTACAATAGGGGGAACTCTTTTTTATAATCCTGCTTTGGATGTGACTTGCCCAGAATTACAAGAATGGCAGCAGCAGAGGCAAAAATTACCGACAGATTGCCTAACTCCTAGTTCCCACTCCCTGTTGTTGGAAGTGCATAATGGAAGTAAGAAAGGAAGCAGGTCTCCAGAGAGACAGACTGGCTATTCCTAAGCCTTTATAAAAATAAGCTTCAGATAATCAGAAGTTCGAGGTCAGAGGATAACTTAAGGCCATCACAAGTTGGCCAGATTGAACTCCAGTTCTCTAGAGAATTCTGGCCTTTTGGCAGCCAGATACAGAACTGAACGCCAAGCCAGCCTGTGTTTAGGCGCAGCTCCAGCCTCCAGCTCCCCGAGCCCAGGCTCCTTGTGCGTCTCAGAGTTTAGCAGCAAACAGGATCCATTCCTGAACATACGCTTTTAATCAGAGACCCTGGGACCTGGAGGGGACCTCAGGCATGATTTAATCCCTCTCACTTTGCAGATGTAGAAATCGAAGCCCAGACTGGGGGACAGGACATAGAATGCTTACACAAGGTCACTTGGCAATTTAGGAAACAACACAGCAGGGTGGAAAAGGGCAGTTTTGGGGGTGGCAATCTGGTTCCACATCCCAGTTCTGCCAATTATCAGCCAGGAGATCCCAGGTAAGTCGCTTAACCTCCCTGAATACGTGTGCTAATCTGTAAAACTGGAGGAGGGGGGTAAAATCACATTGCCTGAATGGTGAGATTTTTGATAGTTAAATGAGATGAAAAATACCAAAGTGATTTGTAAACAGGAAGTCATTATTCATACTTCAATGTTAGGATTAAATGATAATAAAAACACACAGCCTAATAACAAGAGTGCACTCTTCTGAACGCTGTCTGCATGCCAAGTGTTTCATATACTTTGCTTCTTTTAACTCTTGAAACCCAAGAACTCTCACCAATAACCATTTGCTTGAGGCAGGGTTTAAACCAGGTCGTTTACATAGAAGGATTTCAACAGTCTCTCACACAGTACCCTCAGTCCTGCGAAATCTGGGCCTGGGCTTCCATTCTCAAGCCACATGTGGCTCCCCGCTCCTCTCACCTCTTTTCTAGGGAATGGGAAACTCTTGGCTGTTGAGGGCAGGACACTTTCCTCATGTCTGCTAGCTCCAGGAGATATTATGGTACTCTGCACAAGGTTAAATAGTTGAAAATAAATAAACAAATAGAATTAATTAAATCAAGAGTGACTTAATAGATGCATTAATGTTTCTTTTTCAACAATAGTTTTATTGAGGGCTAATTGGATGGGAAGGGGACGACCGAGGATGAGATGGCTGGATGGCATCACGGACTCGATGGACGTGAGTCTGAGTGAACTCCGAAAGATGGTAATGAACAGGGAGGCCTGGCATGCTGCGATTCATGGGGTCGCAAAGAGTCGGACATGACTGAGTGACTGAAATGAACTGAACTGAACTGAACTGAATTGGATGGGAAAGGGTCTTTGATTTCTATCCAGAATCCATCAACTTCCCGGTAAGCCAGAGGCAAGATAAAGATGTTCCCAGATAATTAAATCATATAGAAAACCTGAGCTTGCCAAGGCTTCCACACAAGAAACTGAGTGTGCATAGACACAGAACAGCCTTGTGGTTGCCAAGGGAGAGGAGGATGGAGAGGGATGGAGTGGGAGTTCCAGGTTGCTGGGTTGGTAGATGCAAACTGGGCTTCCCAGGTGACTCAGTGGTAAAAGAATCCCCTGCTAATACAGGAGATACAGGTTTGATCCCTGGGTCAGAAGATCCCCTTGAGTAGGAAATGGCAACCCACCCCAGTATCCTTGCCTGGAGAGTCCCACGGACAGAGGAGACTGGCGAGCTACAGTCCATGGGGTCTCAAAGAGTCAGACATGACTAAGCATGAACACACACACAAGATGCAAACTGTTACATATAGAATGGATAAGCAGTAAAGGTTCCCATTACATAGCACAGGGAACTATATTCAATATCCTGTGATAAACCACAATGGAAAAGAATATTAAAAAAAGAATGTGTATATGTGTATAACTGAGTCACTTTGCTGTACAGCAGAGGCTGGCACAACGTTGTAGATCAAGTATATGAATGAATGAAGTCGCTCAGTTGTGTTTGACTTTTTGTGACCCCATGGACTGTAGCCTACCAGGCTCCTCCCTCCATGGGATTCTCCAGGCAAGAGTGCTGGAGTGGGTTGCCATTTTCTTCTCCAGGGGATCTTCCTGACCCAGGGATCGAACCCGGGTCTCCTGCATTCCAGGCAGATGCTTTAACCTCTGAGCCACCAGGGAAGCCCCCAGATCAAGTATACTTCAATTAAAAAAAAAAAAATTGAGTTTGTAAGTTATGATCTGGGCATTTGTAAAGAGTTCTTTCTGTTTTCTTCCATAAATATCTTCTCTGTGAGCTTCTCAACAAGCTAATCGATGTTCCCAGGACCTTCCCTAATAATATTCCAATCCCGTTTCTAGTTTAACACACTTTTTGGCTACATGATAAGACATTGTTGATATTTCTTCAGTTTCTCTTCATGAAGGGACTCATCTGTCAAAAAAGAGGCTGTTTTATAGTCAACGCCCTCAGTAGCAGTAACTGATTTTTCTCCCAGGATTCAAGACCCCTAATTTTCCTTCTGATAGTGTTGCGGGGTTTCCTTCCTTGGCAGACTGCATGTTTTTGAAGATTGACTGCAACAGTCTCTCCCATACCACATGCTCTTCAGGAAATTCGCCATGCCTCTCATTGGAACGTGGGGTCTAAGCCTTCTTTTGAATCTGAGTAGGGAGAAGGCAATGGCACCCCACTCCAGTACTCTTGCCTGGAAAATCCCATGGACAGAGGAGCCTGGTGGGCTGCAGTCCATGGGGTCGCTGAGTCGGACACGACTGAGCGACTTCACTTTCACTTTTCACTTTCATGCATTGGAGAAGGAAATGGCAACCCACTCCAGTGTTCTTGCCTGGAGAATCCCGGGGACGGGGGAGCCTGGTGGGCTGCTGTCTATGGGGTCGCACAGAGTCGGACACGACTGAAGCGACTTAGCAGCAGCAGCAGCAGGGTTAAGACTGGATGGTCATCATTCCAATACAGTATGAGTGACAGTGTATGATTTCCGAAGCTACGTTGTTCAAGGGAACAGTGCTGTTTCCCCCTGGTTCGTGTGCAGTACTGAGGTGCCAAGGAAGCAGTCCAGCTGCCCTGAAGCTGCCACGCCGTGTGGCCCTCTGCCCTGAAGCTGCCACGCTGTGTGGCCCTCTCACAGAGAGACCCCCCGGAGGGGCCCTGAGAGATGCCCGTCTGCTCCCAGCTCCTCCTATACCCCCTCCCCAACTCCAGCTCTAGCTTCTGTCTGAAACCACACGAGAGCTCCCGAGCTAGAACTGCCTAGCTCAGCCCCTCCCAAACTCCTCACCCACAGCTGAGATCCCTGAATTTCAAGGTGCTTTGTTGTAACCATAGCGATTGGCACACACCCCTTCCTCCATCCTACCACTGAATCTGATTACTGCCCGTGCATCTCCAGCACCCAGGAAAACCCTCAACTCTGTTCCTTTCTCCCCCTAGTTAATAGCAATGTGCCCTGGTTCCGTCACATAAATGCTGTTAGGAAGATCACAACACCTCAGACCCGGTTTCCCCGAATAGCAAAATGGGATTAAGAATCGTTTCTCCACAGCACCAACTGAGAAGGCTCTGCAGAATAAAAATCTATAATATTTATTTTATATACATAAAACACTCACTCCACATTCTTCTGAGAAAGTTCATATACACCGTTTCATTTTAATCTTTACCACAGCTTTGTGAGGCAGCTGGGAAGACATAATTATCCCTCTTTCAGTTGAGGAAAATGATACAAAAGAGCTTGAATGACTTGGGCAGGTCAAAGGAGCACATCAGAGAAGGCAACGGCAACCCACTCCAGTACTCTTGCCTGGAAAATCCCATGGATGGAGGAGCCTGGTAGGCTGCAGTCCATGGGGTCACGAAGTCGGACATGACTGAGCAACTTCACTTTCGCTTTTCACTTTCATGCATTGGAGAAGGAAATGGCAACCCACTCCAGTGTTCTTGCTTGGAGAATCCCAGGGACGGGGGACCCTGGTGGGCTGCCGTCTATGGGGTCTCACAGAGTCGGACACGACTGAAGCGACTTAGAAGTAGCAGCAGCAAGGAGCACATGGGCCAATTGGAACCAGAGTCCAGATCTTCTGCTTCCTAGCCTGGCCCTGGACTGCACCATCTCAGGAGATAACAGAGTCTCTAACCTGCTCTAGTTTCCTGTCCACTTACATCCTATCTTTGTTCCCTAAGAGTCTGCTCCATTTGCCTGCTGCCCCTAACCAACCTTCTCTCTGCCTTTAGCTCTACCAGCTTGGTACCGACTCAGCTGACCACAGGTGTATAGCGTTTCAGTGGAGCATCACTCTCAAATTAACATGAGATGCACCCGCTTGGGAAGGGATGTGGATGGTTTTGAATTATCCATGAGCAAATAAGAGTTTATATTTCACTGCCAAAGCCAGAATCCATTTAGAACTTCCCTCACTAACATATATTTTGGACTTCAGCCAACCCAATCAAACCAATCTCTTGGAAATGAGAAATTCCCACTAGGGGAAGTTACCTAGCCCACTCCTGTTTGGCCCATAATTGCACCTTGAGACAATGGCCAGCTTGGGCCTTGACCTCCAGTACTGTGGCTTCAAAGCCAATATATGGCTTTTTACTCCTTGCATTGGGCACAGGGAAAAGTCTTACAAAACTTCTGCTTGACACTTCCAGTGGGTACTGAACCATCACAAAATAAAACCTGGCAGAGTCAAGGAAGGAACTTGTACCCCTTATGGGAAAGTCCCATGCCTCAACACACTCAGAAGTCCAGGTAATACACGTTTAAGTATCAAATCTGGGGTGGTTCAAGGAAGAAGGTCCTGGAGTGCTGTTACTTAGTTCTCTTGGGTTTGTAAGGACTTAAAGAGCTCAGAGGTAGTTTCAAAGGGAAGAGTGAAAACCTGTTGCTGCTGCTGCTAAGTCGCTTCAGTCGTGTCCAACTCTGTGCGACCCCATAGACGGCAGCCCACTGGGCTCCGCCATTCCTGGGATTCTCCAGGCAAGAACACTGGAGTGGGTTGCCATTTCCTTCTCCAATGCATGAAAGTGAAAAGTGAAAATGAAGTCACTCAATCGTGTCTGACTCAGCGACCCCATGGACTGCAGCCTACCAGGCTCCACCATCCATAGCATTTTCCAGGCAAGAGTACTGGAGTGGGGTGCCATTGCCTTCTCTGTTAGTGAACCTAAATTTTAGAAGTTGTAGGGGCACAAAGTAAGTAAATACATGATTTCAGGGCAATCAGTGTTCTCCTGTTTCTTCTTTCGTAAAGGGATGAACTAGAAGTGGTCTGAAAAGCCAGCTATCGTGTCTGACTCAGCGACCCCATGGACTGCAGCCTACCAGGCTCCACCATCCATAGCATTTTCCAGGCAAGAGTACTGGAGTGGGGTGCCATTGCCTTCTCTGTTAGTGAACCTAAATTTTAGAAGTTGTAGGGGCACAAAGTAAGTAAATACATGATTTCAGGGCAATCAGTGTTCTCCTGTTTCTTCTTTCGTAAAGGGATGAACTAGAAGTGGTCTGAAAAGCCAGCTCTATCACATTCAACTGTGATGTTCTGTAATGTTACTTCATCTTCCTGACCCCAACCTTCTACATCTGTAAAATGAGGATAACAGCTACATACAGAGGTTGTAGTGAGCATTACATTAGATATGTATGGAAAAGTATAGTCTTGCATCTTGCATCAACTAAGTGGTTGAGAAATGTTATTTCCCTTTCACCAACTCCTTCCCCTTGCATTCTAACATTTTCTACTCTCTGATCAAATTTACCAGACGAATGCTTGATATTTTCTGATCCTAATCTAGTCAGAGAAGGTTACTGAGGTCGTAGGGCATAAACCATTCTGAGGGTCGAGGGTGAGTTTTAGGTAAATTGTGGTTTTAATGTTTGAGAAAGAGCTCATAACTAGTGGGGGTTTCCATTTTTTTGTGGCAAGATGCACAAGCATAGTTCTGCAGTAACACTCAGCCTCTCCACTCTTGGCAGTCTTGTGGCTGTTTTAAAAGCTTCTGTTTTCAGACGACCCTGTTACTGATCAGCAAAGTGTCGTTTCTATTTTTAGTTCCACGAAAAGAGAAAGGCTAGTGAAATTTGCTCCACCTTACCATCTCCAAATGGGCAATATTACTGAATGATATTTAATGTCCTCAAAACATCTGTTTGTTTGTTTTTTCAATAGTTCTAGGTCCATATTGAAAGTGAAAGTTCATGGGAAATCCAGATGTCCAAAATCCAATTCCCAGCTGAATATTCCCCTTACAAAAACTTTTTCCTCTTTAGAACCAGAGCGTTGGTCACATGTATATTGATTGCAGAAGAAATTAAGCTGGAAAACATTGTTTCTAATAATGATGATGATGGTGTAAGAATTTGCACTTGCTGAATATTTTATAGTTCACAAAAGCTTTCATTACTAGCATTTCTGTTAAGTCTCCCAACTACCTTTTGAAGTAGACATGGAAGGAAATTTTATCCCCAAATGATAGATGAGAAAACAGACTAAGAGCTAAGTGACTTACCCACCATCAAGGTGTGTTTCCTGAGACACCACACACCAGGAAGATCTCTGGCTAATTCAAGGTACAGTGTCAAGGAGTTTACCAGTTTCCAATTCCAACAATGCCTGAGCAGCACACTGTTCCATCCAAGATGGAAAGTGGGTGCTTCAGCACTGCCCACTAGCCTACTCAGATGCTAGGTACGGGTTGGGAGAAAGAACACAGGAGCCCCAGTGCTTATGAACTAGGGAGTTCAGGGTAAAAGTGGTGTATGAGTTTCCTCTTGCTGCTATAATGAATTACCATCACAGATGGCTTAAAACAACACAAAGCTGTTCCCTTACAGTTCTGCAAGCCAGAAGTCCAAGTTGGTTTTTCTAGGCTTTAAATTCAAAGATGTTAGCAGAGAAGGTTCTTTCTGGAAGCTCTATGAAAGTGAAAGTGTTAGTTGCTCAGTCGTGTCTGACTCTGCCTGCCAGGCTCCTCTGCCCATGGAATTGCCAGACAAGAATACTGGAGTGGGTGGCCGTTCCCTTCTCCAGGGGAATCTTCTCCTGGGATCAAATCTAAATCTCCTGCATCACAAGCAGATTCTTTACTCTCTGAGCCACCAGGGAAGCTCTATAGGAGAAGGTGTTTCCTTGCCCCTTACAGCTTTTGGAGGCTATTCATACTTTTTGGTCTCCCCGCTCCATCTTCAAAGACCATTACCCTAATTTCTGCTCCCACTGTCACAGAGCCAGCTGTCTGACTCTGACTCTCCCACATCCCTCTTACAAAGACCTTTGTGCTCCCATCAAACCCATCTGGATAATCTAAGATAGCCTTCCCATCTCAAGATCCTTAATGTAATCACACCTATAAAGCCCTTTTACCATGGAAGGTAACATAGTCACAGTTTTCTGGGATTAGGATATGGGCACCTTTGGGGCCATTATTCAACCCTACAACAGGTGACAAGGTGGCAGGTGGATGGTGGCAGCCGTTTTTTTACTGGTAAGTGCATCACGTGCATGGCTGTGTTTGTCTGTCTGAAAGCCACACTCTTGGCTACCACCTGAAGTGTAGAAGCCAAAATAGAACCCGTGTCTTCTAATTCCAAGTAAAGTGCTCTCTCAGGCACATCATGCTGGCCATCTCAAAACTATATTTACATTCATTTTTTTGCAAATAGCTCACCCTGGTATAGATGGTAATTAATATTTGCATAATGCTGTAGAGGCTATAATGTCCTTTTCTATTTACATGAAGTCATTTAAATCCCTACAATAGCCCTCTGAGACTGTTATTATTAACACATTTTACATATGAAGAAGCTAAGGTCTAGGAGGGGTGAAGTGATTTGTCCAAGGTCACCCAGATGGTGAGGGCAAGACCACAATGTAAATCTGAAAAGTTCTACCATGTGCAGCTCTAAATGATGAATCCACACTTAAATTCACTTAAGTTTTTCTTTTGGGGATACCATGAAGGCAACTGGGATCTCCATTGCTGTTGAGAGAAAATGAGTCAATAAATGTGAAAGTGCTTTGTAGCAGTATGACTCAGAACTTCAGAGAGTTATTGATGGCATTATTCTCATCATCATTCTTATCATCATCATCATCAAGTGCCCTGGAGACCAAGAGAATTCAAACAGGTCAACACCTCTAATTGCTGTGTGTAAAGCACTGACCCCAACTGTCTCACCGTCCTGGGGATGCTGGCTCAGGCTTCTGTGGTTTCTTGCTCACCGTGCAGGTGGGAGCTGTGCTCTGAATGGAAAAGCCAAGGTCCCGCATCCCTGAAGCAAAAGGGGGTGACCCCTTGAGCGACGAAGTAAGCATTCCCAGAAAAATTCACTTGGTGTGAAAGGACCCTAAGACCCTTCCAGATGCATGTGATATTTTGTAGCTTTTACTGTTTTCCCCCATCTTTCTTCCTTTTTTCAATGAGCACATTCGCTCTGCATCTCCAGTGTGTCTGATCTGGTGGTGAGGGGGTGCGGGGAGGTCGTTGGTGGGGACACCGGAGCGAGATGCAGAGCACCCAGAGTCCCGGCAGTGACTGGGCAGGTGGAACTCCTCTCACCCCTCACCCCCACTTCCTCCCCTGGCCTTTCTTTAAAGAGCAACAACGAGCTTCTGAAATGTGCAGCTTCAAAACCAGACCAGAGGTCTAGTGAGAAGGAATAACCAAGGCGCCCTCCAAGTGTGGCTGAGCAGTCAGCCGGCCCCCACCTCATTTGAGTGAGACCGCCAAGAGCCCTCACGTGGCGCTCCGGCCACAGGACCGCAATTAGGAAATGCTCCCTGCCTCTCACAACGGCCACCCTCACCACGCAGTGGGGACGGAAGAGACGCAGGTGCATTCAAATCGTCCTGGTCTGACCAAGGGAAATGAAGCACTAAAACAGCTTCGTCCCACAATGAGTCAAGGTGGGGGCAGGGACGGGGGCACTGGAGCCCTCTGGCCCTTCTTGGGAACCAGCCCTGCTTCTGGTGGCCCAGCACTGTGACCCCAGTGTCTGGGGTGAGGCTCAGTTCTCGCGCTCTATTGCCGTGGGACCAGAGCCACTGCACTTGCTTGGGGTCTTTCTTAACAACTGGTCCCACCTGTGCACATAACTTCTTATCAGACAGTGTGTCTGGGTCCCCGACAACTGCCACTTCTGCCTGCTCCAACTCTGCCCACACCTCAGGCCTGTATCCCACCTCTTCCAAGAAGCCTTCCCTCATACCTCCAATAAATCTAGGAATCTCTTCTTCCTCAGAACCATCTATATCCCTTCTCTCATATACTTATGGATATCATTTCTTAAATGAAAATGATTTCCCACCTATTAAGTCAGGCGCCCTGCTAAAACACTTTCATACTTGCTTCTTAATTTGCTGTTTAGTTCCATCTAATATTAGACAGAAACACCTTGAAGACAGAGATTGTGTGTGACCCATCCCTCCATGCCCCACCAGCCATTATGCTCCCAGAACATAGTTTTTAGGTTAATAATTTCAGAAAATTATTTGAAAAAAAATTGTAAATCAATAGCAACTTTGTCATCAGCTTGGAGAAGGAAATAGCAACCCACTCCAGTCTCCTTGCCTGGAAAATCCCATGGACAGAGAAACCTGGTAGACTATAGTCTATGGGGTCGCAAAGAGTCGGACATGACTGAGCGATTTCACTTCACTTTTGTCAGGAGCTTGGAATGAAGGCATGGGTCCACATCCCACTCGAGGAAGCCAGAGTGATCTGCCCTGAGAACCTGCCCTGCAGGAGCCCTTTCTGCTTAAGGGACTCTGGGTCTGAGAGGGAACACAGGATACACTCATGATCTACCTTGGGGCTTTGTCTTTTTCAGTGCCAAACATCTTCCAAGGGACACTCAATAGATTTGAGAGTGTTAAGTACCATTGATATCCTGAGGTCTCCTTCCCAAGCTCCATCTCCTCTCCCAACCATGGTATTTGTCTTCCCAAATGCCCCTGGAATCTCCAGTGGGGTGTTTTTGCAAAAGCTTAAAACAGCAGGCTTGAAAGAGAATTCCCTTTCCCCCACCTCTCTTCCGAGCTTTACTAAACCTGCTCTATATCCTTGGTGTTCAGGCCCAGTTATGAGCATCATTTTCACTCCACCCTCTAGAGCTAGAAGTCACAAGGTCATCTTCAGACATGTCCTTTCCACTCCCTCCACAAACCAGTCATCATACCCCTTGGAGTTCAACTCGGGAACTTAATACCCCTCATTCATCCTGCCTCTCCATCCACAATGTCTTGGGCTCAAGTCCTCATTAGTTTTCAGTAGGACCACTGAAATAGCTGCTCCCTGTCCTCCATGTCTCCTTGGGTTATCTTCTCAAAAAGCAAATCTATCCAAGACATGTTTCAGCTTAAGAATCCAGGTTGATGATCCACTGCCTATAGTATTGAGACAAAATTCCTAGATGGGAGGACATAACACCCTTTACAATCTGACCCCAGACTTCATTTCCTGCCTCCTCACCTCACGTAGCTGCCCTGAACTTCTTAACCCAACATGCTGATGTCTTTCACAATTTGGGGCTTTTGCACACGCTGTTCCTCTTTTCTGGAACGTATCTCTTCCCCTCTCTGATAGGAAAACTCAGTCATATGTTATGACCCAACTCTCATTTCACCATCTCTATGAGGTCACCCCTCATTCCTTCCAGGCAAAACTATTTGCTCTATCTTGATCTCCCACAGCCCTTGTTTATATCTCCACAATAACGCTTACCATGCTCTACTGTAATTTTCCTGTTCAAGTGTCAATCACTCCATTATACTTTAAGATCCAGGAGATTGAGAATCTGCACTTATTAACTGTTGATATCCTCAGGGTCTAGCCTAAGATCTGGTCATAGTGGGTCCTCAGAAAAATAAAAAAGCGAATAAGTCACCGAATATACTCAAAGTTTACCTGCGTGAAGAGCATTCCCAAGCGTGAGCCTGGCTCTGGATGCCACTCCCAGCTCTGTTGTTAATGGTTGAAGGAAGGTGGACTTTGAAGTCAGTTATGCATGCATACATGCTAAGTCGCTTCAGTCATATCCAACTCTTTGCGACCCTATGAACTGTAACGCACCAGGCTCCTCTGTCCATGGGATTCTCCAGGCAAGAAGACTGGAGTGGGTTGCCATGCTCTCCTCCAGGGGATCTTCCCAACCCAGGGATTGCACCTGCATCTCTGTTCCTGCATTGGCAGGTGGACTCTTTACCACTGAGCCCACACAGTCAGTCATACTGGTATTCAAATCTCTCCTGTATAGCTTACTAGCCGTGTGATCTCAGGCAAACAATTCCCAACTTGGTGCTTTAGTTTTCTCAACTCCAAATGGGAATGACAACTACCTTATCACAGTGTCATGAATTGGATAAGAGGTTGAATATGTTAAACGTGTGGCACAAAATCTGTTACCTAACAAGCAGCCATAATTATGACAATGAATTAACTGCAATGGCCCTGAGTCAAGCCTTCCTCTCTTAGCCTCCCTGGAAACTTCTTATATAAAATGAAGGTATAGACTATTATCTTTGAGGTTTCTGCAAACTCTATCACTGTAAGACTTGACTCTCGTCCACATTGACTTTACCACGTTGTCCACTATAAGACTTTACCATAGTTCAGCATCACTTCATTCAGCCCTGAAACTTAACCTGCCCATTAAGATGAATTCTAACAGTTTCTTGGGCCTAAGTTTTGCTCATTGTTACCAAATTCATCAACCATCCTGGAGCTAAGGGCACAAACTAGTGCCTCTGCTCAGCTGAAAAACCTGGCTCAGAGCTGGGAGCTGATAAGGTACTGCAGTTGACTCAGTAGCAGCAATAGCAGGGAGGAATCTGTCTCTGTGGGGTCAGCCCTGATAACAGGGACAGGACAGTTCAGAGTCCCGATCACATACTGTGCTTCTCACTTACATGACTTTAGGGACCTATTTCACAATCCTGTGTTTATCCCCCAGCTCATTCTTATTAATGTCCTGTTAACATCTTAATCTGAACTGTGGCCACTGCATGTCACACAAAGAACACACAGGAGTCTCTTTAAATTCCTTTCGATTCTCCCAGACAGGAGGTGGCTTCCCCCCACATTTGCGCATTTAAAATTTATTTTTGACATCGTAATATGATTATTTTTGTTTTCGTAAAGTCCTGGAGTTAAAAAGAAAAATATCTAGTTGAGTTTCTCTCCCCAACATTTAAAACAGGGAAAATAGCCAATTGTTTGGAAGCCAGTTGTATGGAGTAAGATTTGAGGTTTCGCTGAGTGAAATAATTAGGCACTTCTAAAGAATAAAGCAGCAAAGCACTGTGGGAAAGCAGCACACTCGGGCCATTCAGCAGACCTTGGGCAGCTTTCCCACTCCTGGGCAATAAATATCTCCAGAGTCACCCAGGGTAGGGAAGGAGTATGAGGGGTGGGATCAGTCAGACCTGGATTTAACCTCATCCCTCCCACTTGCCAGTTATGAGATTCAAGCAATGTCTTCTTTTTAAAAAATATTATTTATCTGTTTTTGGCTGTGCTAGGTCTTTGTTGCCACACGGGCTTTTTCTCTAGTTGCAGCAAGTAAGGGCTACTTTCCAGTTGCTATGTGCAGGCTTCTTATTGCTGTGGCTTCTCTTGTGGAACACGGGCTCTAGGTTGTGTGGGCTTCAATTGTCATGATCCACTGGCTTAGTTGCTCTGTAGCATGTGGGATCTTCCTGGACCAGGGACTGAATCCGCGTCTCCCAAACTGGCAGCCAGATTCTTCACTAACGAGCTAGGGAAGCGGCAACTTCTTCAATTCTATGAAACTCAGTTTCCTCATGTAAAACAAAGATAATAATAGTATATACATCATTTATCTTTTTACTCTACAAAGGAATTAAGACAGTTTGCACTGATGCTTCTAATATATCAAAGTAAAGAAAGAAAGATAGTGCTAAGTAATGTCCAACTCTTGCGA
>SJYT01053415.1:6048-57344 GCA_006410635.1 Cephalophus harveyi
ACTGTTTCCACTGTTTCCCCATCTATTTCCCATGAAGTGATGGGACCGGATGTTTTCTGAATGTTGAGCTTTAAGCCAATTTTTTCACTCTCCTCTTTCACTTTCATCAAGAGGCTTTTTAGTGCCTCTTCACTTTCTGCCATAAGGGTGGTGTCATCTGCATATCTGAGGTTATTGATATTTCTCCTGGCAATCTTGATTCCAGCTTGTGTTATACAGTAGGACCTTGTTTACTTTATATACAGTAGTGTGCAGCTGTTAACCCCATGGTCCCTATGTATCAATCCCCTTCCTTCCCCTTTGGTAACCTTAAGTTTGTTTTCTGAGTCTGAGTCTGTTTCTGTTCTAAGTTCATTTGTGTCATTTTAGATTCCACATGAAATCTATCATATTTGATATCATATTTGTCTTTGTCTGACTCACTTCACTGAGTATGGTCATCTCTAGTTACACCCCTGTTGCCATAAATAGCAATATTCTTTTTTCTAATATTCCATATCTATATATATATCACATCTTTTTTAAATATAAAGGTTTCTGAAGGCAATGGCACCCCATTCCAGTACTCTTGCCTGGAAAATCCTATGAACGAAGGAGCCTGGTAGGCTGCAGTCCATGGGGTCGCTAAGAGTCGGATATGACTGAGCAACTTCCCTTTCACTTCATGCAAGGAAATGGCAACCCACTCCAGTGTTCTTGCCTGGAGAATCCCAGAGACGGGGGAGCCTGGTGGGCTGCCGTCTACAGGGTCGCACAGAGTTGGACACAACTGAAGTGACTTATTCTTTATTCTTATATTCTAAAGGCCCAGAGACTTTTTATCCTAGCTCTATATATCCCCAGCCATGAAGAAAATAAATTGTTGTCCTTTGCAGCGAGACATGTTTCCTAAACATTATCTACAGGCTGATGTTAATCACTAAAGAGACACAGGTGCATCATCACATGGGTGACCAGACCTCAGGTGAGTCTGTGAAAAAAAATGGCATGTTGGTTAGAAGGACTGCTCTGATCCCCTCCCCATCTCAGATCACAAATAATTCACTTGTTGATTCTTCAGCTGGGTGATGAGACATGATGGGCGTCAGCGTGGAGGTCAAGGAGGCAGGACAGTGGGCATTTAAAGGCAAGGCTGTGAGCCCGAGACGTGCCTTCAGAATCTTCAGGGTTGGAAGTCCTGGATCCTGCCATTCATCTTGTGCTCAGCCACTTCAGCCGTGTCCGACTCTCTGCGGTCTTATGGACTCTAGCCCACCAGGCTGCTCTGTCCATGGGGATTCTCCAGGCAAGAATACTGGAGTGGGTTGCCATGCCCTCCTCTCCAGGGGATCTTCCTAATCCAGGGATCAAACCCAGGTCTCCCACATTGCTGGCAGGTTCTTTACCCCTGAGCCATCGGGGAAGCCCACTGTTCATCTATCTCCACCCAAATTTGGAGCCTTGACTGGAAAGTGGAAAAAGAGGTCTTGTCTTCAGATGTCCTTTCATTTCTCTGACGGTTGAATCCTTGATGTTGGGAGAAAGTGAGCAAAGTAACAGAGCTGCGAGGCCAGAAAATCTCTCCCCAGCTGTGCTTTAGGCCTCTTCCCTTCTGTAAACAGCGCCAGATGGAGAATAAGGAGACTCTTAAAAAGGAACAAACGCCAACACCAAGTCGGCATTTTCCCCTATCACCCAACGGCTGAGAGGCTGTGAGTGAAAAGCACAGGGCACTAAACAAGCCTGCCTGCCCTCCGCTGGCAGAGAAGCCCAGCCCTCCTGGCCTGGCCGGAGCGGAGCTCTGTGATCAAGGCCCACTTCAGACCCCCGCGCTGTCCAAGGCCCCGGAACAGTGGCTTCCATTGGCTCACAGTCTCCTTTTCAGAACTCACACTTATAAACATGCTTTTCTAGAGCCAAAACTTTTTTTTTTAATAGCCTAGCTTTTTTTCATACCCAGCAGTCAGAAAACAAGGGGGCTCGGGGCTGTTTTCTCAGGGTGCTCACACCTGGCGGGCTTCCCAGGTGGCGCTAGTGGTCAAGATCCCACCTGCCACTGCAGGAGATGTGGGTTCAATCCCTGGGTGCAGAAGATCCCCTGGAGGAGGGCACAGCAACCCACTCCAGTACCCTTGCCTGGGAAGTCCCAGGGACAGAAGAGCCTGGCAGGCTACAGTCCATGGGGTCGCAAAGAGCTGGACACGACGGAAGTGACTGCGCACAGCAGCACACACTTGGTGATGCAAGGATGCACCTAGAGGCTGAGCCAAGTCCCGTCAGCCCAGCTGGCTCACCCCTAATCACCATACATGTTCAGCTCTTTTTTGAGGGGGAGGCTGTGTCATGTAGCATGCAAGATATTCCCCCACCAGCCTTGGGGGGCACGAAGTCTTAACCACCAGACCACCAAGGAAATCCACGGCTTTCAACTCATAAGCAAAGAGACCCCTTGCCTAGAAACCCTTGGTTGAAAAGCCAACCACGATGAGACGCGTTATAGGAACAGAACAATCAGCCGCGTGAAGGCACAGGCTGCCGCCACTTAGGGGGACCATTGCCAGTCATTTTCCTGGAAAAGGCCACCGTGTCCCAGGGCTTGACTCACTGGATTGGAGTCATACTGCCCCCTGTGAGCATACTGAGGGACAGCACTCCTGGGTGCCATTTTCTCTCGTCAACTGCAAAATTATAAATGGCAGCTCACTCCAGTATTCTTGCCTTGAGAACCCCATGGATGGAGGAGCCTGGTGGGCTACAGTCCATGCGGTTGCAAAGAGTCGGACACGACTGAGCGACTTCCCTCTCACTTCACTTGTCGCTCAGTCCTGTCTGACTCTTTGCAACCGCATGGGCTGTAGCCCGCTAGGCTCTTCTGTCCATGGGGTTCTCAAGGCAAGAGTACTGGAATGGGTTGCCATTCCCTTCTCCAGGGGATCTTCCCGACTCAGGTGTCGAACCTGGGTCTGCCACATTGTGGGCAGATTCTTTACCGTCTGAGTCACCAACAATCCTGAAGTTCCTCTTAACCTCACCCTCCTCTACCTTCTCCCTGGAAGAAACACCTACAGAAACTAAGGTTCAAGAAAATGCTCCGAGAGCTGATTCATGCTGTTGCGCAGCAGAAACTAAAATTGTCAAGCAATGATATGCCAACTTAAAAAAAATAAAATCAATATGTGCAACAACAGTAAATTCAACTCACATAAATCATATATATGGTTCAAGACCATAAAAGCCAAATAAAATTAAATTTAAATTGGTATATAGGCTATAAGATAAAAATACATATAAGAAACTAAATAAAATTATCCTATTCTTTAAAATCACTTGAAAAAACTGAAGGCATGACTCAAGTCCTAGAAAATGGATAGAAAACCTGTATACACATGAATTGTAAAAGGGATCCCAATGTGGAAAAAAAAAAAAATACATTTCATTAAAAAAAAAAATGATTTGGCCAGGTACCGCAGACCTGCTGTTGAAAATGCTAAACGCATACTCCCCTTGTTTCGCTGACCCTATTTGTGACACCAGTTGTCTCACTGCTCACACTGCGCACACTATTGGTTGAACCCAGGATGGGCCAGGTGCAAGCTAAGAGGCTGGCAGGAGACGCGAGGAGCCGTAGGGACGGCAGACACGTTCGTTCTCTCCCGGCAGGTACAGCAGTCATACTGGACACCCTGCATCCTCTGCTCTCGCGGCTCAGCCAACAGACACAGCCGCCAGGCACCCGCAGTGCCGCTGCTTTCGGGCGGAGCTCACGTATGCTTACCGCACAAAGCAACCCCCGGCCACGCAGGTACCCCGTGACGCACATGCACAGTGCATACACGATCGCAGCTGTTCCGTGTTATTTACAAAGCGTGGGGCGAGAGATCCTGAAGACGCCGTCTTGGCTAATTTGCCCTCTCCCCCACGCTCCTGTTCGCCTCTCGAAATTCCCAAGTGAGATAAACATGAAGACACATAAGCACTGTGACTGAGAAGCAATCTGTTGGTAAACTGAGTGGCATTTAGACATTTCTGCCAGTTTACAAAGTTAGTTTCGTGAAAACAGCCAAAGCCGCTGCGTGTTCAACCGTATGAGCTAATGCAGCCTGGCCTGCTTTAAAAAGTAGAAGCAGACTTCATCTGCAACTTCCCCCCACCCCCTACCCCCCGGCAGGGCTACCCAGTCAGAGTGCTGGGATCCTTCCAAAGTGGACACTGAAGGGCTGTCTCTCCACTGCAGGGCTGAGGCCCTCAACGTGCCCACAGTGGTACTCTACCCCATCATCTCTGCTCATCGTGCTACTCCATTCAGTTCAGCTCAGGCGCTCAGTCGCGTCCGACTCTTTGTGACCCCGTGGACTGCAGCACGCCAGGCTTCCCTGTCCATCACCAACTCCTGGAGCTTGCTCAAACTCATGTCCATTGAGTCGGTGATGCCACCCAACCATCTCATCCTCTGCCATCCCCTTCTCCTGCCTTCAATCTTTCCCAGCATCAGAGTCTTTTCCAATGAGTCCATTATTTGCATCAGGTCTCCAAAGTATTGGAGTTTCAGCTTCAGCATCAGACCTTCCAGTAAANTCCAACCATCTCATCCTCTGCCATCCCCTTCTCCTGCCTTCAATCTTTCCCAGCATCAGAGTCTTTTCCAATGAGTCCATTATTTGCATCAGGTCTCCAAAGTATTGGAGTTTCAGCTTCAGCATCAGACCTTCCAGTAAATATTCAGGACTAATTTCCTTTAGGATAGATAGACTGGTTTGATGCCTTTGCAGTCCAAGAGACTCTCAAGAGTCTTCAACACCACAGTTCAAAAGCATCAGTTCTTTGGAGCTCAGTCTTCTTGGTCCAACTCTCACATCCGTACATGACTACTGGAAAAACCATAGCTTTGACTAGACAGATCTTTGTGGGCAAAGTAATGTCTCTGCTTTTTGATATACTGTCTAAGTTGGTCATAACTTTTCTTCCAAGTAGCAAGTATCTTAATCACAGGGCACAGGAGCCCAGGGTTGGTAAGTGGCCGGAAGATATGGAACCAGACTTCCTAGCGGTAAAATTCCATGGGAGAATCAAACACAAAAAACTCAGATACTAACATTGAAGACCAATTTATCATTCATCTCATATCATAATCAGAGCGATAGAAATATAGATCTGAGAGGATGTCTCATGGCAGCATCAAAGGGTCGACCACAAACTAGGAAGTGAGCTGGAAGCTACCTAACTTAGACCAAATTTCAGCTATGGAAGTGATCAAGGAAAATTTATGCATTCTGTATTGAGGAAAAGAGAAATTCAGGATAAAAATGGCAAATACTGAGTCTAAACACACTTTTGGAGATTGTGGGGCCAGAGAAGAAAACACATACACACAGAAATACAAATAAGCATTAGTTCTGTGTCAACATGTTTTGGGTTCATAACAGTTTAGGATCATCTGAGTGTGCTCTGAAGCAGTTCGTGTGTCCAATCCTTACAACCCTGCTTATCCACAAGTTTGAGTTTTAAGCAGTAGATTCAAAACACACAATGATTATCAAGTCAAAAAAATCACAGCCTGAGTGACTACATTCTGTCCATTCTGACCACGTGTAATTGTTTGTGCTTAAAATGTAAGCAGTGAGCACAGCACGATTCTGAAAGGGGTAGTGTTTTGGTAATGAGCAGTGCACACAGTTAAGTTCACTACACACTATTTCACTGAAATCAAATCTTTGAAATGTATGCTCTTTAAATTAACTTAAAACAAGAGTGAATACAGAAAATGATTTCTTGATTTAAGAGTTCCTCATTGACAGACGCACACAGCTATACATAACACAGACAACAGGGATTTACTGTATAGTGTAGAGAACTATATTTAGCATCTTGTAATAAACTACCATAGAAAAGAATTTTTTTAAGCTATAGATATTTACATATATATAACAGAAATATTTTGCTGTATGCCTGCAACTAACCCAATATTGTAAATCAATTATACTTTAATAACAAAAGGAAATGAGTGCTAATTGTTACATGATTACTAACAACAATTTTGCTATCTAGAGGCATCATGTGCTGTCACGCTCAATCGCTAAGTCGTACCCGACTCTTTGTGACCCTTTGGACTGTAACCTACCAGGCTCCTCTCCACATGGGAGTTTTTAGGCAAGAATACTGAAGTGGGTTGCCATTTCCTTTTCTAGCAGACCTTCCCAACCCAGAGATCTCAGCCACGTCTCTTGGGTCTCCTGCATTGGCAGGCACATTCTTTACTGCTGAGCCATTAGGGAAACTACTAGTACACAACCACCTCCGTACACAACAATTTTGCTGTATAGAGGTCATGTGAAAACAGATCTACTTTGGGCAGTCAACACACCCTCTGCATCTCTGCATTTGCTGACCCCACATTCAGGAACATTCTTCCCTGGCTAGCCCTAGGGCATGGATCCTCACACTTCTTCAGTCCTCTGCCCAAATGCCACCTTATCCAAGAAGTCTTCCATGATTGTTACCCACATCTGTCGGTTTGGGGCTTCCTAGCCAGATGTACATGTCTTCATTTCCGCAGCCACCTGTTCCGTACTGGTTACTCTTCTCCAGGAACTCCCAGTTCCTCGGGACAGTCAAGGCTTTGTTTCATTCACATGCTGATTTTTAGCACCCAGAACAATGTCTAACCTGCCCCCACCCAGGCACTTGGTAATTACTCATTGAAGAAAAAATAGTAACTGGGTGATTGCTGGATCACGTGATTCATGCCTTACTCCCTGTCTCGGAATTGCCACAAAGGTGGCAACCTTTGTTCAGGAAAATTGCTTATTCCGTATACTCAAGGGCAAAAGCCTGAGTCTGTAGTCTGCATTGCGACCTCGGTAGTACAGGGAGAGAGGGTGTAGATGACGCTCAGGAAATAGGACCTCAGTTCTCATTGGCTGCACCTACTCCCCCATCACAGCTTGACACCTGAGGCTTCCTTCTTCACCCAACCCTCCCTCACCCTTTCCTTTGCATCTTTAAAGGAAACCAAAAGCGCTGTCTAGTAAGCATACACAAAGCTTGGGCACATTTCAGGGTCCCAGCTAGACAAAGCATTCAAGACCAGAAGGAAAATGGCAGAAGGGATAGGTAGTTTGGGAAGGTCATGTACACACTGCTATCTTCAAAATGGATAACTAACAAGGACCTATTATATAGCACATGGAACTCTACTCAACATTGTGTGCCAGCCTGGATGGGAGAGGAGTTTGGGGGAGAACAGATACACATAGATGCATGGCTGAATCCCTTTGCTGTTCACCTGAAACTACCGCAGCATTGTTAGTTTGCTATTAAAAAAAGTTAAAGTAAAAGTCGGTCAGTCATGAGTATACACATAAATTGTAAAAGAAATCCCAATGTAGAAAAAAAAATACATTTCATTAAAAAAAAAAAAAATGATTTGGCCAGGTACCGCAGACCTGCTGTTGAAAATGCTAAACGCATACTCCCCTTGTTTCGCTGACCCTATTTGTGACACCAGTTGTCTCACTGCTCACACTGCGCACACTATTGGTTGAACCCAGGATGGGCCAGGTGCAAGCTAAGAGGCTGGCAGGAGACGCGAGGAGCCGTAGGGACGGCAGACACGTTCGTTCTCTCCCGGCAGGTACAGCAGTCATACTGGACACCCTGCATCCTCTGCTCTCGGGGCTCAGCCAACAGACACAGCCGCCAGGCACCCGCAGTGCCGCTGCTTTCGGGCGGAGCTCACGTGTGCTTACCGCACAAAGCAACCCCCGGCCACGCAGGTACCTCGTGACGCACATGCGCAGTGCATACACGATCGCAGCTGTTCTGTGTTATTTACAAAGCGTGGGGCGAGAGATCCTGAAGACGCCGTCTTGGCTAATTTGCCCTCTCCCCCATGCTCCTGTTCGCCTACGAAATTCCCAAATGAGATAAACATGAAGACACATAAGCACTATGACTGAGAAGCAATCTGTTGGTAAACTGAGTGGCATTTAGACATTTCTGCCAGTTTACAAAGTTAGTTTCGTGAAAACAGCCAAAGCCGCTGCGTGTTCAACCGTATGAGCTAATGCAGCCTGGCCTGCTTTAAAAAGTAGAAGCAGACTTCATCTGCAACTTCCCCCCACCCCCTACCCCCCGGCAGGGCTACCCAGTCAGAGTGCTGGGATCCTTCCAAAGTGGACACTGAAGGGCTGTCTCTCCACTGCAGGGCTGAGGCCCTCAACGTGCCCACAGTGGTACTCTACCCCATCATCTCTGCTCATCGTGCTACTCCATTCAGTTCAGCTCAGGCGCTCAGTCGCGTCCGACTCTTTGTGACCCCGTGGACTGCAGCACGCCAGGCTTCCCTGTCCATCACCAACTCCTGGAGCTTGCTCAAACTCATGTCCATTGAGTCGGTGATGCCATCCAACCATCTCATCCTCTGCCATCCCCTTCTCCTGCCTTCAATCTTTCCCAGCATCAGAGTCTTTTCCAATGAGTCCATTATTTGCATCAGGTCTCCAAAGTATTGGAGTTTCAGCTTCAGCATCAGACCTTCCAGTAAATATTCAGGACTAATTTCCTTTAGGATAGATAGACTGGTTTGATGCCTTTGCAGTCCAAGAGACTCTCAAGAGTCTTCAACACCACAGTTCAAAAGCATCAGTTCTTTGGAGCTCAGTCTTCTTGGTCCAACTCTCACATCCGTACATGACTACTGGAAAAACCATAGCTTTGACTAGACAGATCTTTGTGGGCAAAGTAATGTCTCTGCTTTTTGATATACTGTCTAAGTTGGTCATAACTTTTCTTCCAAGTAGCAAGTATCTTAATCACAGGGCACAGGAGCCCAGGGTTGGTAAGTGGCCGGAAGATATGGAACCAGACTTCCTAGCGGTAAAATTCCATGGGAGAATCAAACACAAAAAACTCAGCTACTAACATTGAAGACCAATTTATCATTCATCTCATATCATAATCAGAGCGATAGAAATATAGATCTGAGAGGATGTCTCATGGCAGCATCAAAGGGTCGACCACAAACTAGGAAGTGAGCTGGAAGCTACCTAACTTAGACCAAATTTCAGCTATGGAAGTGATCAAGGAAAATTTATGCATTCTGTATTGAGGAAAAGAGAAATTCAGGATAAAAATGGCAAATACTGAGTCTAAACACACTTTTGGAGATTGTGGGGCCAGAGAAGAAAACACATACACACAGAAATACAAATAAGCATTAGTTCTGTGTCAACATGTTTTGGGTTCATAACAGTTTAGGATCATCTGAGTGTGCTCTGAAGCAGTTCGTGTGTCCAATCCTTACAACCCTGCTTATCCACAAGTTTGAGTTTTAAGCAGTAGATTCAAAACACACAATGATTATCAAGTCCAAAAAATCACAGCCTGAGTGACTACATTCTGTCCATTCTGACCACGTGTAATTGTTTGTGCTTAAAATGTAAGCAGTGAGCACAGCACGATTCTGAAAGGGGTAGTGTTTTGGTAATGAGCAGTGCACACAGTTAAGTTCACTACACACTATTTCACTGAAATCAAATCTTTGAAATGTATGCTCTTTAAATTAACTTAAAACAAGAGTGAATACAGAAAATGATTTCTTGATTTAAGAGTTCCTCATTGACAGACGCACACAGCTATACATAACACAGACAACAGGGATTTACTGTATAGTGTAGAGAACTATATTTAGCATCTTGTAATAAACTACCATAGAAAAGAATTTTTTTAAGCTATAGATATTTACATATATATAACAGAAATATTTTGCTGTATGCCTGCAACTAACCCAATATTGTAAATCAATTATACTTTAATAACAAAAGGAAATGAGTGCTAATTGTTACATGATTACTAACAACAATTTTGCTATCTAGAGGCATCATGTGCTGTCACGCTCAATCGCTAAGTCGTACCCGACTCTTTGTGACCCTTTGGACTGTAACCTACCAGGCTCCTCTCCACATGGGAGTTTTTAGGCAAGAATACTGAAGTGGGTTGCCATTTCCTTTTCTAGCAGACCTTCCCAACCCAGAGATCTCAGCCACGTCTCTTGGGTCTCCTGCATTGGCAGGCACATTCTTTACTGCTGAGCCATTAGGGAAACTACTAGTACACAACCACCTCCGTACACAACAATTTTGCTGTATAGAGGTCATGTGAAAACAGATCTACTTTGGGCAGTCAACACACCCTCTGCATCTCTGCATTTGCTGACCCCACATTCAGGAACATTCTTCCCTGGCTAGCCCTAGGGCATGGATCCTCACACTTCTTCAGTCCTCTGCCCAAATGCCACCTTATCCAAGAAGTCTTCCATGATTGTTACCCACATCTGTCGGTTTGGGGCTTCCTAGCCAGATGTACATGTCTTCATTTCCGCAGCCACCTGTTCCGTACTGGTTACTCTTCTCCAGGAACTCCCAGTTCCTCGGGACAGTCAAGGCTTTGTTTCATTCACATGCTGATTTTTAGCACCCAGAACAATGTCTAACCTGCCCCCACCCAGGCACTTGGTAATTACTCATTGAAGAAAAAATAGTAACTGGGTGATTGCTGGATCACGTGATTCATGCCTTACTCCCTGTCTCGGAATTGCCACAAAGGTGGCAACCTTTGTTCAGGAAAATTGCTTATTCCGTATACTCAAGGGCAAAAGCCTGAGTCTGTAGTCTGCATTGCGACCTCGGTAGTACAGGGAGAGAGGGTGTAGATGACGCTCAGGAAATAGGACCTCAGTTCTCATTGGCTGCACCTACTCCCCCATCACAGCTTGACACCTGAGGCTTCCTTCTTCACCCAACCCTCCCTCACCCTTTCCTTTGCATCTTTAAAGGAAACCAAAAGCGCTGTCTAGTAAGCATACACAAAGCTTGGGCACATTTCAGGGTCCCAGCTAGACAAAGCATTCAAGACCAGAAGGAAAATGGCAGAAGGGATAGGTAGTTTGGGAAGGTCATGTACACACTGCTATCTTCAAAATGGATAACTAACAAGGACCTATTATATAGCACATGGAACTCTACTCAACATTGTGTGCCAGCCTGGATGGGAGAGGAGTTTGGGGGAGAACAGATACACATAGATGCATGGCTGAATCCCTTTGCTGTTCACCTGAAACTACCGCAGCATTGTTAGTTTGCTATTAAAAAAAGTTAAAGTAAAAGTCGGTCAGTCATGTCCGACTCTGCGACCCCATGGACTGTAACCTGCCAGGTTCCTCTGTCCATGGAATTCTCCAGGCAAGAATATTGGAGTGGGTAGCCATTCCCTTCTCCAGGGGATCTTCCCAAACCAGGGATCAAACTCAGATGTCCTGAATTACAGACAGATGCTTTACTGTCTAAGCCACCAGGAAAGCTTATTAATTGGCTATACCCCAATACAATATAAAACATTTAAAGTTTGAAAAAAAAAAGATAGCTAAGCAACTGTACACCATGTGATGGGACATGAGACCAGGGGAGCCTATGGCCAGAGGTGGAGCAATGTGGCTCTGGGCTGGTGTCCCCCTCACCCCAGCCTTTGCCCAGCAGTAGCAGGGGATGGGGTACCCCCTTGCTTTGCCCCCAAGAGTGACGCAACTTCTACCACTCGAAGTTCTAAGTGGCAGCACCCACTCCTCTGAAAGCAAGTAAGGAAAGAATAAACCCATATCTGGACTTTCTATTCTACTTGTCTTGGATCTGTTTGGCCACCAACTTTGTACTGTTGAAATGATTTCAGACTTAAAATATGCGTTCAAGAAATCTAACAATACAAGCTTATGCTTGCTAATGTACTTCTTTTCTGGGCTAATTTTACTTGTCCTTCCCAAATAAATTCTTCCAAATCAATATTGGAAATACCATTCCAAGTTCAGAAACCTCCCAATTGCAAGGCTGACTGGAATGCTGTCAAATGCGATTCGTTGGAGAAGTGACCTCTTTCGCCCTGGGAGATGCCGTGGGTTCCTCCTCTGACGGCAGCTGCTGCTGTGTCCAGAGCCAACTCACCAGCTGCTGGTAGGACAAGAGACGTGTGAAAGGGAGGCAACGTCAGCCCCTTCACCCTAGGCCCACTGTCCCTGCCCCGCTCCTCTGCAAGCCCGCACAGCTTTCTGCAGGCCCCTGGCTCCCCACCCCCCGCCCGCCCATCTCTGCAGGAGGCAGAGATAAGCTCTTCCCTGGACATCTTCCTGGTCACCGCGGCCAGTCTGTCATGCTGGATACACCAGGCTTCCTTCTTTGCCACACTGGGCCTCTGCTCCAGGGGGCCCTTGCTTCTCTCTTGACTCAACTCCCCTTCTTGCTCAGAGCTCTTAGTTCCCTTTGGCCCATTCAACACTTTTCCATCCCTTCCTCTTCACATGCACTAGGTCATTCACAAGAATTAACATATACAGTCCCCAACATTAAAAGCCCCTATCTTGAGAAGGTGCCTTCCAAGGACCCCTTCAAAACTGCCCTTGGACATGGGCCCCAGACTCAAGAGGAAAAGAGCCCCAAACCGTCCACAGAACACCTCAACCCCATGCCAGAGCGAAAGTCAGGCATCCCTCCTTCTGACTTGTCCCTCCTGGATGAAACAGACCTTCTGTCTTCCCACCTCCTCCCTTTCACACAGGTCCATCTCTCCCCCTCTCAGCTGAAGGTCACCTGAAAGCCCCTTGGCTAGAATCCTTCAGGTTCTTCAGTCTCTTGAGATGAACATGTAGCTGAGAAAATGTCTTTCTCAGGATGTGACCTTTGTTCCATCTCCCTGTGAGCAACTTTCTCACCAACGGATGCTTCTTTCTCCCTCAATGTTCTCAAAATCGCCATACAACAACACTCAGAGCACACCATTCGGAAACTGTAGGCAGCGGCTGGGTGGTCACCAAGGTTCCCAGTGACCCTATGACATAATCAACAGCATGGCACGGTCCCCATGTTTCTGACCAAATGGAGGAATCGTACCAGCGGCTGATGCCTCACTGTGCAGCCCAAGGAGACTGGCCTTCTGCCCTGAACAGGGCCATTCCCGGGACTCATTCATTTCTAGCACTCAACTCGTTTCACTGTGCGTGTGAAACAAAGGTGTTTCTGCAAACCGGCAGAAGAGTTCTGGTTCCAGCTGCACACATTCCTTTACAGGTGAGGGAATAGGGAGCAGCCAGGCAGGGCTTTCCTCGGAGGCCTCTCGTCTTTGGCGTGTCCTTCAGTTCACCCAACATTTGCTGATGGTCTCCTTGATGGAAGTCACGTTCCTGAGCACCCAGGGTAAAAAGCATGTCTGCCTTTCTGCTTCTGGAGCTTAATGGGAGCTTGGTGAAGATAAGCATTAACTGTGACCATCCCTCAGGAAGGGTTCTCTAGAACCCTCTAGAACCTCTCTAGGGATGGTATTTACTGAACACTGAAATATATCACCAATGCTTGCACACTAAGTTTCTCCACTTTTCAGCTTTACAACAACATGGAATCCTCTAAGCCACAGCTCAACCATCTCATATCCAGAGATTATCAACTTTCTCTCTCTGGAACAATCTCACCTCTTCACACTGCTCTTCATGACTCCAACGCCATTTCTCTACAACATGATCTTCAGCCACTGCCCCTCCCAGAAAAACTGCCCTGTATTACAGCCATGTACTACAGGGAAAGCAAATTTAATGAATAGAAAAAGGGAGAGGAATTTATCAGTCAGTTCTTCCCTCATGGACTCTGTCTGCCCATCTGTCTGGGGTTGACAGAATTCTCTCATATCGTTTCCTGTCACCCACACACCAGCTCTGTGTGGTTGGCTGGAGAAGTTGGATTATCCTCATTTTACAAATGTAGAAATCAGTGCTCACAGAGGTGCCAATGATCACCTAATTGGGACAGGAAATCACTTTCTTCCCAGAAGTTTCTCCCCACCTCCCAAGCAGCCACACCCTAGCCTTTGGATGGCCAATAATTGGCTTCACATCACAAAGAAGATTTCCAGGACCTAAAGTTAGGCTGTAAACTTCATCCTACTTATTCCTATTAGGATTTTTTTCTCCTTCATAGCATTAATCATTTTGTAATTATTTTTAATTCTTTTTTTTTTTTTTTTGCCCATCTCCCCAACTGTCATCAGCTCTGTTAGTGCAGGTACCATGCCTCTCTCTTGATGGCTGATTACATCTCAGCCCCCAGCACTGGTCCCAGTAATTGTGGCCCAGTAATTGTGGTCTTCCGACTCCTAAATCTGTATCCTTCCCACTCTAATATGCATGCTTTGGGAAAAAAAAAAATTCTCCATACTAATGACAAACATGTAATCCTAAAACCAAACCTTATCAATACTATTCAATCTAACTTGGAACACCTACTCTTTGAGCAGCGTAGGGGGTCACATCAATAGGAAATGCTGCTTGTATCCATAGAGTCCATAAATTTCATGTAAACAGACAAGGGCTCAGGCGAGGCATTGTGACAGTTTTTCAAGGAAGGGGAAAGGACCAGTCTAGGATCACCATTTTCCAATTGGAGACGCTGAGGGCTGGAGGTACAGCATGCCCCACCCGGACCCTTGGGAGAACCTCCTTAAAAGTGTCCCTTTGAGGTCATGGCAGCCTCCTCTGGTGCCCAGACTGAGTCTCGTCCCCCTCCCACCAAATCTATTTCTTTGTTGTCCCCCCCAACATCTTGCCTTGAGGGGATGAGGAGGCCACAGCCCAAGGAGGGTCTGAAAACACTCCTTGTTCTCCATTCTCCCTCCTCCCTCGCTGTTCCCATCTGCTTCTGAGGCCATGGCCTGCGGCAGGCACCCTGGCAGGACTTCCCCGCCTCCCATGTGGTGGGGTTCCAGGTGTGGGGTGTCTGGAATGTCCAGGCACAAAAAGGCAGCCAGACCTAATGCTCTGGGCGGGGGCCTGCCTGCCCTGAGCCGCGGGGCGCTGGCCCCGGGGGATGGCGGAAGCGATCTGATGAAGCTGCCTCCGTTTGCCGGGGTGGTCTTGACTTGTGACCTGCTCTGACCCCTCTGGGTCTTCTCAGTCTGTCTCTCCGTGGCCCTTTTTCTCTGGATCCCACGGATGACTTGAGCAGCTCTACCAAGGCATGGGGATGTGGGAGGGAGAGGGACAGAGAGCCTGGGTGGGTGGGTTTCAGAGACTTTTCTTCAAGCCCAGTCCTATATCCACCCTGACCTGTTTGCTTCAGGGACCTTGGGACCTCAAATAGAGAATATTCTTCTCTTCCCCTCTGACTGTTCGCTTACCCTTTGACAGGGATAAGCTCCTTCTGCTTCTTGCTTCTCTAAGAAACACGGCTACTCTGTGAGAAGAAAAGAGCTGGCGCTTCCTAGAGGCTGGTGGTCGGAACTGGCCTTGTTCTCCCTCCCGACCACCCTCCCCAAATGAAGCTTCTTAATCCCAACAACCTCTCTGAAGAGCCTGCCCTTCTCCTCTCCCCTGGAGTCATTTCCTTTCTTTATCTTGTCCCCAGACTCACAGTCCATGGAGCTGGGACAGAGAGAAAATGCTGCCACCCAACCTTAAACTTCCGTCAGCTTCTGCGCGCCTCTGGCCGCCACCATCAAGAGAAACATCAAGAGACCTTGCTGCTCAAGACCTAACGGAGCTTGCCAGAGCCCCTTTAGCTCTCCTGGGCCCTGCCCTTCCCAGAGGATGTCAGCAGGATTTCCTACCCTTCTCCCTCTGTCTCACGTTCTGGATGAAGGAGACGTGTTTGTGACAAAACCATCTTCCAAGGTGAATAGTTGTGGAGAGCTGCAAAGATCCTCTTTTTCCTGCAGCGCCTCCCCCCCACCTTCTCCGGCCATTCCTCTCAGCCTCTTTGGAGAGCTCTTCCTTTGCTCCCCTAATGCCCATGCACTTTTCGGCCATGGAGGAAGTACCTGTAAACAGATCATTCAGATTTCTATCCAGAGGTCCGATCTCTCCCATGAGTTTCATACCCGAATGAGACTCTTCCTTCCAAAGGCACCTCAACCCAATACACCTCGGGCCTCATTGCACAGTCCTCTCCCTCCAATGAGCTCTCCTCCAGGGTTTGCTCACTGTTGGATGACCCATGCTCCCTAGCTCCATGTGAGATCCACCATCCCCTTTGCCATTTTCCTCCCACCTGTAACACCTTCCACCCTTTCCTCCCCAGGGCCCTCCAGTCCTAGCTACCAGCCTTGCCCACTGGGCCTTGTGACTGATCTCCATTCCTGCCTTCTTCTAACTTGTATTCCACATAACTCATGTCTTTTAAAAAAATATATGATCATTTCTCTCCTCTGCTTAAAATCCTTCAATGACTCCCTAAGGCTTTTAGCATCAAAACTGAAGTTCTAGACCTGGTTTATTAGTGCTCATTATTAGCTCCTCAGCATCCTTCCCCGGCCTCCGCTCATACCATGAACTCACACAGCTCCCTCCAGCCGGGCACCCCTCACACCCCACTGCAGGTGGCCCTAGACTGGGAATCCTCTCAAGGATCAGCGTCCACTTCTGTCTGCCTGACACTTTTTGCATCGCCAATACCTGGCTAAGGCCTGGCACGTAGGTATCCAGTAGCTATTAGGTGAATAAACAGATGGATGGATGAATGAATGAATGGATGGATGAATGAATGAATGAGGAAAGAACAAACTAGAACCTTGCTCCAAGAGTGTAAGAGTGGCCAGGGAAAGCCCTGGGCCCAAAGCCAGCTCTGGTTGGAGGGGCCTCTGGCTTGCCAGGGACAAAATATAAGGGCTTTTTTAAAGATACCATCAGAGCAGAGACAGAGCCCTAACTTAACCACTCGAGTCAGGAGCCCAGAAGAGAACAGTGGTGAGGAGCGAGAGCCGAAGTTCATAAGGCTTAGAGCTGAACAGGAAGCTGCTGCAGCCACACCTTTGCATCGTCTCTTAGAGCCCGAGGGCAGGCCTGGCTTCCTCCTCTTTCTCCTCCTCCTCCTCCTCCAAGGCCTGGCTCCATCCTGAGAGTGGAGAAGCGGGAGCAGTCTTGGGGCAGGACTGCTGAGATGCTTTCGGGCAGTGGCCTGCAGCGAAGATCGGAGTTGCCTGCAGGGCTGGGTCACGTGAAGCAGCCCCCACTTTGGGGCCCCCGCTGCCCCGCAGCTGGGCCTGTCAATGAACCCACAAGAGGGTTCTCCTCAGCCAAGGCTGGGAGAGTCCAGGAAGGTTGTGGAACTGCAGCAGAGGGGCCAAGCATGTGGCCCTGAGTGCCTGGAAACCCTGAGTAAGCCTTTGGTTAGCAAGCCCAGTCGCCATGCTCGGCGGTGTGGTGACACCACACGCTGCTGGCTCACCTTCTCAGAAGCTGAGCGCCTTGGGCCCTGCCCCTGAGGTCTTGACATCCACCCGGCAGCAGAGCAGGGCACCACTCCCTGAGAATTTTAAGGAGAGAACATTCTGATGGCAGTTGAAGGCAACAGTTGAAGACAAGGCTCAGAGCAGGGTGGTATTCACAACCTAGGGAAAGGGCATAGACATCTTTCAAAGGATCTCAGAAAAGGAGCGGTCCCTTGCAGATGGGGCTAGAAAAGGTTCCCAGAGACAGAGAGTGAGAATGCAGACAGAGGGGTCTGCAAGAATCTGAGAAGAGCTGTAGGCCCAGGGCAACTCAGGGAGTAGGGACCCCCACATGGCCACTGGGCCAGCAGGCAAATTGATCACTTGGGGCTCTGCTTAGGGGCCTACCTTGGAGGAAAGTCCTCCCAGACTCTGCTCAACAGTCAGGAGTCATGGCTCCTTCTGTCTCAGAGCTTGTGCTTCACAAAGGGTGTTCACCATGAATCCAGGACAACATCAAGTCCAGACGCATCTTCTCTGTGGGCACAAACCAGCATCAAGTGTCAAATACTAAACCTATTAATTCAACCATTCATTCATTCATTCAACAAATACTTACTGAGCACCTACTGTGTCGTGGAGGTTAGGAATATAATCGTGAACAGAAGAAGGATGAAGAGATGACAAGTAACTCTAAAATCCTTCTCTGTGATGACAAGGGCTTTAAAGGGGCTGTACCTGGCACTGTGAGCATGTAGAGCCCCGATTTAGGTATAGGGCTTCACTAAGAATGATGGAGCTGGAAAATGAAAGATGAGTGAGAATTACCTACTTGGAATGGACAGGCTAGTGAGGACAATGATTTTCTAGGTAGAAGGAAGTGCAAGAGCAATGCCTAAGGGCAGGGAAGAAACTTGTTAGGTTTAACAGAAGGCCCGGGGTCAGGAGCTCATTGACACCTAGAAGGAATGAGGCTAGGGAGGCAGGTACCCATTAAACCATGCATGCTCTTGGAGGTCATGGTCAATGTTTGTTTTTGGAGCTCATGTTGAATTGTTCTGGTCTTGATGCTAAAGGCAAAAGCACAGGCGGCCGGCCAATGGTGAGACCGACAGCCACAGTCAAATAAAGAAGGTTAGGAAGTGTCTGATGTACACTTTATAACAGATGAGCATGTATGTATTCATAGATGATACCAAGCCACAGGGGGTTTGGGCACCATAATTCATTACTATTAAGGAGTCTTCTCTTTCCTTTGGCATCGAGCAAAAGAAAAAGTCAGGCCTCTTAGGCATAAAAACTTGCCAAAGTCATGGTTTCAGCGATGACAGAGGGACCTTGGCACAGTTTTGTTGAGTCTATGTGCACATGCGTGCATAATTCTCCAAACTAAACCTATATATTGAGGTGGGAGACGTAGACTATCTTATTTTGCAAATGGAAAACTAAGACTTAGGATAATTAAATGGCTTCTCAAAAGCCACAAAGGGAGAAGGAGATAGAATGCAAACAGGAAACTATCTTGTAGTTCATCTCCCAATATGCTTTCTCTAAATACCATAGGCCCCACAAGGCTTGGAACTGACATTTGAAAAGATAAAGTAAAATAAAGATGAATTTACTCCCCAAAAGGCATCCTATATGCTTGTGAAACCAGTCGATGATATATTAACTGAGCTGCACTCTGTAAGTTTACAAATAAAGATGTTAAATACTAGATCATTTACTCATCTCCAAACTGAAGGGGTTTACTGAAAGCAAAGAAATTCTCAAAATCATCATAAAAAAAAAGAAAAAGGAAGTAGGAATAACTGGAGACGTAATGAAGTAAATGATGATGATGGAAACTCATCCAAATACTATTTGGATGTGTGATACTAAATTAACACTTCCACTTGGCCATTTAGAACCTGAAAAATTCCTGGTGAAATTCACCTGGAAGACAGAGATGCCTCCCCTAGCACAGAATGGACACCCTGAGAGCAAAACAAGCAACAGGAACGCCACCATGAAAACAGCATTTGAATGGATTAGAGATTGGAGGGAATAACCAATGGTTTGGAAAAGAGAATCTGAGAAATGCAAACACGACCAGGTGTGGATGAGAACATCAATCCTTTAGGACATCTGCCCCTGCTCATCCTGCTCACTTCTATTTACCAGTTGGCTCTGACATCATAAAAATCCTTCCCACCCTACCATCTGCCAGAGCATCTCAGGATAGGCGCTCCAGTGGCCCCCCTGCCCCAGCCCCTCATATGGTCATGCCCATCACAGTAAGCTTCTGACAGCCTCACCTCACTGACCCACAAATCCAACCAGTTGCACCTGACTCTTCTTCCTCTAAGCACTGCTGCAGCACTAGGCTTATATATACCAGAAGCTTCCACCTCCTAAGAGAGCAGACCCCTTGCAACATCGTGAGTCCACGAACAGCTGAATTCTGAGGTCCCCTAAAGCAACCGGGGGCATGCATAGCCCATCCCTGTCCAGGCCCTGTGCAAGCATTCATGGGCTAGGCTCTCAGCCCCAGAAACTGGGAGCCAGTGAACACAGAGGCTGGAAAAGGCTTAGCTCTTCCCAAAGGGGACCGCGGTGCTCCGTTCCTCTGTCCCATCTCCTTCCCAAACTGGGACTAGCCCCACTCTGCATTACTCCAAAATGAGCTGGACTCAGCTGTGGTGCTCAGGGTGACACATGTCCCCCAGGCTTCTTTAAAGGGATATGGAATCTCAGCTGATTCAAGAAGCCCTTCTGCATGGGCTGCATCGCCCCAGGAGCTGCAGAAGGCTGGCTCCTGTGAGGCTTCTTGGGGGAGGCTCGGCTCCCAGCGCGGGGTCCCAGAGGCCAGGGTGGATGTGGACAGGACTCGGCGTGTCCCTCTCCACAGCTGTCTTCCTTGCACCTTCCCTCTCTGTCCCCGCTGTCCCCATCATTTACAAAATTAAGGGGTGAACCACGTCTGAGCCTGCGGTGCCCAGCAACTCTGGTGGGAGGGGGGCAAATGCAGAGAAATGGGAGTGAGGTGGAGGGAACCAGGGTCAGAGACTGCTCCTGGGGGAAGGGGCTGCTGCCCCAGCATCCTGGGATAACGGCCAGGTGGCAGCACAGCCCAGGCAGGCTGGGGTACCAGCTTCTGCCCCCCTGCCTCCTGCCTCCAGATAGAGGACCCCGTCTTTCAGATTTCAACCCCTTTTTTCCACCCAGAAAACACTTTTCATAACACAGACCATCCCTGACCGTAAGAATACTGCAGGTTATCACCCATGCCCTGAATGGCCGGGGTCTTTTCTGTCTCCCTGCCTCCTTGGGGGCCCTTTGAGCATCCTTCCTCCAGTGAAGGGTACCCCAGAAACCTTCCTCTGCAGCTGCATGTTCCATTCCTCCCTTCTCCTACTCCTTTCAGGGTGAGTCTCTCCCCAGCCTTTCATCTCATCTCCTCCACTTCCCCCCACTCCCTTTCATACGATGTGAAAGGGCTGAAGTTGGCCCCACTCACCACCCCTATGCTTGGGGTGAATCCTTGGCCTGCGTCCACACCCCTCCCAGGCCACACTGCCCCCAGAAACACTCAGACTTGATCAGGGGACCATTACCAAGGGCATCGTGACTTGCATTTCCTGCCAGAGCCCCAGACCAACCATGCCTTCTAGAAGGCTGCAGGTCCTTGCTCTTGACATCCCTCCCCCCACCACCTTCTCAATCGTCTTTCAAAACCCCTTCATGTGTTTTCAACCCAAGACACAGCACGAATTTTAGTAATCTAATGAAGTCTCCTGTGCAACTTCTCTTCTACATCTAAATGTTACACATTCTTCCAGATGTCAAGTTGAAATGAATCCTCTGGACACTCCAGGAAAGAAAAAAAAAAAACACACACACACACGCCTCTCTCTGTTCATGACCTGCTCTTTCCAAAGCAAAATATCATAGGGATATGGGGCCTTATGTGTCTTTTCTGTGAACTTGACTTGGTTCAGAAGGAAGCCTGAACCTTCGTGGTTAATGCTGAAGGTCTCAGCCTCCAGCATCTCGTCATAAAACACTCACTGGCTGGAGCCTCCCCTCTGCCTGCTTCAAGGGCAAGTTCTGCACAAGTGCTTCCAATCAAATCACAAAGATGTGCCCGAAGCGAGCAGCCCAAGCGGCAGGTAATTGTGAACAGACAATCTGAGCTCAGCCCAAGGCCTCTGGAGCCAAACCCCCGGGGGAGATATTGATGATGCCTTCAGATCCTGCTGAGACAGGGACCTGCGGGAGCCTTTCTAGAAGAAAACTCAAGCTGCTCCCCACCCCCAGCCCATCCCCAAACACAGCAGAGCTCTCTGCCAGACGGGTCTCTCGGGATCGTTTTTACAGCCGGCAGGGCCCAGGTCTCTCAAGCTCTCCAGCCCCGATGACACGTGCCTAAAGCTTCCCTTGTCTGTCCTCTTGGTCTGAAGGTAGGAAAGTGATGAAGCCAGGGGTGTCAGCGAGAGAGCTTGAGAAAGAAGGAACTCTCCAGCCCTGGTCCCCTTTTACATGATGTCTAGGGCCTAGGGTGCCAAACACCCTGGGCTGGGTTTGGAAATTGTAGTTTCTGACCAGGATCCCTGAGAGGAAAAAGAAAAAGGAAAATCACAGACTCTGTGGGTCTCTTTTCCTCTCATGAGATGATTGGGCATCCCAATCATCTCTGGATTGCCCCTACAACCCAACACCCAGACTGTGGGAGCATGTCCCTCACTGCATCCGAGTGGGGACTCAGCCTGGCCCCCTCCTTTCCACGTGGCAGAGACTGTGCCCCACAGTCAAGGCCAAGGCTGCTCTTCACATTAAAACTATTAATGCTCTGCAGCAAGAAGCCGGAGCTTCAAACCCCAAACCTGTGGAATTTTGTATTCCACCAACATGTACTCCTTACGGGGCCAGGTACAGGAATGATGGGAATTGGATCTGAGCATGGTCCCTGCCCTCAAGGAATTCATGGTCTAAAGGAAGAAACAAACAAACAAAACAGGAGTATCTAAGGAAAACCTCTCCATCTCTTGGAGGTTGACTCAACCCTGTTAGCAACAGCCCCCACCATGAATTAATTCAGCAGGGAACCAAGAGGACTTGTAATCCCGGGGTTGGGGTGGGGCTGGGTGGGGGGCAGGAAGGGGAAGGGGGACAGGGAGAGGGATTTAGGAGAAAGCATCCCTTGCATAAATCTCTATTTGCTATGAGCTACATCGAGGTGTCTGCTCAAGGCTAAAGGTCTGGGCCAATTAGGATATTTCAGAGATAGATCACTTAGATTTAGTAGTGAGAGCTCTCTGAATGGGACTCAATCCCCTTTCACCCCCCTTAAGGTATAAAACAGTGCCCAATCAGCAGTTGCCTCTATGTACCACAGAGAGGAAGTTTGAGCAATGCAGGTTTTGTTGGAACCAGCTCATTAAAGCACCATTATGACTGACTGCAGCTTGTTGGAATGAGGACAAGGTTTTCCTGCAGAAAATTATAGACTGTATCCCCAGCTCTGAAAACAGGGTTTAGGAAGCAAATTCACATACTAGGAGGATGTGAGCTTCATTAAAGTTCAGGCAAAGGATTTCATTGCTTCATCTGGATTAAAGCCTTAAGATGCCAGCTCCAGGTGACCCTGACACGCGAGTGGTGGTTTCTGCTGGCCATTTAAGGATGCCCTCCCAGCAGGGTGGGAGGCAGGGAGCTGAAGACTTCTTAGTGTTTATCCTGGTTGTGTTTGTTTTTGCTTTTAATTTAGATGGAGCCTTTCAGTGAAGGTATTGCAGGTTTGAAGGTTACGTCAGACTCCTGAAGATAGAAGCAGAAAGTTCAGAGGCCTGCCCACCCAACCCTCTTCCCCCGGGGTGCAGTGTAGGCTCTCTCTCCTAGCCTCTGCCTTTCCAAATGCTACCTCAGGCCTTCCCTCTGATCCATCTGCTCCATCTTAACCCTCCAAGAAACTCCATACAGTTGTCTTCCTCACTGGGGCGGAGATATTGGTTTCCGGTTTCCCCCTGGGATGTTCTCCACTTAGAGCCTGTCTCTTATACACATCTGGTGGGCGGGGGGGGTTGACAAAGAATGATATCTGTAAAACTGAATCCGTGAATATTTTCACCTGCCGTCCAGAAATACTCTGGCAAAAGTGGGCGGCGGTGTGCAGGGGGATCCCCTGCAACTAATTTCAGTGCCTCCATCTCGTGACACATCATTGCTCTCTTTTGTACCTTGAGGGTGATGGGAGCAAAGAGCACCCGCTCAGTCCATGAATACCGCAGCCCCGTGAACAAGGGCTCAGCCACCTCTCTCAGAGCCGATCCCCGGCATCGTTTGTCCTGACGCTGATGTCATGGCTACCCCAGGGAAAACGGGGTCTCTGCCAGCCTTCGCTTTCGCTAGGAAGCCAGGCCTTCCTCTTCCTGACTGGCTCTGGCTCTCTGGCTGCCCAACTCTGGGATGGCCTCCACAGCCAGGGCACCCTTGGGACCCAAGTCATTGACAGCGGTGCTTTTTGTCCGTCGAAGGTGGGGCAGGAATGGGACAGGGGGAGGTAGAGGCAAAATGAAGTGATTCCTTGAGGAGCCCCGACCGCCCCCCGCAAGGCTGCTGCACCCCACACACACACACACACGCCTCTCTCTGTTCATGACCTGCTCTTTCCAAAGCAAAATATCATAGGGATATGGGGCCTTATGTGTCTTTTCTGTGAACTTGACTTGGTTCAGAAGGAAGCCTGAACCTTCGTGGTTAATGCTGAAGGTCTCAGCCTCCAGCATCTCGTCATAAAACACTCACTGGCTGGAGCCTCCCCTCTGCCTGCTTCAAGGGCAAGTTCTGCACAAGTGCTTCCAATCAAATCACAAAGATGTGCCCGAAGCGAGCAGCCCAAGCGGCAGGTAATTGTGAACAGACAATCTGAGCTCAGCCCAAGGCCTCTGGAGCCAAACCCCCGGGGGAGATATTGATGATGCCTTCAGATCCTGCTGAGACAGGGACCTGCGGGAGCCTTTCTAGAAGAAAACTCAAGCTGCTCCCCACCCCCAGCCCATCCCCAAACACAGCAGAGCTCTCTGCCAGACGGGTCTCTCGGGATCGTTTTTACAGCCGGCAGGGCCCAGGTCTCTCAAGCTCTCCAGCCCCGATGACACGTGCCTAAAGCTTCCCTTGTCTGTCCTCTTGGTCTGAAGGTAGGAAAGTGATGAAGCCAGGGGTGTCAGCGAGAGAGCTTGAGAAAGAAGGAACTCTCCAGCCCTGGTCCCCTTTTACATGATGTCTAGGGCCTAGGGTGCCAAACACCCTGGGCTGGGTTTGGAAATTGTAGTTTCTGACCAGGATCCCTGAGAGGAAAAAGAAAAAGGAAAATCACAGACTCTGTGGGTCTCTTTTCCTCTCATGAGGTTTAGGGGGCATCCCAATCATCTCTGGATTGCCCCTACAACCCAACACCCAGACTGTGGGAGCATGTCCCTCACTGCATCCGAGTGGGGACTCAGCCTGGCCCCCTCCTTTCCACGTGGCAGAGACTGTGCCCCACAGTCAAGGCCAAGGCTGCTCTTCACATTAAAACTATTAATGCTCTGCAGCAAGAAGCCGGAGCTTCAAACCCCAAACCTGTGGAATTTTGTATTCCACCAACATGTACTCCTTACGGGGCCAGGTACAGGAATGATGGGAATTGGATCTGAGCATGGTCCCTGCCCTCAAGGAATTCATGGTCTAAAGGAAGAAACAAACAAACAAAACAGGAGTATCTAAGGAAAACCTCTCCATCTCTTGGAGGTTGACTCAACCCTGTTAGCAACAGCCCCCACCATGAATTAATTCAGCAGGGAACCAAGAGGACTTGTAATCCCGGGGTTGGGGTGGGGCTGGGTGGGGGGCAGGAAGGGGAAGGGGGACAGGGAGAGGGATTTAGGAGAAAGCATCCCTTGCATAAATCTCTATTTGCTATGAGCTACATCGAGGTGTCTGCTCAAGGCTAAAGGTCTGGGCCAATTAGGATATTTCAGAGATAGATCACTTAGATTTAGTAGTGAGAGCTCTCTGAATGGGACTCAATCCCCTTTCACCCCCCTTAAGGTATAAAACAGTGCCCAATCAGCAGTTGCCTCTATGTACCACAGAGAGGAAGTTTGAGCAATGCAGGTTTTGTTGGAACCAGCTCATTAAAGCACCATTATGACTGACTGCAGCTTGTTGGAATGAGGACAAGGTTTTCCTGCAGAAAATTATAGACTGTATCCCCAGCTCTGAAAACAGGGTTTAGGAAGCAAATTCACATACTAGGAGGATGTGAGCTTCATTAAAGTTCAGGCAAAGGATTTCATTGCTTCATCTGGATTAAAGCCTTAAGATGCCAGCTCCAGGTGACCCTGACACGCGAGTGGTGGTTTCTGCTGGCCATTTAAGGATGCCCTCCCAGCAGGGTGGGAGGCAGGGAGCTGAAGACTTCTTAGTGTTTATCCTGGTTGTGTTTGTTTTTGCTTTTAATTTAGATGGAGCCTTTCAGTGAAGGTATTGCAGGTTTGAAGGTTACGTCAGACTCCTGAAGATAGAAGCAGAAAGTTCAGAGGCCTGCCCACCCAACCCTCTTCCCCCGGGGTGCAGTGTAGGCTCTCTCTCCTAGCCTCTGCCTTTCCAAATGCTACCTCAGGCCTTCCCTCTGATCCATCTGCTCCATCTTAACCCTCCAAGAAACTCCATACAGTTGTCTTCCTCACTGGGGCGGAGATATTGGTTTCCGGTTTCCCCCTGGGATGTTCTCCACTTAGAGCTTTTGCCCAGGTCATTGTCCTGGCTGCCTTGTCACGTTTTTCTTGGATTCTTCTTCCCTCGACTCTGCTCCTCAGTCCAGTTGCCCAACAACCAGAGGCATGGCGTGCTGCCCCCAGTACTAGCTGGGTCTCTCTCACCTCCGCCCTTGGCACAGCCTGGGCACCCTCCCCCCAGCAGGGGGCCTTTCCCTTCTCCTCACCACCCTTCTCAGCACACAGCAAACAAGAGAAGAGGGAGGTGTGGGATGTCACCCCCAAGCATGGGGTGGAGTCTCAAGAGTTGGTCTGCTGAAACGTGTAAAGTGCCTGCTTCTGGAAGCCACCTGCCTCTCTGTCTTCATTTCCAAACGCTGAAAAACGGTGCTCACAAGCCCCTCTTTGCCCCAACCTCTTGACTCTGCAACCTGGCCCTGGCCCGGCTATCCTGTGTGCCTGGCCAGCCCCCACAGCTGAAGCCTCTCCTTGCTCAGCAACATCAACTTTGGGAAAGTCTCTCTAGCCATCCAAGTGAAGACTTCCTGCCGGCCCCTTCTGCACACGAGTCTTGCACACATTTGTGCCTCCTTCTCCTAGAATAAAAAGGCAATTAGAAAGTCCCCTGGGAGACGCCATTGCCTTCTCGCCAACACAGAGCGGTCGGGCCAAGTAACCACGGGCCGATGACACTTGTCTGATGAAACTGATGAAACTGTCTTCACAGACAGACACTCTCCCCCAGGGAGGTCTGGAAGAGGATGCACCCAGCTCCGCCAGCCCTGGGGCATACAGAGCATTCAGTATGCTGGGGAGAATCCTGAGGCTCCCGGGGAGGGGGCCTGGGAGGAGGTGACTCAGTGATGTAAAAAGGAAAACAAAGCCGGCCAGACTGGAACTCGTGAAAAGGAGGCTTCCCCTGATGCAGAAAGGGATGTTATCACAAAACAGAGAACAGAACCTGGAACACAGCCCCCACCTCTATCACCCTGGGCTGCAGGGCTTCTCCGCGGCCCTTCTCCGCCCAGGACGTCAGCTCTCTTCTGCATGGAGGACCCAGCCCTTACTCACAGCGCCTCTTTCCTTCCTGGGTGGTATCTCCACGGTACACAGCAGTTTCTGGCTACAATCTCTTGTCTCCTCAAATCTGATTGTCCAGTAAGAGGCTCTGGGCACCTGCAGCCACCAGACAGATTGCTGATGCCCCTGGGGTCCAAAGTCCACCCAGTTCTAAGCAGAACAGGAGCTCCGAAGTCAGGAACGTTGCCTAACCTGGCGGAAGCGGGAAGGGAATTCAGAGATGGGAGTTCACTGGTGGTGGTGGTGGAGGCCAAGCCATCTCGGAGACTGCCCGGTGGCCTGCCCATTAATAAGGACTGCAGCGCTGAGGGGCAGCTGGCATTCATAGGTGGGACCCTGAGAAGGGAGAAACCAACAGAAGGCATTGCTGGAGAGAAATCAAGGAGCCTGAGGCTACAGGAAAGGACTTAAAGACTTGGCCCACGGGAAGAAGGCTGCTGCTGCTGCTGCTCAGCCGCTTGAGTCGTATCCGACTCTGTGCGACCCCATAGACGGCAGCCCACCAGGCTCCCCCGTCCCCGGGATTCTCCAAGCAAGAATGCTGGAGTGGGTTACCATTTCCTTCTCCAGGGAAGAAGACTAGGTGGTCTTTGATCATTGCAGGCAGAGGTAGCGAAGGGGGAAACAGTGTGGGCAGTCATATGGGCAGAGACCAGGGGAAGACAGGAGGCCAGGCTGACTTGAGAGGATGCCTGAGAACTTTCTGGAAAAGAGGAAAATGGAAGGAAAATGGGAGGTGTAAGAGGTCTTAGTCTTTCTTCCTTCGGAGAGGGCAAAGTGTTCACAGGAGGAGTGGCTTTTAGGTTTGGAAGCTCAGTTCTGCAACAACTGATTAACTATAAGGCTGCAGTCTGTACTTCAGCTTCCTCTTCTGAAAAGCAAAAGCAGTCCATAAGTTAAGGGAACGATAAAAAGATGAATCAGATGTGTCCCCTAGTTGACCTACACTGGGTTCAATTCAGTAAGGGCTCAGTGGGACCCCCTCACGGTCCAGAAGCTTCCCCTGCAAGGGTAGTGCGTCTCTCCTCCAGGTGCTCGTCACCTGCAGTGGCTTTTTTCTCAGCCCCTGCTTCCATCTGCCTCAGGGCTCTCCCCACCTCCCCTCCTAGCTGGACCAGGCAGTGGGGGTCCCACCCTATGGACCATCCTGACCACAGCCAGGGGTCTGGGGGCAGGCCCACAACAGATGCTGGGTGCGCTGAGTGACCTCCCCAGCCACAAAAAGTCTCTCCTCTGAGCTCCAGCTTTGTCCAAACACTGGCCACTCACAAGGAAGAGAGAGAGAGGGCATGTGTGTGGGCCTCAGCTTCCTTGTCACTAAAATGGAAGCCTGGGTCTTCGAGTCCTCTTGGAGGACTCTCTTGGAAAAGAAGCTGATTTTTTCTAGAGGGAAAAAAAAAGTCATCATTTTCTAGGTTTAATAAACAGAAAAGTATGGGAAAGGTACACCCATAGAAATGTCTGTTTGAGAGGTGCTGTGAGGTTACCACAGCAGAGCAGAGGTAAATTTGACCTCCAGCAGCTCCCTCAGAGCTCAGAGAAGCTCTGTGGTTTTAAAAAAAAAAAAAAAAAAAAACCACAACAAAAAAATACAGGAGCTCTGTATCAAGACAGAAAAAAATTCAGAAGAGAAACTGGCTCTTCCTTTCTTCTCACTCTCTACTCATTCCTTTCTGGGCGGGCTGAAGCGCAGTGTCCTGGTAGGAGGGGACATTTGAAGTTCCATAGAGCCTCCTCCAAGGCCGGAAACTGGCTCGAGAACTTCAGTCAATCACAGTGGGACCCTCAGTCCGCATGCAGGTCCTCCAAGCGACCCTGACTGGGCAGAGTGAACACTTTGCGCTTCTGACCAGGCCATGCTCGGGCCCACCGGGCAGGGCCTGAAATTTCATCCACGCAGGCTAGCCTTTCCGCCTCCCCTGCTAGACTGTGAGCTCCTCGAGGGCAGGGATGGTGGGGCCCCTTTTCAATCAAGGAGCACACTTGTTTTCCGACGACTGACTTGTAGATGACTTTAAAAGTATCCGTGATGTATTTTAATTAGGTAGTTGACTTTGGTAAACAGTAGGCAGTGGTATCATGACCAGAACTGAAGGACACGGACCAAAAAGAAGTCATGAAGGGTGCAAACCATGAGTTTCTTTGAAGGGGGAAGGGGCGCCACTGAGTCTGATGTGCCAACTGGAAGTGTCCAGTCTGGTGTAAAGCACCTGGAGATACAGAACTTAGGGCTCAGGAAAGCGGTCAGGAATATGTTTGGGGAAATCAGCATATTGACTTGTGCATCATGGGTATGTATGAGACGAGCCTAGGAGAGAAGAGTGACCAGAGCTCTAGACACTGGAATTCTGGGAAGTCCATTTCTTAGAGGACAAGGAGGTTGGCTTTAGAACTGCAGAAAAGCAGAGGGACAAGCAGGGGGATCATGGGGGCAAAGGGAGGAGGGAGTTTCAAGAAGGAAAGCCTGGAAATTGAAGCGGGGTCCTTAACAAAGTGGTTTTGAGAGAGACAGAGTGGGTGGGGGCAGGCCTGATGGTCAAGTTCTTCCTGTAGTAATGGAAAGTGTGGAAATAAATTGAAGAATGTGATATTACAAGGAGCAAGGTGGATGCAGCAAAAAGTTTTATAAGCAAAACAAGCAAACAAAAAAAAACCCACGGGAGCCTCAGCTAGAAAAAAAAAAAAAAAAAACCACAACAAAAAAATACAGGAGCTCTGTATCAAGACAGAAAAAAATTCAGAAGAGAAACTGGCTCTTCCTTTCTTCTCACTCTCTACTCATTCCTTTCTGGGCGGGCTGAAGCGCAGTGTCCTGGTAGGAGGGGACATTTGAAGTTCCATAGAGCCTCCTCCAAGGCCGGAAACTGGCTCGAGAACTTCAGTCAATCACAGTGGGACCCTCAGTCCGCATGCAGGTCCTCCAAGCGACCCTGACTGGGCAGAGTGAACACTTTGCGCTTCTGACCAGGCCATGCTCGGGCCCACCGGGCAGGGCCTGAAATTTCATCCACGCAGGCTAGCCTTTCCGCCTCCCCTGCTAGACTGTGAGCTCCTCGAGGGCAGGGATGGTGGGGCCCCTTTTCAATCAAGGAGCACACTTGTTTTCCGACGACTGACTTGTAGATGACTTTAAAAGTATCCGTGATGTATTTTAATTAGGTAGTTGACTTTGGTAAACAGTAGGCAGTGGTATCATGACCAGAACTGAAGGACACGGACCAAAAAGAAGTCATGAAGGGTGCAAACCATGAGTTTCTTTGAAGGGGGAAGGGGCGGCCACTGAGTCTGATGTGCCAACTGGAAGTGTCCAGTCTGGTGTAAAGCACCTGGAGATACAGAACTTAGGGCTCAGGAAAGCGGTCAGGAATATGTTTGGGGAAATCAGCATATTGACTTGTGCATCATGGGTATGTATGAGACGAGCCTAGGAGAGAAGAGTGACCAGAGCTCTAGACACTGGAATTCTGGGAAGTCCATTTCTTAGAGGACAAGGAGGTTGGCTTTAGAACTGCAGAAAAGCAGAGGGACAAGCAGGGGGATCATGGGGGCAAAGGGAGGAGGGAGTTTCAAGAAGGAAAGCCTGGAAATTGAAGCGGGGTCCTTAACAAAGTGGTTTTGAGAGAGACAGAGTGGGTGGGGGCAGGCCTGATGGTCAAGTTCTTCCTGTAGTAATGGAAAGTGTGGAAATAAATTGAAGAATGTGATATTACAAGGAGCAAGGTGGATGCAGCAAAAAGTTTTATAAGCAAAACAAGCAAACAAAAAAAAACCCACGGGAGCCTCAGCTAGCCCTCTGCCTGGCTATGCTTCTTTCTATAGTGAAAGATGTTCCGCACTCTTAAGTTTTAACTAGGAGACGAAAAGCTGAGGCTCTCCAAGTCTTCCTTAAACTCCTTGTTATCATCCTCTCCTTTGAGTCTGTTGCTTATCTCATGAGAGAATGGCAAGAAAGACTAATTCCATTATGGAAAGTATCCCCAACAGGACACGTAAGCACACAAATGCCCCCTTAGGGCTCTGCATCTGGCTGTGCGGGGAACAGGATGCGTAGATTCTACATGAGGCTAAAATGGAAAAGTTGCCTTCCTCAAATCGCAAGCAGAAGCTACACACACAGAACAAAAGATAACTTCCTGTACACTCAAGGTCCTTCTTCCTCTACCTCCGGTCTGCTCAGAGGATTGGGTAAGGAGCAATAGAGGAAATGGAAACAGCAGCAAAGCACCTGTCCTCCAGGGGTCTGCAGTCTACCTATAACTGCACTCGAATGCTCCAAGGGCCTCTTGATTTTTGGAATCATCCAAATCAGAACTGGGGGTGGGGCCACTGGACCTGTCAATTGCTAGCCTTGAGTAAGGAACATAAAACTCCCTGGGCCTGATTCTTGGTCAGTAAAACAGGAAGAATTCTTCACATTTTTATATTAGGACTGGAAACATGCTTGAAGCACTTGACATGGTGGCTGGCATATACACGGAAGAGTTGCCTTGATCACACTGGGCACAATGTGAGGCCAGAATTCACACAAAATTGAGCCAGGTAGGGCAGAAGAACGTGAAAATAAAAATTAGCCTTCAAAGGTAAATAGTTTTCCCTCTAAACAAGATGCTGCTTGCGAAGTCTAACTTATTCATCCACCCATCCATCCATTCATTCAGCAAACGTTTTTGGAGCACCCCAAATGTTCCACACATTATGCACACATTAGGACCTTAGTAGCACAGCTAAGCCATCTAGAGTTTTCCGATCAGATATTGGCAAATAAGTCAAGCTTCAAACCCAGGTAACTCCTATCTCCATTTTCCTTATGTGTATTGGAAATGCTGTAGAGAAATAAAACATGATGTGAATCTCTAAAGCCATTTGTAGGGTTTATTTCTTTTTGTAGTGAAATTTTTTCTTTTCAATTGCCCTGGCTTTTCACAAAGAATATAGCATCTACAGATTGTAGAATTTCTAAGTAAAATAAAGCATCTGTCTTCATATAATAGCTTTTAGAATAATGCTTGAAACACCCCTTTGTTGAAGTTCATCACTAGAGAACCACCCTTCCCTCCTGCAGGGACTTTACTCTTCACTCTTCACAGCTTAAAGAGTGTCGGGGATGGCGCTTTGGAGAGATGCGAGAGAGATCAAATTAGAAGTTTTTTTTTTTACTGGCCAAAACCTCCTCACTTTTGAAAATATAAATATCTATGAAGTTTGACTGGTCTGTTCTTTGTTACCTGGTGTCAGCCATCCATTTTTCTAATTGCTCTGCAAAATTCAAGCACATGCTTTCTTTACCAATGGCCCTCCCGTCTCTAAGAGAAAGCCAGTAGGTAGCCCATCCCAATCTCAGGAGAAGCTGCTGCTAAAAATTCCTGCAAAGGAAAAGGGTAGAAGGCACTGAAGGTCCTCGACCTCTTGAGCCCAAACTCAAGAATTTGAGGGGCCCTCAACCGTCAACCCGTCTCATCCTGGAGCTCTCTACACCCAGAAATCCCACCTCCTACTCAAATAGGAAAGACTTAGCTCTGTCTCCTAACTTCTCACTGGACCAGGAGGAGTTGTAGTGATGTATTTATCAACCATGTACCCATTTTTCTTGTTGCCGAACTGTGTCATCCATCATTGTCTGGGGCTTGGGTTCCCTCTCCAGCCCTCCGCAGGGAGCTGGCCAGAAAGGGAGCCTTAGATGCCAAATAATTGTCTCTAGAGAACTTTCTAGTGGATAAAGCACTCACAAAAGAAGAACTGAGGCATGTTCTTTATTAACTTGTGGATTATAATGACGGCTACCTCTTATTACACCGGATGATTCTCCTTGGTGTTTCTGACATGTGTTTACTCACATCATCTTCAACAACCATTGCAAGCTGTGCTACTCAAAGTGTGACCTGTGAATCAGCAGCATCACCACCATCCAGGAGCTCATGAGCGGTAATAGGCATCTCAGGCTCCCACCAAGAGCCAGTGAGATCTAAACGTGACTTTTAATAAGCTGGCATGTTCCTATTCCTCTTTGAGAAGTGGTTCTCTAGTCACTGCTATTATCCCCATTTCACAGATAATGAAACCAAGACACGGAGAGGCTAGGTAACATGCACGAGAATAGGCAGAAAGTAAGTGGCAGAGCTGGGATTCACACTGAAGAGGTCAGGCGTCAGAGCCCGCTCTCTGCAGCCCACACAATGCTGACGTTGAATCACCACTTAAATACCTCCCCAGACTAATTGCTTATCCCCAGGCCCCTCCACTCTGCTGCCAGGCTCTATGCAAAACCCTGCCTCATCATCCATCCCAACACAGTATTCAATGTCTCCCCAGGACCCCAAAAACTGGGTCTAAATCCTCTTTCACAGAGGATAAGACCCCTGACACTATGGCCCCAGGCAGCCACCAGCTTCATCTTTCAGCTCTCTCTGCCTTCCCACTCCTGTCACCCAAACTTGGGGACACCCTTGCCTCCTCTCACAGATGGGAAATGCCTTGTACCTAGAATTTTCCTCCTCCTCCACCTGGCAAGCCCAAACCCAAGCCCAAGTGTCAGTTCAACGTGGAAGCATTTCCTAGTACCTTTGGCCAAACTGTATCATCTGAGGCCCTGCGTACAGGCTTGTAATGCATAGCTCACAACATGCTGATAAATCTTGTAAGAAGTTATGGATACACATCTCTCCTACAACTCCAAATCATGACACCCCGCCCCCTGCCACCAGAAGAGGCCACACTCGTGTCCACAGGGCCCACCGCAGCACTTTACCCTCAGTGGTGCGCTCTCGCGCGGTGAGTCAGTAAAGCCAGTCGGCTGCCTTGCTCCGCAGATGAATGGGAAGAATGGAGCGTTTTACCCAGTGACACTTCTGCCTAAGGGGCAAGGGTCACCTTCCAGATTATGTTTTGGAGAAAGGCAATCCTGGAAGAAGCAGTTCAGGCTATTTGATGAGGAGCTTCATCTTAAAAGGCACCAACTTCACCACCAAGCCTCTTAGAGTAGAGCCTGGAGAATTCAGTTTCCCCACCATAACCTTTCTGTTCGTATCATGATCCTCAAGGGAATTCCCTCAATGTCCCTTTAGATTGCGATGTTCTTAACTAAAAGTGATATCCTGTATGAAACCAGCGCCCAGGCTATTTGGCCTAGTGGGACCTGGCCCTTTCAGGATGGAGGAAATTGTTTCACTTCATAATGCTTCCTCTTATTAAAGTTCCACATCTTGCATCAAATCAACTCGCCCTTTGAAACAGCCTCCTGGGCCAGCATCCAGATCCTATCTCCCCCTATCTTTCTGGCTCATAAACCCCTTCACTATTTTGCCATTTTTAATAAAGACATGAGTTTCAGTTTTAAAAAAACGTGGGGTGGGGGGTGCTCCTGGGAACCTGTCCTGAACACAAAACCAACTCTTGAGACCATATCCACCAGCAAGGCAATATCTATTTTTTGAAAAATCTTAGATATCAACACTTTGCCCAAAATATTCAAAGGAAAACCAAAAATTAAGCCAGAGACTGTATCAGAAGAGGGAGACTAAAAAATCTGTCCAGTTTTTTTCTTGATTACCAAAGAATATGCCTATTTGAAGAGGGTCTCCACTGTTAAGTATCGTAGTTGGAATTCCAATTTAATATTTTAATGTCTCATTCTTTTTGCAACCCCATGTGCTGTAGCCCGCCAGGCTCCTCTGTCCACAGGATGGGTTCTCCAGGCAAGAATACTGGAGTGGGTTGCCATTCTCTTCTCCAGGGCCAATCTCTTCCCAACCCAGGGATTGATTAAAAACTGGGCCTCCTGCATTGCAGGCAGACTCTTTACCATCTGAGCCACAGAGAAGCCCAATATTTTGGTTAATTTGATTTACTATCAAATTGACATCTAATATTAATTTTTTTAATTTTATAAACCCTTGAAGTTTTCAACCGTTTGTAATATTCAGAGGTGGGCCCCAGGAAATGGTGATCCTGGAGGGATTTGCAAGAGCTACTTTTACTTCTCACCCCCCACCATCTAGAATCAGTAGGAGTGATCTGTATATGTCTGCCATGGAACCTTTCTTTGCCCAGGGACTCAGAGGGCCCTCCATGCAGTCAGCCCTAGTCCTGGATCCCACCAGCTCTCAACATGCGGAAAAACAAACTGGGCACCTCGCTCCTGGCTTTTGTGTTCTTCCCTGGACCTGTGGTGCCACCTCATGCCTGCCCATTTGCCATCACCCTACCAGTCCCTAAACGTCCATCTCCTCTACTGGCACAGAGTAGGCTAGCTAGTGATGTCTGCCGCCATGCCCACCAGGAAGCTCTCCTTGCCACCTTCCTATCCTTAAAGAAATTTTGAAACGCAATGGTAATTGGCAATTAATATATCTGACCACATGTTTCTGCCAGGAGCTAAATTATACTCCATTCGTTTCTCTCCGTAGCGCCTGGCACCTAACAAGTACTCAATAAATGTTTGTTGGATTAGCTGGATGAGTAAATTTCCCTGCACATTTTATGAATGCTAGCTGTGATTATAGACAAACATAGAAGTCTGTGTATTTATAATTGTCTTTGCTAAGTGCAGTTTTTAATAGTGCTGTATTAAAACGAGACAGATTGTAAAGAATATTGATGAGTTGTACTCATGACATCTTTTTTCTGTTAATTAGGAAAGTTGCAGTAGTTCCAAGTAAAATGGTACTTGGGTCACCCATGCAATAGGTATGAAACAAGAGTAAGGCAGAAAGCCTAGGCAAGCCAGAATTTTGCTGAACCAAGACAGCTTTTAACCTCAATCTCTACTGCTAACACAGTGGAAGGAGGGGAAAGGGGTTTTTAGGTATATTGAGAAATGCTATGGAGGAAAACATTATAAGAATAGACAAATATTTTCCAGGCAGCCCTTGGACCAAATGATCTCCACTTTTTGCCCCCCTTTGTTTCCTAAAACAAGACTGTAAAGCTTTTTTCAGTACCACAGAACACAACACAATCAGAAGGGACTTGAAAAGTGACTCTTCCCCACTGGGGGCTCTCAAGGTACCACCATGATGAAAATTTATATAACCCAAATCAGCAGTTCCCCTGGACTTAGACAACATTTTGAAAAATTGCAGCAGAGAGACTGAGATCCCTTGTAGCATTCACTTTTGTAGCAAGAAGCACAGACAGTGGTTAAGAGCTTTGAAGCCAGGTTGCCTGGGCTTGCCTCTGGATCACCTGGTGAGTAGCTCTCATTTTTGTTCAAGTAACCTAGCCTCACTGTCTCAATTATCCTTCTCTGTAAAATGGGGATAATTATACCTTAAACAGTTGCTTTGAGGATGAAAAAGGTTAATACTGAGAAATAAATGGGTTAACATTGCCAAGGGCTTAGAAACGTGCTTGGCATGTGCCAAACACTGTTGTTACACAAAGAGTAACGTCCAGTGCAGACGCGACAAGCACGAGTCGGATAAAGATGCAAAAGGAAGGCATGATGTCCATATTCTTTTGTGAAGTGTCTGTTCAAGTCCCTTGCTCATTTTAATTGGGTGATTTGTCCACTTATTAATTATTTCTAAGAGTTCTCTATTAACTCTGAGTCCCAGTCCTTTGTGAGATATGCGTATTTGAAACACATCAGAAGATGCTCAGAATCATAACTCATTCAGTTCAGTTCAGTTCAGTCACTCAGTCGTGTCCGACTCTTTGCGACCCCATGAATCGCAGCACGCCAGGCCTCCCTGTTCATTACCATCTCTCGGAGTTCACTCAGACTCACGTCCATCGAGTCCGTGATGCCATCCAGCCATCTCATCCTCGGTCGTCCCCTTCTCCTCCTGCCCCCAATCCCTCCCAACATCAGAGTCTTCTCCAATGAGTCAACTCTTCGCATGAGGTGGCCAAAGTGGAGGTGGCTGAAACTGGAGTTTCAGCTTTAGCATCATTCCTTCCAAAGAAATCCCAGGGTTGATCTCCTTCAGAATGAACTGGTTGGATCTCCTTGCAGTCCAAGGGACTCTCAAGAGTCTTCTCCAACACCACAGTTCAAAAGCATCAATTCTCCGGCGCTCAGCCTTCTTCACAGTCCAACTCTCTTTAGGAAAATGCAAACTAGAACCACAATGATGACACCCACAAGAATGGCTAGCATTAAAAAGACAGATGAGACCAAGTCTTGGGGAGGATATGGAGCAACTGTAATTCTCAGTGCACTGCTGGTGGGAGTGTAAAATGATATAACCATTTTGGTAAACAGTTTGGTAGTTTCTCATGGAGTTAAACATTCACTTACCCTATGACCTGGGTATTTACCCAAGAGAAATGAAAGCACATGTTTACACAAAGAACTTATACAAGAATATTCACAGCTGCATTATTCAGAACAGCCAAACACTGGAAACAACCCAAATGTCCATCAACAGCAGAAGGGACAGCCCCCGATGGGGTACTGATCTAATGGAACAATGACTAAGATGAATCTCATGGACATGATGTTGAGCGAAAGATGCGTAGATACCATGTGCTTTCATTTATGTAAAGTTCAAGGACAGGCAAAACTAACCTATAGAGATAGAAATAAGAAAGCAGTTAGCTCTGGGCGGGAGAGGGGTTGATTGGAAAAGACCAGAAAGGAACATTGTGTGGCAGTTGTTGCAACAGGGAGTGATTCTGTCCAAGAGAGAACATTCAGTAATGTTCGGAAGAATTTTACTTTGATTGTCATGTTCTAGCATCTTCCATGACAGTATGGAAGCTGTTAACTCTCTTACAATGCACAGGACAGCTACCCACAAGAAAGGATGGGCCAGCACCCCCATGTCAGTAGTGTAGAGGTTGAGAAATCCTTGCCTGGAGTAATGGGAATATTCTATAGCTGGATTGGTTACATGGGTTTGGCAAAACTCATCAAACCATATTTTACTGGATGTAACTATAACCCCAGTTTTAAAAAGACACTGAACAAAATGACAAAAAGAAAGGAAACACGTCATGAGATGTTTCCTTGGACACACATGGTTCCATTATTAACCTTCTGAGGAAGAATCATCAGTTTTACTATATCCATGCTGCACCTACACCAGTATTGTATGTAGTCTGATTTCGTCAACCATTAATAAACAAATGTACTTCATCTAGAGGGTGAGTTCATTTATTCGCCACTAATCCTTTTGGATGACCCTACCAAACCCTGAGTTAACCGCAATTCCTTCTGAGGGTAAGGCCAGATCTCAACCAGGAAGGACCCCATCGGCAGCCTAGCAATTAGAAACCCTTGCACACAGTGGATAGGTAACCTTTGCATAAAACTCATTCCTTTAAACAGCTTGGAAGACACTGAAAGGCAATAGTTTTTAGTAGATTTTTTTTTTTAGTGTTTGAGAAATAGATCTGTAGAAGAGCATAGGAAGCTAGGAAATGTATCTTACCTTTTGAGAAAATATCAGGGCATGAGCAAATCCTTCCACAAACTATTCCTTGGTGCAACAGCCAGTGAAGCGCTAATAAAGGTTAGCAACCCCATCTGATTGTATAGAACCAGAGCATTTGAAAGGTATTGTCATACAGAACAAGTAATTGATCATCACAGCAACTCTGAACGGTAAGACAGCTATTAATCCTCCCACAAATAAGTGACTCAGAATTTAGATGCTTTGCTCATGGCACAAATGGATTCAGGACACAAACCCATAATCCTGTGGAAGGGCATGGATGGAGGAAACCCAGAGGCAGGAGTCTATATGGCCAAGGCAGCTTGCAACCTGGAGCCTGAGCCCCCAGTTCCACTTTGGGACCACACTCTGGGTACCTGGGAACCCAACTTTGTTGCCCAAAGAGTCCCAAGCCCACATCCACAGGCACCGTGAGCATCTTTCCCAACTCTGTTGTCCTAAGGATAGACCACATCACCAATGTGACCATGCTTAGACCAAAGGAGTGTTCACAGTTATCAGAGAAGACAGGATCAGTAACACTTGGGAGTGTGGGCTGGGTCATCTACGTGTCGACACTCGGGCTTCTTGTAGCATAGGATGAAAATTGGGATGAGAAGAAAATGGGTAGTCAGGCCAGTGACCATTTTTCCCAGTGCTACCATGTTCTGCAATACAAAGAGTATGAGAACTCTTAAGTCTGAACCTGGCCTTCCAGATCATCATGAAGGTATATTTGTTAAAGTAAGAATAGAGAATTAATAGTTTGCTAGTTTGGTTTATGGGCTTCCCCTGTGGCTAAGACAGTAAAGAACCTGCCTGCAATGCAGGACACCACGGTTCAATCCCTGGGTCAGGAAGATTCCCCGGAGAAGGAAATGGCAACCACTCCAATATTCTTGCCTGGAGAATTCCATAGACAGAGGAGCCTGGTGGGCTACATTCCATGAGGTTGCAAAAAGTCGGATAGAACTGACTGACTACACTTTCACTTTCTTTTTTCAGTTTGGTCTATAATTTACATTTTGTCAAAAAGTACGTGGACCTTCATTTGTACCCTTGTCTTATGCCATGCAAATCTTCAGGCAAGTCTGAAGTCAGGCACAAATGGGAAATTTAAGGACATTCAGCTGGGCTATAGTAAAGAATTTAGATGCTTTGCTCATGGCACAAATGGATTCAGGACACAAACCCATAATCCTGTGGAAGGGCATGGATGGAGGAAACCCAGAGGCAGGAATCTATATGGCCAAGGCAGCTTGCAACCTGGAGCCTGAGCCCCCAGTTCCACTTTGGGACCACACTCTGGGTACCTGGGAACCCAACTTTGTTGCCCAAAGAGCCCCAAGCCCACATCCACGGGCACCGTGAGCATCTTTCCCAACTCTGTTGTCCTAAGGATAGACCACATCACCAATGTGACCATGCTTAGACCAAAGGAGTGTTCACAGTTATCGGAGAAGACAGGATCAGTAACACTTGGGAGTGTGGGCTGGGTCATCTACGTGTCGACACTCGGGCTTCTTGTAGCATAGGATGAAAATTGGGATGAGAAGAAAATGGGTAGTCAGGCCAGTGACCATTTTTCCCAGTGCTACCATGCTCTGCAATACAAAGAGTATGAGAACTCTTAAGTCTGAACCTGGCCTTCCAGATCATCATGAAGGTATATTTGTTAAAGTAAGAATAGAGAATTAATAGTTTGCTAGTTTGGTTTATGGGCTTCCCCTGTGGCTAAGACAGTAAAGAACCTGCCTGCAATGCAGGACACCACGGTTCAATCCCTGGGTCAGGAAGATTCCCCGGAGAAGGAAATGGCAACCACTCCAATATTCTTGCCTGGAGAATTCCATAGACAGAGGAGCCTGGTGGGCTACATTCCATGAGGTTGCAAAAAGTCGGATAGAACTGACTGACTACACTTTCACTTTCTTTTTTCAGTTTGGTCTATAATTTACATTTTGTCAAAAAGTACGTGGACCTTCATTTGTACCCTTGTCTTATGCCATGCAAATCTTCAGGCAAGTCTGAAGTCAGGCACAAATGGGAAATTTAAGGACATTCAGCTGGGCTATAGTACCGGGTGTTCTAGCTTTAGTGAGAGTCGTAAAGAAGTAAAGAGAGAGAAAGGCTTCCCAATACCTCTAGAATCCCTTTTCTCCTACCTTGTTTTTGCTTTAGTCACTAAGGCATGTCGAACTCCTTTGCAACCCCATGGAATGTAACTTGCCAGGCTCTTCTGTCTATGGAATCTCTCAGGCAAGAATACTGGAGTGGGTTGCCATTTCTTTCTCCAGGGGATCCTCCCCACACAGGGATCAAACTCCGGTCTCCAGTATTGCAGGTGGGTTCTTTACCACTGAGCCATCAGGGAATCCCTTCCTCCTGCCCTTGAATTCTCCTTTTAGAAAACTATTGTTTCTCACCCACATCCCCTATTCCCCTGGTAAAGAAACAGGAGAACGAGATGACTGTTGATTGTTTCGTATCCATAGCTCTAAACAATTTCCTATCTTAATTGATTTTAATGGGAATACCACTAAGGCTGCACTGTGAAGTCTGGATACAGGATATTTCATAAGAACACTCTTTATCATGTAAGTACCCATTCCCAATTTTCTAAAATTTATTAGAGATGGACAGGCTTGTCAAATAATTTTGGTATCTACTGAAATAATCATTTTTTTTGTTTGTTTCAGTGCAATGAAAATCAAATGGTCATGAATTTCCTAGTATAAATCAACTTTTCTCAATTTCAAAACATTGAAATGTTGATATTTTAAGATTTTGTCTTAAAATATTTTTTAAGCAGTATTTTTTTAAGCAGTATTTTTAAGCAGTATTTTTTCTATATTGTTAATTTTTCTCCCATTTTGCCTGAAAGCTAACAGAAGAATCATGGTTTTTGAAATTTATGAGAATTCATTCATTATCTAGTCTTAGAGATTTTTTAATACCTTGATAACTTATAAATTTTTACCTTAGTTATTTCTTATATTTCTTCAGTTCCTAGAGATCATTTGAGTCATGTGTATTTTTTTTCATAATCATATTTGTGATTTCAAAAATATTACCAAAATTGTGCATGATTTTTATAGCCATTTTAAAGTCTTTTTCTATCTGGCCAACATTTTCTTTCTCATTCCTAAGTAAGTTTGTTCAGTCGCATAGTTGTGTCCACCTCTCTGAGACCCCATGGACTACAGCCCACCAGGCTTCCCTGTCCATCACCAATTCTCAAAGCTTGCTCAAACTCATATCCATTGAGTGAGTGATGCCATCCAACCATCTTATCCTCTGTTGTCCCCTTCTCCTCCTGACTTCAATCTTTCCCAGCTCAGGGTCTTTTCCAATGGGAGTCAGTTCTTTGCAAGTGGCCACAGTATTGGAGTTTCAGCATCAGCATCACTCCTTCCAATGAATATTCAGGACTGATCTCCTTTAGGATGGACTGGTTGGATCTCCTTGCAGTCCAAGGGACTCTCAAGAGTCTTCTCCAACACCACAGTTCAAAAGCATCAATTCTTTGGCACTCGGCTTTCTTTATGGTTCACCTCTCACATCCATACATGACTACTGGAGAAACCATAACTTTGATTAGACAGACCTTTGTCAGCAAAGTAATGTCTCTGCTTTTTAACATGCTGTCTAGGTTGGTCATAGCTTTTCTTCTAAGGAGCAAGTGTCTTTTAATTTCATGGCTGCAGTCACCATCCGCAGTGATTTTGGAGCCCCAAAAAATAAAGTCTGTCACTGTTTCCATTATTTCCCCATCTATTTGCCATGAAATGATGGGACCAGATGCCATAGCTTAGTTTTCTGAATGTTGAGCTTTAAGCCAACTTTTTCACGCTCCTCTTCCACTTTCATCAAGAGGCTCTTTAGTTCTTCTTCGCTTTCTGCCATAAGTGTGGTGTCATCTGCATATCTGAAGTTATTGATATTTCTCCCAGCAATCTTAATTCCAGCTTGTGTTTCATCCAGCCCAGTACTTCACATGAGGTATTCTGCATATAAGTTAAATAAGCAGGGTGACAATATACAGCCTTGATGTACTCCTTTTCCTATTTGGAACCGGTCTGTTGTTCCATGTCCAGTTCTAATTGTTGTTTCTTGACCTGCATACAGATTTCTCAAGAGGCAGGTAAGGTGGTCTGGTATTCTCATTTCTTTAAGAATTTTCCATGGTTTGCTGTGATCTATACAGTCAAAGGCTTTAGCGTAGTCAATAAAGCAAAGTAGATGTTTTTCTGGAAGTCTTGCTTTTTCGATGATCCAGTGAATGTTGGCAATTTGATCTCTGGTTCCTCTGCCTTTTCTAAAACCAGCTTGAGCATCAGGGAGTTCACAGTTCATGTATTGCTCAAGGCTGGCTTGGAGAATTTTGAGCATTACTAGCATGTGAGATGAGTGCAATTGTGTGGTAGTTTGAGCATTCTTTGGCATTGCCTTTCTTTGGGATTGGAATGAAAACTGACCTTTTCCAGTCCTGTGGCCACTGCTGAGTTTTCCAAATTTGCTGACATATTGAGTGCAACACTTTCACAGCATCATCTTTTAGGATTTGAAATAGCTCAACTGAAATTCCATCACCTCCACTAGCTTTGTTCACAGTGATGCTTCCTAAGGCCCACTTGACTTCCCATTCCAGGATGTCTGGCTCTAGGTGAGTGATTACACCATCATGATTATCTGTGTCGTGAAGATCTTTTCTGTATAGTTCTTCCGTGTATTCTTGCCACCTCTTCCTAATATTTTGTGCTTCTGTTAGGTCCCTACCATTTCTGTCCCATATCATGCCCATCTCTGCATGAAATGTATTCTCTCTTTTACTTGATAAAACTTGCCAGGTGACATTTTCTACTTCAGCAATTATCAGGTTACATTTCAGAGCCACGGGAGAAATTTTGTATTGTTTCACACAATAAAAAACACATATTTTTGTGTTGTGTGTTTATTTTCGTTCATCTCAAAAGTATCTTCTAATTTCCTTTGTGATTTCTTCTTTGAGTCACTTTTTTTGATACGTGTTGTATAATTTCCACAAATTTTTTAATGTTCTAGTTTTCTTATCTTAACTAGTTCCTAGTTTCCATTCATTGTGGTTAGTGAAGATATTTTGTACAATTTCAGAGTTTTTTCATTTATCGAGATGTGCCGTGGCCTAGTATGTGGTCTATTCTGGAGAATTTTCCAAGTGCACTTGAGAAGAGTGTGAATTATGCTGTTGTTTTGTAGAGTGTATGTATATGGCTGCTAGGTCTAGTTTATCTGTAGTATTGTTCAATTCCATTTTCTTAATGATCTTTTGTCTGTATCTTCTATACATTATTGAAAATACAATATTTAAGCTCCCATCTATTATTGTAGAATGGTCTATTTGTCTCTTCAATTTTGTCAATTGTTGATTTATATACATAGGCTCCATTTGGGGGTGCATATAGGTTTATAATTGTTATTGCTTCTTAATGAACTAATCCTTTCATCAGTGGGCTTCCCTGGTGGCTCAGCTGGTACAGCATCTGCCTGCAATGTGGGAGACCTGGGTTTGATCCCTGGGTTGGGAAGATCCCCTGGAGAAGGGAACGGCTACCCACTACAGTATTCTGGCCTGGAGAATTCCATGGACTGTATAGTCCATGGGGTCGCAAAGAGTCATACACGACTGAATGACTTTCACTTTCACTTCACTTTTTATCGATATATAATGTCCTTCCTTTTCTGTTACAAGAGTTTTTAACTTAAAACCTGCTTTGTCTGACATTAGTATAACCACCTCTTTTGGTTACTATTTGCATGGAATTTTTTCTCATTCTTTCACTTTTAACCTATTTATGTCTTTGGATCTAAAATGAATCTATTATAGGGAGCATACAGTTGGATCATCTTTCCATTATCAGCATTTTAATTGGTGAGCTTAATCCATTTATATGGTGACTGCAGCCATGAAATTAGAAGACGCTTACTCCTTGGAAGAAAAGTTATGACCAACCTAGATAGTATTTTCAAAAGCAGAGACATTACTTTGCCGACTAAGGTCCGTCTAGTCAAGGCTATGGCTTTTCCTGTGGTCATGTATGGATGTGAGAGTTGGACTATGAAGAAAGCTGAGCGCCGAAGAATTGATGCTTTTGAACTGTGGTGTTGGAGAAGACTCTTGAGAGTCCCTTGGACTGCAAGGAGATCCAACCAGTCCATTCTGAAGGAGATCAGCCCTGGGATTTCTTTGGAAGGAATGATGCTCAAGCTGAAACTCCAGTACTCTGGCCACCTCATGCAAAGAGTTGACTCATTGGAAAAGACTTTGATGCTGGGAGGGATTGGGGGCAGGAGGAGAAGGGGACGACCGAGGATGAGATGGCTGGATGGCATCACGGACTCGATGGACGTGAGTCTGAGTGAACTCCAAGTGATGGTGATGGACAGGGAGGCCTGGAGTGCTGCGATTCATGGGGTCGCAAAGAGTTGGACACGACTGAGCAACTGAACTGAACTGAACTGAACTGAATCCATTTACATTTAAAGTAATTGCTGACAAGAAAAGATTTGCTTCTGTCCTTTTACTATTTGCTTTCTAAACATGGTATCTTTTTTTTGTCCCTCAGTTCCTCTGTTACTGTTTTCTTTTGTGTCTAATTGATCTTTATTCCCTCCTCATTTCTCTTTCTGCACATTTTAAAGTTATTTTCTTATGACTTACCCTGAGAATTGCAGTCAGCATTCCAAATTTATAGCACTCTGCTTTAAATTGATACATTTTAGCACCAATAACATACACAATATCTGCCCCCATTCCATTACGTTGTTGGTGTCACAAATCACATCTTTATACGTTGTGTGCCCTTGAACTTCTGGGTTTATACTGCCTAGTGTTCATTGAGCTTCCTGAATCTGTAGATTCATACTTTTCATCAAATTTGAGTTTGGGGCCATTAGTTTTTTCAAACATTCCCTCTGCTTCCTTCTCTCCTCTCCCTCTAGGGTTGCCCTAGTACATATGCCAGTGTCTAATGGTATACCACAGGTCTCTTAGACTTCATTCATTTTTCTTTATTCTTTTTTCTTTCTGCTCCTCAGATTGGTTGATTTTAATCGACTTATTCAAGCTTGTTGATTCTTTCTTGTACTTCCTCAAATCCATTGTTGAAACTTTCTAGTGAATTTTCATTTTCTGCTACAAGGAACCTCTTCTTCCGGCTACAAAGAGCCTAAAAATCAGTCAGACATGTGAGCTTCGTGGTCTTCTTGGGTCCTTTCTGAGCACACATCAAGCCCTGGACAGGTACATTGGCTTCTGGTTTCCCAAGTATGCCCAGGAGCTTACAAAGCCTTTACTTGGCCCTACTTTTCAGCCTCTTCCTTCCTAGGCCTTAGAGTCTGTCTGCTACTCGTCCACCTGTTGTCCCCAGCTCCAGATGGGTTTCAGATAATAGGTAGTATGTTCCGATAAGTGCTCTTGACAACCACTATCCAGGAGGTCACTCTAGTTCTGAAAGAGTTCCAACAGGATGAAACCAAGGAAAGACATTAATCTTATTCTTCAGATTGTCCCCAGAAAGGGCAAAACCCGCAGCTACAATTCCTTGAGAACAATATCCATATTCCCCATTTTGGTACCAGCAAGTTGCACCAGGAATGTAGGTTGGTATAGGCTTAATGGCTTTAGTTCAGCTGGATAATGGGGGATTTTTAGATGCGTAAGTCTAAAATTGCTCTTGCCAAAATTTAGTAGTTTCTTTCTTCATGAAGCACTCATGGGGGATTTTTAGATGCGTAAGTCTAAAATTACTCTTGCCAAAATTTAGCAGTTTCTTTCTTCATGAAGCACTCCCCTGATGTAAGTTTTAACTAACTTCTAAAGTTCTGGAAAAGCTGCTTCTGACAAATCAGGGCCACTAGCCCCAGTGGAAGGAGGAATTCGTAGAACTTCCTACTCCACCTTTTTCAGTGACTAATAAAACTTTTATAATTTTTTCAGTGGAATCACTGAAAAGTTTTAACATGTTAAAACTTTATTTATTGCCTAGGATTATATAAGCTTTAAAAAAATTTGATAGTTCATAAAAATATGTATCTATAGAACATAAAATTTCATTTATTAAATCAGCCTTATTAACCCATTATTCAAATATCTTATATGTAATTTTTTCTTATCAGTCATATACATCAGAGCAATGTTAATTATATTTATCAGGCTGTATATTACACCCCTAGGGCGGAGGAGCCTGGTGGGCTGCAGTCCATGAGGTCACTAAGAGTCAGACATGACTGAGCAACTTCACTTTCACTTCTCACTTTCATGCATTGGAGAAGGAAATGGCAACCCACTCCAGTGTTCTTGCCTGGAGAATCCCAGGGACGGGGGAGCCTGGTGGGCTGCCGTCTATGGGGTCGCACAGAGTCGGACACAACTGAAGCGACTTAGCAGCAGCAGCAGCAGCAGCACTTATTCATCTTATAACTGAAAGTTTGTACATTTTGACTACCTTCATTCAATTCCCTTTCCCCTGACCAACTGCCTCTGGTAATCGCAAATTCAATCTCTTTATGAGCTTGTTTGTTCATTTGTTTGTTTTTAATATATAGTTGAGTTATAATACTGTTAGTTCATATTACATAGCATAGTGATTTGATGTTTTTATCCATTTTAAACTGATCACCACAATAACCTAGTTATGATGTCTCCATACAATATTACACCACACCATATAACGTAACTATTGACAACATTCCCTACACTGTACATTTCATATATATCTGTGACTCATTTATTTTGCTACTGGAAGCTTGTACCTCTTAATCTTCCTCACCTGTTTCACTCATCCCCCACTTGCGTCCTCTCTGGCAACAGGAAGAACAAAGTTCCTGTTTGTTCTCTATACCTATAACTCTGTTTCTGTTTAGTTTAGTTCAGTCACTTAGTCGTGTCCGACTCTTCACGACCCCATAGATTCCCTGTCCATCACCAACTCCCGGAGCTTGCTCAAACTCATGTCCATCGAGTCAGTGACGCCGACCATCTCATCCTGTCCTCCCCTTCTCCTCCTGCCTTCAATCCTTCCCAGAATCCGAATCTTTTCCAATGAGTCAGTTCTTCTCATCAAGTGGCCAAAGTGTTGGAGCTTCAGCTTCAGCATCAGTCCTTCCAATGCCCTTCTGTTTTGTTATGCTGGTTCGTTTGTTTTGCTTTTTAGATCCCATATATAAATGAAATCACACAGTATTTGTCTTTGACTTACTTTACACATCATAATATTGTCCGGGCTTCCCTGGTAACTCAGTTGGTAAAGAATCCACCTGCAATGCAGGAGATCCCTGTTCACTTCCTGGGTCCAGAAGATCCCCTAGAGGAGGGATAGGTTACCCACTCCAGTGTTTTTGGGCTTCCCTGGTGGCTCAGATGGTAAAGAATCCATCTGGAATGCGGGAGACATGGGTTCGATCCCTGGGTTGGGAAGATCCCCTGGAGGAGGTCATGGCAACTCCAGTATTCTTGCCTGGAGAATCCCCAGGGACTGAGGAGCCTGCTGGGTTGCAGTCCATGGGGTCAAGAAGAGTCAGACATGACTGACTGACTAAGCACAGCACAGCACAATACTGTCTAGGTTCATCCAAGTTGTTGCAAATGGAAAATTTTCATCTTTTTTATGGCTGAGTTATATTCCACAGCACATGTAAACTCTTTAATCCATTCATCTGTGGATGGACACTTAGGTTGCTTCCATATTCTGGCTATTGTAAATAATGCTGCAATGAACATAAAGGCCTATACATCTTTTCTAAGTATTTCGTTTTCTTCAGATAAATATCCAAAAATGAAATTCCTGGGTCATATAGTTCTATCTTTAATCTCCATACTAAGTGGCTGCACCAATTTACATTCCCACCAACAATTCACAAGTGTTCCTCTTTCTCCACATCCTCAACCAAACTTTGCAATTTGCTGTCTCTTTGATATTAGTCATTCTGACAGGTGTGAGGTGATAGCGCACCATGGTTTTGGCTCGCATTTCTTTGATGATAAATTAGCGATGTTGAGCATCTTTTCATGTACTTGTTAGCCATTTGTATGTCTTCTTTAGGGAAGTGTCTGTTCAGATCCTCTGACTATTTCTAAGTTTTTGATGTTGCTTTTTGAGTTTTTGATGTTGAGTTGTGGGAGTTCTTTGTATATTTTGGATATTGACCCCTTGTCAGATAATATTGTTTGCCAGTATCTCTTCCTATGCAGTATGTGGACTTCTTGCCCAGGGCCCATCAAAGTCAGGGACTTCCCTGGTGGTTAAGACTCTGTGCTTCTAATGCAGCAGGCCGCAGGGCTTCCTGTGGGAAGCTAGTAAAGAATCCATCTGCAATGTGGGAGATCAAACCCAGGTTTGATCCCTGGGTTGGGAAGATCCCCTGGAGAAGAGAACAAATTCTCTTCTGGAGAAGAGAAGACCCACTCCAGTATTCTGGCCTGGAGAATTCCATGGACTGTATAGCCTATGTGGTCACAAAGAGTCGGACACGACTGAGTGACCTTCACTTTCACCAAAGTCATAATGCACATAGGAAGAACTCTGTCATCTTGCGCCCCAGTCTTTCCCCTGAAAACTCTGCTGACGCTTTTCAGCTGTCTCTCAGTGCTATTGACTGAGAAAATGGTGTATTTGATTTATTCATGTCTGGCATGTTCTTTGATTTTTGAATATTTTTATTCTTTATATTCAAAGTATTACCAGCATAGGTCTAGATGCTTATTATTCATTTTATCAGTTATGCAGGAAAGACCTAAATATGCTGCTTCAGCTCAAGCAAGATGTCTTCTATTTATTTGATCACTGTTTTTGCTCTACTGTTTTCTCTGGGGGATTTTTGTTTTATGTAAATTGCATCTTCTCAGTAAGTGTTCCTTGAAAGTGAAAGTCGCTCAGTTGTGTCCAACTCTGTGCGACTCCATGGACTATACAGTCCATGGAATTCTCCAGGCCAGAATATTGGAGTGGGTAGCCTTTCCCTTTTCCAGGGGATCTTCCCAACACAGGGATCGAACCCAGGTCTCCTGCATTGCAGGCAGATTCTTTACCAGCTGAATCACAAGGGAAGCCCAAGTGTTCCTTGGTTCTTATCTATTCTCTCATCTAAGTGCTCCAAGTACTCTTACACTGACTTTTGGGAGAATTTCTCAGGCCAGTATTTTTATTGATTCAATTTCTAGTTTCCAATCCACCATTTATTTCCTCTCTGCCATTCCTAATTCAACAATCAACCTTTTCATCTCCTTGCAGGATTCCTGGTCTCATCTGGTCCTTATTCATTATAATCAACCACCATAAAAGTAATTTCTGTCTTTAATCTTAATACATACCAAGTTCATGTTTCCTGGAGTTCTTTTTTGCATATTTTAATAACAATAGTATAGGTATTGATTTATTGTAATTCTTCAGCGTCACCATCCTCTTTGCAATTTTTTTAATGTAGTCAATCCTTTTTTTCTTTTTCTCCTCTTTATACAGGAAGGTCTTTGGAGATGAGTTCTGGCAGAGAACATAAAGCTCTCTAGTTGTATCATGCTGGCCCAAATTAAAAGGGAAGAGGGGATATTCTGAATAATGTATGATGTAACTTTGATCTTATGAAAGCAGGGCAGGTGGACAACAGGGAGTTTCTAGAGCCAATAGCTATGAGCAAGGAGCTTCATTAATGTGCTACAGAAAATCTTGTCTATATTTGGGGCAACAACCAGGAATCACTCAGGCCAAAGCACCCAATACTCATTAACTGGAAAAGTTGCCCTCAGCAGTCATCAGCCATTCACTGCATGGCCATCGTCGCTCATTGGAAACACATACTCTTTGTAGCTCCTGGGCCACGTGGCCTATAGTACCTGGTACAATTCCAAGAAATGAAGGTGAGATCAAGGTGAGTCTTTTGAAGGGTCGGTGGCCTATACTCTCTGCCTTCCTTGGCCCCTCCATAGAAGGGGACACAGATCTTCATTCCTTTTCTGAGTCCCTTGGGGCCAGTTGTTTTCCAGAATTCAGATTTTAAAAAGGTAGAAGCAAGAGAAGGAGGGTTATCATAACAGGAAAGAATCTTGCAGGGCAAGGGTGGAGTATAAGTTACACCAAAACATGCCACCCATGACTGAGGCAGCTGGAGCATCCGGACAGTCCCTTGGTTAAGTGTGAGGGAGAGGGAAGATGAGGCATAAATTCTCAGATGGGCTTTGAGTTCTTGCCAATGTGAAGGAACAAAGTGTCCTCCTGTAGCCCGAGGGCAGTTCTCCAAGAAAGAGCCTCAGGTCTCAGGTGTGGTCCCTGCGAAGTAAAAGCACATGCAAATGAAATTCTAAAAATAGACACCAGGGTTCTGGGCAGAGCACTCACCTTGCCCATCATACGTGCATCACACGGTTCAGTTCAGTCGCTCAGTTGTGTCCGACTCTTTGCGACCTCATGAATCGCAGCTCGCCAGGCCTCCCTGTTCATCACCATCTCCCGGAGTTCACTCAGACTCAACGTCCATCGAGTCCGTGATGCCATCCAGCCATCTCATCCTCTGTCGTCCCCTTCTCCTCGTGCGCCCAATCCCTCCCAGCATCAGAGTCTTTTCCAGTGAGTCAACTCTTCGCATGAGGTGGCCAAAGTACTGGAGTTTCACCTTTAGCATCATTCCTTCCAAAGAAATCCCAGGGTTGATCTCCTTCAGAATGGACTGGTTGGATCTCCTTGCAGTCCAAGGGACTCTCAAGAGTCGTCTCCAACACCACACTTCAAAAGCATCAATTCTTCGGCGCTCAGCCTTCTTCACAGTCCAACTCTCACATCCATACATGACCACAGGAAAAACCATAACCTTGACTAGATGGACCTTAGTCGGCAAAGTAGTGTCTCTGCTTTTGAATATG
>SJYT01053415.1:57847-95417 GCA_006410635.1 Cephalophus harveyi
CTGGAACTCTCTTGCTTTTTCCATGATCCAGCGGATGTTGGCAATTGGATCTCTGGTTCCTCTGCCTTTGCTAAAGCCAGCTTGAACATCAGGGAGTTCACGGTTCATGTATTGCTGAACCCTGGCTTGGAGAATTTTGAGCATTACTTTACTAGCATGTGAGATGAGTGCAATTGTGCAGTAGTTGGAGCATTCTTTGGCATTGCCTTTCTTTGGAATTGGAATGAAGACTGTTGCTCATCACACAACACCCAGGTAAGTTTCAGTCAACATCTTGGAATCACACACATTCTGCTGCAAAACATAAGAATCCCAGTAAATGAGATAAAGGGGACAAATCGTATAAACATGTTAGAGCTTTCTTCAGAGTTAATGTACCTTAGAGCAGGCAGGTTGGTGCAGTAATGTGAAACACCCAGGTAAGTTTCAGTCAACATTTTGGAATCAAACACATTCTGCTGCAAAACATAAGAATCCCAGTAAATGAGATAAAGGGGACAAATCGTATAAACATGTTAGAGCTTTCTTCAGAGTTAATGTACCTTAGAGCAGGCAGGTTGGTGAAGTAATGTGATATAGATCATAAATACTCGAATTTTTTTAACTTTTATTGAGGTAAGATTAACATGAAAAACTTGTATCTGTTTAATAGATACAATGGCAATACACTTTGGGGATAAGTACACAAACTCTGGAATTTTTCCTAAAGAATCATTCAGAATAACTTCAAACCGACGTTGCAAACTAGGCTAATACCTTCAGCTCTGCATGCAAAAACCATCCATGTCATCCGGGGGTTCCTGTGATCAGGTTGGAGCTGGATGTCAATTGGAAGCAAGTGCTCAGGTGAAGAACTAGTACCACCTAAGATGCCATCTCTTACTATGTCCTGTGTCCCTCTCAGGAAGCATGAGTTTCTGAACAGCCTCTACTCGGGTCAACAGCCACGATCTCTTACAGATAAGTGCATGTTGGCCAAAGCAGCAACTAATTCATTCATTTTCACCATTTCACCTGTGGGAATTTTTCTCGTGTATCCCCAATGTCATGATTATTATCCATCTCAGTTCAGGTAGGAGCAGAGTCTGCAAGGCCAAATCGATTTTGCTGCCAATTTTGAAAACAGCTAAGCATCTTCAAATATGTTCACGTTTTGGAATTGCAGACATGGGATCTCAGGCTCGTACTAAGGGACTTTTACTGTGATTTCTCACCTCCTCCTGCCCACTCAAGCAAGCTCCTTCTTTACACAAGGGGAATCACAAACTCCTCCTGAATCCAGAAATAGCAATCCAGCAGAAATCCCTCAAAGTTACCTGAATGTGGATGCCATACTACAGCTCCCTATTTTATTCTCCCGTGAGAAGAAGGGAGGGGAGAATAGCATGTTCTCAGATTGCCTCTTACCCTGAAATCTTGCTTACGGCATGTAATGCTGGAAGCAAGGCGGGGGCGGAAGATGGGTGTTTCAAGAGCCATGCCCTTGCTGATAAGGTGTCCTACTTTGCTAATCAAGAGCTCTTTATTAACTACTGGTAAATACTAAGTTCTTAGGTGTTTACTGCGGTCTCTGCCAGGATGCACGCATGTGTTTGCTGTTTGATGTTTCTTGGTCTCATCTCAGTCATATACTCCCATCAACATGCGGTCCCTCTGAAGTTGCTATCATGTCTTTACCACATAACTGGCATCGCTTATGTGTCAGAAACATCCATTAATTTATACCAACCACTTACTCATATACACGAGTTTAAGTACTTGCTTTGGCAGTTTGGAAATCATGGTTTTTTTTTTCTGAATTTAGGGTACAAAACACTCTAGTCCACTGTTGTGTCCCACAGATTGGACATGATTCAGTCACCTGTTACAACAAAACCAAGAACTTCCAATCAGGAAAACATAAGCTTAGGAAAAATTTTCTTTTCCTACCATTAAAAACTAAACCCTAAATATTTAATGGTATGTACAACAGAAATGATCATTTGGAGTGTACCTAGACTCAACTGGCTTTGGGGGGTTAATTCTTTGTAGGTCAGGGTTAAAGAGGTGACCAGGAAAACAGGTTAGAATGAATTCAAATCTGTACGTAATCCTCTAACCCAAATCTACACATCATGAAAAATAGATCATCAAGGGAACTTTGATCTTTATTTCAAGCTTCCACCTCACTTGGAATTCAAATTCTACTGAAGTGATTTAGGACTGAAACTCAGGAGCAAGCAAGGACTTTGAAGTCAGGCAGCCCCGGCTTCACCAGTTCTGGGTCTAGTTTTGGAAACTGAGTTCATCTCTATAAACCCAATCACCCATCACTGGTGTGCCTCTTAGAACTTACCCCATAGATCTGTGAGAGAACATTCTTGAAAACCCTGACCACTATATTTGACATACAGAGGAGACAGAGCAGGTTGCTATCATCATTGTCACGTGTGAAAAATGTTCACCCCAGACCACTGCCTTTGTCAAAGACCAAGAAATATGGCAGTTATTATGTTTTTCAGGCTGAAGTATTTTCTATAAAAGTTGACTTCCATAGTCAGGTGCCAACCAGCCACCAACCTACAGGAGGTATATTCCTTGTCATAGGTGTTGACAGAAGTACACAGACCAGCAGCTGAGCCGCCCCGATGTAGGGGTCACCCAGAGCCTCAGGTGGGGGGCTTTCCCTCCACATACTTAACACTGGGCTAGGAGCTTGGCAAGTTTGGGGCTTGGAGCCCAACCCAAAGAGAGTCCTTGTCTTCACAATGGCTAGCAAAGATGATGGGACAAGGCAGCCAATGCCCACCACCACAAGAGACATCCAAAAGACATCCCTGGTGGTCCAGCGGTTAAGAATCTGCCTTCTGATGCAGGGGACGTGGGTTCAATTTCTAGCTGGGAAACTAAGACCCCACAGGCTGCAGGGATCTAAGCCCACATGCCACAACTAGAGAGAAGTCTGCACACAGCAACAAAGGGCCCACACGCAGCAGCTAAGACCTGATATAGCCAAATAAACAATGTCAAAAAACAAGAGAGAGATACAAAATGAGAGCCTGGGGCTTCCTAAGTCCAGCATTAGGGCTGAGCCTTGAAGATGGGTAAAATTTGAATTTTCCACTGGAAGGAAGAACATTGTAGTCTGTGAAAGGAGGTCACCTCTCTGTCACCAGCAGGATTATGAGGAAAAGGAAGAGAGCTGGCCAAGCTGAGACTAGTGGGATCAGGCTGGTCTCTGAGGCCAGGTACGACTCTGTGCAAGTGTGGGCCATGGGGACTGGAGGTGGGATGTGCCTGCGTTTCTATGCCCCGTTCCCTCTACAGAACTTCAGCCTGGATTTCCATGTGTCCCCTTACAGCACCAACATAAGGACACATGCAGAAGGAATTTTTCTCTACCTACTGAGGACTGAAAGTAGAGTAGATGAAATGCATTAAAACAGTGCTTCACCATCCGCGGTTTTGATGCCCTCAGTTTCTGTAAGTTGAAACACAGGACATAGAATCTTAATATCCCGCTTCTTAAACATACTGACTTAGTGAACAGACCTCAGATAATCTCCACCACCACCCCGGACAGAGCCTCCAGGAGAGTTCATTCCAGAAACTTCCCCACGGCTGGAACATCTGTGGCTCTCAGTTATTCAGTTCCTGGCTCAGCCTTCCTGTCTGTGCCGACCACGAAGATTAAAAATGCATCCAAAGTAAACCTCAGACAACTGAACTCCTTCAGCAACGTGGGGGGCACTCGGCCTCAAGGGGTGGTCACCCTGACTCGTTGCAGACGTTTGCCCCAGGTGCTTAGCAGCTGGCTGGAACGATTCATGAAATTCTATCTCTCCAGCCCCCAACACGCTGAGAAGTTACCCAGGGAAGCCAATCTGTCCCACCTGTAGAAATTAACGGTGCCAGCTCAGCATATTGGCAGCAAAAAGAAATTTACACAGCAAACAAACCTGCTGAAAAATTGGAAATATTTGTTTAACAGAAGCACATCGATTAAACTCACTCCAGATCAAATTACTCTCCCAGCCTGAGCAATTTTACCCCCGGAGGGGAGCAGACATATATATTGGCAGAGTATTGATGAAAAGACCAAGTTGTGTCTAGATGTACCATATTAGGGGTGTTAATCTCAGAGTGGCTCATAAGTTTTCTTCTCCACCCTGAGTGTTCATTTGGAAGAGTTTAATTCCAATACAAACAGTAATAAGGAAATAGAATCACTGATGTATGTCTTTCCAATATCCGTCTTTGGTAAGAACTTTTCATTCTATGGTCAGTTAAAACTCATCTTACATAAAATGTTGAGCTCATTTCAAATAGACTTCCAGGGTTCCTTGGTTTCTCAAATCCTCCACAATTGCGAAGGAAAATATAAGCCCAAGCCAAAGCCACTTCTTAACTACAAAGGCAAGCAAGTCACCAAGTATGTTTAACATGAAAGCTATGACAATTGCAAGGTTTCCTCACCAGCTACCTGAGGGCTTTTGAGGGCCAAGCCAAGGTCAGCAGGCCACTTTAAAAAATTCTTTAGCTATCTGAAGAGGCTGATTAAGGTTTCTCCATGTGCATGCATGCTAAGTCGCTTCAGTCGTGTCCAACTCTTTTCAACCCTGTGGACTGTAGCCCATAGAATCCATGGGACTCTCCAGGCAAGAATACTGGAGTGGGTTGCCATGCCCTTCTCCAGGGGATCTTCCTAGCCCAGGGATCGAACCTGGGTTTCTTATGTCTCCTGCATTGGCAGGCAGGTTCTTTACCACTAGCACCACCTAGACCTGCCAAACTAAATATCACGAGGTGAAATAAAATATCACCTCGAAGAATTTGGATTTCGCTTTAGGTTATTCAATAAAGAACTAAATCAGAGTTAAATTTTGCTTTCTTAAACTCCGTTAGGGCTTCCCTGGTGGCTTAGAGGTTAAAGCGTCTGCCTCCAATGCGGGAGACCTGGGTTCGATCCCTGGGTCAGGAAGATCCTCTGGAGAAGGAAATGGCAATCCACTCCAGTATTCTTGCCTGGAGAATCCCATGGAGGGAAAAGCCTAGTAGGTTACAGTCCATGGGGTCACAAAGAGTTGGACACGACTGAGTGACTTCACCTTACTAAACTCCGTTAGGGCTTCCCTGACAGCTCAGTTGGTAAAGAACCTGCCTGCAATCCAGGAGACCCCGGTTCAATTCCTGGGTTGGGGAGCTCTGCTGGAGAAAGGATAAGCTACCCACTCCGGTATTCTTGGGCTTCCCTAGTGGCTCAGATTGTAAAGAATCTGCCTGCAATGTGGGATACCTGTATTCGATCCCTGGGGTTGGAAAGAAGCCTGGAGAAGGGAAAGGCTACCCACTCCAGTATCCTGGCCTAGAGAATTCCCTGAGAGCTCTGCTGGAGAAAGGATAAGCTACCCACTCCGGTATTCTTGGGCTTCCCTAGTGGCTCAGATTGTAAAGAATCTGCCTGCAATGTGGGATACCTGTATTCGATCCCTGGGGTTGGAAAGAAGCCTGGAGAAGGGAAAGGCTACCCACTCCAGTATCCTGGCCTAGAGAATTCCCTGGATGGTATAGTCCATGGGGTCACAAAGAGTGGGACACAACTGAGTGACTTTCACTTTCACTTTCAAACTCCATAAATTCCTAAGACCATTTCAGTCTTGAAAATAGGATCACATATTTTAGAAGATTTATAGCTTTTCAGACAAGAAATATGTTGTTTTTCTTTTTCACCAAGATACAGAAGCCGGAGCTCACTCCAAGTTTCATTATGACATGCACTAAGCAGCCAAATTTCATTTGGAAGAATACAGTTTTGGGCTGGGGAGAAAATGCATGCTCTAGTTCCTGATAATTGATTTGCAAGGTTCCAATTTAAGTAGCAAATTGCTCCTGCTATCCGGGTATTTCATATCTTATATGAGCACTTAGATAGAAAGCTCAATATTCCTCATGCTGACCAGGAAATGACAGGAAGAACTGCAATTTAAATTTGGGGCCATTTCACAACACTTTTTTTTTAAATATTGTTCTAAGAGGCTGTGGTTACAAATAGATCAGGTTAGTTAAAAAAATAATAATGTTAATATAGGGGCAAGGATTAAGAGGTACAAATTATTATGTATAAAATAACCTAAAAGGATATATAACACAGGGAATATAGCCAATATTTTATATTAACTATACATGAAATATGCCCTTTAAAAATTGAGAATCACTATATCATACACCTGTAATTTATATAATACTGTACCTCAACTATACCTCAATAAAAAAATAATATAAATAGTATCTTTTAAGTGAACTTTTACCCTAGTTCTCCCCCCAGCAGGTAATCAACCCCAATCATAATGCCACCTGAGCCCAGGAGTTGGCCAAGTTGGAAATTTCCCATTTACACCCGAGGTCACAGAAAGCCTGAGGTTTGCTCAGCTGTCAATGGAATCAGGGCAAACAGCCAGGCTCCTCAGCCCCCAGACAAAAGAGGGAAAGGACAGTGGACCAGGGTGAGGATTTCCCAGCTTCAAACACCAGCTGTGATGCTGGATCTACGTGTAAGACTTTGAGAAAAGCCATGTGTTTCCCTTTGCAGGCCACAGTTTCCTCTTTTGTAAAAAGAACAGGTTGGGAGAGAAAATTTCAACTATCTCTTCAGCAAGAATACCTTGTGGCCTGATGGCACCTCATCCAAAAAGTAATCGAGGTACCAGCCTCAGGGTCAGACTGACTCAGATTTGATGTCCCACTTGGCTATTGTCACAAAGTCACGTCCAACTCTGTACAATCCCGCGTACTGCAGCACGCCAGGCTTCCCTGTCCTTCACTATCCCCTGGAGTTTAACAAACAACTCGGACCACCCTTTTCATCCTCCGGCACTCTTGGTTTCATTACCTGTAAATTTTAAACAGAAAATAGCTGTCATATCACAGTGCTGCGGCAATCCCATGGTCTGTAGCCCACAAGGCTCTTCAGTCCGTGGAATTCTCCAGGCAAGAATACTGGAGTGGGTAGCCATTCCCTTCTCCAAGGGATCTTCCCAACCCAGGGATCGAACCTGGGTCTCCTGCCTTGCAGGTGGATTCTCTGCCTCTGAGCCACCAGGGAAGCCTGACTAATGAGGTAATGTGCAGGAAATGCTCAGCGGGACACCTCACCAGGTGAGAAAGCGCCACACTGAGATATGCTCTTATCCACCCCCTGGGAAATGGGTCCAGCCCACCTTCCTTATCTGCGGTTCCAACTGAAATACCTGAGCCCCTGTGGTCTAGAGTTCACCTTTAGATAACCCAGAAACACTCTGCGTTGCCCTTCACTGGGCTTTCCAGGTGGCACTAGTGGTAAAGAACCTGCCTGCCAAGGCGGCAGATATAAGAGACTCAGGTTCAATCCCTGGGTGGGGAAGATTCTCCTGGAGGAGAGCATGACAACCCACCCATTTTCTCGCCTGGAGAATCCCATGGATATAGGAGCCTTGCATGTTACAGTCCATAGAGTTGCAAAGAGTTGGACACAACTGAAGTGGTTCAGCCCACACACATTCCTCACTACCCTCCTGGGCAATGAGCCCATCCAAACAGGCCCCACACTCCTGGTGGGCTAGGTCAGGACCCTCCAACCTCCAAGGGTGATCCTGCTGACCAGTGATGCTGGCCCCAGAACAGAGCAGCCTCGGTGGCCCTCAAGCCCACCAGGACCCCACTTTTGCTCCGAGGTGCTGTCTTCCCCTCCTCTTACCTCCCTACCCTCTCTCCCTCCATTGCTGAAAACCTTGCTTTTTATCCACGTATCCTCCATTTTTCTTCCTGGCCCTTCCTTTGCAGCTTCTGACTTTTATGCCCTTTTCCTAGGGAAGGCCTCACTTGCTCTCATGACTTTCACTTAGCCTGTTTTATTTATCCAGCATGTTCAGTCATGCCTTGCAGATGGATGCTGCTTGCACCTCTTCCAAGTAAATCATTTTCCCCACCCTCCAGCTGTCTCTTATACACATCTTTTGGAAGCAATGACATTTACTTAGCCTGTTTTATTTATCCAGCATGTTCAGTCATGCCTTGCAGATGGATGCTGCTTGCACCTCTTCCAAGTACATCATTTTCCCCACCCTCCAGAGCTTCATCCCCAGCACAGACTGTCACAGTCCGTGTCTCCTCCAAAAGTATCTCAGCTTCTCCTCCACCCAAAACTATCCCACAAAGACTGAAGACAAGGGTAGGCAGTCCAGAATGGAGATGGTGGGCAGACTACCAGACACTGCCTCCCAGAGTCGATAGAAAAGCCACCTTGTCCAGCATCTCATCTGATGATAGGGACCCTCCTAACATAGCCCTCCCTCGTGGTCTCTGAGCTATTATTTTATTTGCATCCAATGTTTTACCTATCTGTCCAGGGCAGTCCTTTCATCTTTAGAGAGCTCTGATCATTTCACCTCCCTTCCTTAGACCATCTCCCCATGGTTCCTTCCCCTGTAGAGTTAGTTTGTTGGATGAAGTGATCTTAAAGTATCTGCCTGGGCACCTGACTGCCAAGAATTGCCAGTGACCTCCAGAAGCTAGGAGAGTCACGGACCAGACTCTTCCTCAGAGCCTCCAGGAGAAACCAACCCTACTGACACTTTGATTTGAACTTCTAGATGCCAGAAGTGTGAAAGAATACATTTTTGTTGTTTTAAATCACCTAATTTGGGACATTTCCTATTTAGGAAAAGGTGACAGCATAGATCCTTCCATTTTTCTGTGCTCTTGAGAAACACAAACTGCTTCCTATGACTCCTTTGAATTCACATAAATGATACTGTGCTGGGGACTACTTCTGCTCCTTTCTCTTTTCCTTGTGATGCGTCTACAGCATCTGAACATCAGGTAGCAGTAGCGTGCATTCACATGTTCCCAGGACAGTCACAGTGAGGGTGCCCAGACATCTTCCTGACACCTGCTGCCACAGACAGCTGTGATAAACAGCCTGCATGCATGTCAAAAGGCTTGTGTAACAATTTCCTTTGTTTATACACCCAAACATAGGATTGCTGGGTAATAAGGACTTCTTGTTATCGTTGCTCAGTCGCTAAGTCGTGTCCGATTCTTTGCGACTCCATAGACTGCAGCACGCCAGGCTTCCCTGTCTATGCCTATTTAATTGGAGTAACTACTACTACTAGATTGCTTTCTGGAACAGCTGTACTTTTCTCACTCCTACCAACAGCTGGGAGAGTGTGCTCTATCGATAAAGCCCCATCAACACTGGTCGTGATTCGATTTTCTATACTTCACCGACAATAGATGTCACATTTTTTTTAGCATTTCTCTAAGAAGGAGAGTTGGACTGTGAAGAAGGCTGAGCACCGAAGAATTGATGCTTTTGAACTGTGGTGTTGGAGAAGACTCTTGAGAGTCCCTTGGACTGCAAGGAGATCCAACCAGTCCATCCTGAAGGAGATCCAGTCCTGGGATTTCTTTGGAAGGAATGATGCTAAAGCTGAAACTCCAGTACTTTGGCTACCTCATGCGAAGAGTTGACTCATTGGAAAAGACTCTGATGCTGGGAAGGATTGGGGGCAGGAGGAGAAGGGGACAACCGAGGATGAGATGGCTGGATGGCATCACGGACTCGATGAACGTGAGTCTGAGTGAACTCCAGGAGATGGTGATGAACAGGGAGGCCTGGCGTGCTGCGATTCATGGGGTCGCAAAGAGTCGGACACGACTGAGCGACTGAACTGAACTGAACTGAAGAAGGAGCCCAAGCAACTCTTCACATGACTATTGGCTGTTTCTATAAATTATCTGTTTCCCCATTTTTTCTGTTGGAGTCTTGTCTTATTCTTGTTGGTTCGAAGGAGATCTCTGTGTATTCTAAATCAGTTAACAAATTTTAAGCAGGAGAAAAGTGAAAGTGTTAGTTGCTCGGTTGTGTCCAACTCTTTGTGATCCCGTGGACTGTACCCACCAGGCTCCTCTCTCCATGGAATTTTCCAGGCAAGAATACTGGGGTAGATTGCCATTTCCTTCTCCAGGGGATCTTCCCAACCCAGGGATTGGCCCCAGGGATTGAACCCCGATCTCCTGCATTGCAGGCAGATCGTTTACCATCTGAGCCACTAAGGACTCTTTGAGCAGAAGGGTACCCTGGACACTCTTAAAAATATGTTAGAGCCACAAGAGTTTTTGCTCATATCTGTTACATCTATCAGTATTTACCATTTTAGAAAACAAGACTTTCTAAAGATTTCTTCATTTATTAAAAATAATAATAATAAATGTATTATATGTAAACATAAATAACTTTTACTAAAAATATCTATGTTTTCCAAAACAAGAAATATAGTGAGGAGAGAAGCAAAGATTTTTTTCACTTTTCTACATCTTTTCAGTGTGTGACTTAAAGGAAGACAGTGAGATGCTCATATCTGCTTCTGCAGTCCACTTACCACATATGATCTTGACTGAAGCCTATAAGGATATGTAGTTGGGAAGAGAAAGTGCATTTTTATAGTCTTTGCAGACTATTTTCTTTCTTCACTCTTACCTCCCAGTTGGGCACATCCTATGTGCTTTGTGAGGTGCATTTATGACAATAGCTGTTGAATCCCTCCTTCTAGACATGGGTGGACCTCTAAAGTGGGGCCTGAGCAGATCTGGGGCTGAGCCTGGTGTGTCTGCACAGCACAGGCAAAGGAGAGCTGAAAGGCAGCCTTTGAAAAATCCATTGGTCCTCTCTTGCCTTTCAATAGATCTTTTATGTGTAAGAGTCTGTATCATCATTCATTGGTCATTTGGGAAATATTAGTTCACAGAGTTGCAGAGATCTTCTAAATGTTGACATATTTCATTATACAGCATCAAAGAAGTCACATTTGTTAACATCACTGCCAATCCCATCAGAAAATCTTTAAGTATTAGGAATCTATCAAGCTCACAATGGTAGACAAGTTTTCCAACGTGCAAACCTTTGTTGAAAGCTTGACTGTTATCATTGCCAACACGTACAGTCTGCCTGTCCTTCCCTTCAAGGTGACAAGCTCACTTTCTTCATTTCTGAGAAAGGGTGGAAGTAGCTGGGATCTGAGGTGAGTGGTTCATTTTCAGTCTCCCAGATTCTACCATGAATACCTTCCAAGCCCAGCAGCCAGAACAGCAGGGCCCCCGGATCAGAGCTGGAGAGTAATGAAGCCCTGGGCTGGTCCCTCATTCAGCAACAGAGGGCAAACCGGGAGCTCTCAGCCTACAGACCCAGGAGCACTGACCCCTCTCCAGTGGGCTGAACTCAGAGTCTCGGCTCTTTCCTCTGCAAGACAGCGATCAGAACTGCAACCCTCAACCACAATCTCTTGAGCAGCTGTTATCTTCCTGACTCTGGTTGAGCAGTGAACTGGCCCGGAGAAACTGTTCTGCTGATGAGTGCAGCTGGGTCCTGCGGTGAAGACAAGGGACTGGAGATGGGAGAACTACGGCCAAATCTGGGTCACAGCGGCAAGCTCCTACTCCTGAAGAGACCCCCAGGCATCACATAATCTCCTGGCCGCCATCTCTCTGATAATTTTCCACCCCTAGAATCCCAAATAATCATCAAATGACGATCACACTGGTTCGATACCTGATGTTTCACTTAATGTATGCAGAATTATTGTAGCTAAGTCAAATATTAAAAATAGTTCCTGCACCTTCTACCCTTAGGGTCTGATCATCACAGATGGTTCATAAAATCCTCATCCTTCAATACACAGAGACAGATTAAAGATTTGAGGAATTTTAAACAAAACCATTTCTCCCTCCCTCTCTCTCTCACACATACACATACACATATCCTTTATACCTTCATTAACACCCTATTCTTTTAAGGTCTAGGGTCCTGCGGTGAAGACAAGGGACTGGAGATGGGAGAATTACGGCCAAATCTGGGTCACAGCGGCAAGCTCCTACTCCTGAAGAGACCCCCAGGCATCACATAATCTCCTGGCCGCCATCTCTCTGATAATTTTCCACCCCTAGAATCCCAAATAATCATCAAATGACGATCACACTGGTTCGATACCTGATGTTTCACTTAATGTATGCAGAATTATTGTAGCTAAATCAAATATTAAAAATAGTTCCTGCACATTCCACCCTTAGGGTCTGCTCATCACAGATGGTTCATAAAATCCTCATCCTTCAATACACAGAGACAGATTAAAGATTTGAGAAATTTTAAACAAAACCATTTCTCCCTCCCTCTCTCTCTCTCACACACACACATACACATATCCTTTATACCTTCATTAACACCCTATTCTTTTAAGGTCTCAAGGAATTTTGGTCTCCTAGGAGTACCATCTAAAATGCAAATAACCCAGGAGGAGGGCACAGCTAAAGCCATCAACAGCTTACATTGGAGTTAACAATTAACTCTTTACAACCTAAGATCAACTACCAACTCTCACTCAGCAAATGAGGCTCCCAAACAAACGACCCTCAGGCCCAGAAAGGGAAGCACCTTCTGGCACCATCACCAGTCAGGCCGTTCCCAGACCACCCAGCCCAAGGGCAGGAGAGTCTTTGCTGGAGGAACTGGTCCCTGGCTCTCAGTCCAGGCCTCTACAACCTCATCATTTTGCTTTGGACACCATTGGAGGCTCCCCAACAGCACAAGGGTAGCATCAGTCCAGAAAGATGCTCCCACTTGGCTGCAGACACCCTGCACAGCGGCCCTGCAGCTCAGGGAGTGACTCTGGAATCGGTCTCAAGCCCACTCACTGCTGGTTCTCAGAGTTCAGACCACGGCCTCCGCCCTGGCCACTGCCTCCATGCCAGTCCCTCAGCTTGCTTCTCCCCAGGCCGTCTCCTGGGTTTTCCACCTGATTCCACTGCAAGGCTGCCTTTCAGCTCTCCTTGGCCTGTGCTCTGCAGACACACCAGGCTCAGACCCCACTGTAGAGATCCGTTCATGTCCAGACGGAGGGATTCAACAACTATTGTGATAAATGCACCTCACACAGCACATAGGATGTGCCCAACTGGGAAATAAGATAGAAGAAAGAAAAGACATCTAGAAAACAAGGAAGGGGAGTGATGAGTATTCTTAGGGCAGCTCCGACCTAGGTCCTGTCTGCAGGACACCCCTTGGTGAAGCCTCTTTAAGCCAAGATCATGTGGTCCCACATCCTGCTCCTCTGGGTCTCTCACGTGGCTTTGTGGAGGTCATGGGCGGCCCAAATACAGCAATTAGAAACACACAGAAGGAGTCACACTGCAGCCCAGGGCTTCTGCTCTCACAAGGCACTGGAAGCCCTTCAGTTTAGACTTCAGTCATTTAACATCCAGCTATTCCTTTACTCTGATACTTTCATTTTTATTTTTAAATTTTTCCAAAAAATATTTATATTTGAATTTCATATAAATAATTTTTATTGAATGATCAGTTCTTAAATTCTATAGTGTTTTGCAGTTTTCAAAAGTTTAACACACGTGCTTTCCTATAATCCGTAATAACCCTTCTTTCTCCCCACTCCTATATCACCCCTCCCCTCCCCCCTTTCCCCTCCACTGTAACCACTGCTTTGTTCTCTGTATCTGGTAGTCTGCTTCCCTTTTGTTTTCTTCACTAATTTGTTGTATTTTTTAGACTCCATATGTAAGTGATATCATGCAATATCTGTCTTTCTCTGTCTGACTTAGTTCACTTAGTATAATGCCCACCAAGTCCATCCATGTTGCTGCAAAGTGCAAAATTTCATTCTTTTTCATGTCTGACTAATACCCTACTGTGAATACTGGAGTGGGTTACCATTTCCTTCTCCAGGGGATCTTCCCGACCCAGGGATCGAACCCGGGTCTCCCGCATTGGAGGCAGACACTTTAACCTCTGAGCCGCCAGGGAAGCCCAATATTCTGCTGTATATACCTACCACGCTTTCTTTCTTCATTCATCTCTTTATGGACACTTAGTTCTTCCTTACCTTGGCAATTGTAAATGATGCTGCTATGAACACTAGGGTGCATGTATCTTCCTGAATTAATGTTTTGGTTTTTTGGATATACACCTGGAGTGGAATTTCTGGGTCATGTGGTAGTTCTATTTTTAGTTCAGTTCTTCTGTCCTTTTTTAAATCAGGTAGTTTGTTTTCTCTGAGGTTGAGTTGTACCAGCTGTTTATAAATTATCCCCTTATCAGTCATATCATTTGCAAACATCTTCTCCCGTTTAGTAGGTTGTCTTTTCATTGTATTTTTAATTTAAGCCCTCACTTCAGCAAAATTGACCTGCATGGAAAGTAAATATTGGTGTGTTCTGTTCAGAAGAGCAGAGGAACCAGCACCTACTTATGGCAGCCTTGAGCCTGGCCTGTGAAGATTTCATGAATCTTCACAAACCCTACCTTGCAAATGTGCGTACCCAACAGAACACATCATTGGGCAGGTGTGCCCACCAACCACCTGCTCAAGCATCACTGCTGCTGCTAAGTCGCTTCAGTCGTGTCCGACTCTGTGTGACCCCATAGATGGCAGCCCGCCAGGCTCCCCTGTCCCTGGGATTCTCCAGGCAAGAACACTGGAGTAGGTTGCCATTGCCTTCTCCAATGCATGAAAGTGAAAAGTGAAAGTGAAGTCGCTCAGTTGTGTCTCACTCTTAGCAACTCCATGGACTGCAGCCCACCAGGCTCCTCCGTCCATGGGATTTTCCAGGCAAGAGTACAGGAGTGGGGTGCCATTGCCTTCTCCACAAGCGTCACTGACATGCATCAAATTTAATGAAACACACAAAAAAATTACAGTCCTTTTGTTAAGTCTGGATGAAACCGTCAAGATCATTTAGTCCAACTAGCTTTCCAGATGTGACAGCTGCAGCCACCGGGAAGGGGTGGTTGGTGTGGGGCCACACACACTGGTGGAAGTGGTGTAGGGAGCAGGGCCACCTCCCACCATGCCTGCGCTGCCCTCCTCAACAGCCAGGACTCTCCAGCGCTGTCCCTTGAATAATGCTGCTGCATTATTCATCGCTCAACACACTGCTAAAGCCAGTTTTTCAGTTTGAGGAAAAGGAGGAGACATGTCACAGACTTGTTTAAGGGTCCCATGACTGGTACGGTCCTCTTAGCAAATAACTGCCTATGCACATTCTCAGAGTTTCAGACACAATCGCATGGGTTCCCAGTGTCCCCTTCCCATGCCGAGCAGCCCCTGGATTCCCCCTTGAACACTCATTCATGTATCCCAGGGGCAGAACACTCAAGGCAGTTCTTACAAAAGGCTGACATTAAAGCATGGGAGAATCCAGGTCGTCCTGGTGGTTCCCACCTGACAAGGCAAGAAACATAAGAGAGGCAGGTTCAGTGCTTGGGTTAGAAAGAGCCCCTGGAGAAGGAAATGGCAACCCACTCCAGTATTCTTGCCTGAAGACTCCCATGGACAGAGGAGCCTGGTGGGTGGGCTATGGTCCATGAGGTCACAAAGAATCAGACATGACCGAAGCAACTTAGCACACACACACAGATTCAGAAAGGACCCTCCACCACTGCCTCAGTCTCCTAAGTCCCACCCTTTCTCCACTTCACTTTTCCCACACCTCCACTAGCCATCACGATTTCAATCTTTGCCAGCCATGCAGTATGAGAAAGTTGGGGGAATTACAAGTGCACCACTTTGTTGCTTTGTTCAGCTCACCCTCTGCCCTGACACAAAAGCCTTGCTTAATTCTGTACTGAGCTGAACAGTGTCCTCCAAAATCATGTCTACCTATCTAGACTTTCAGAATGTGACTTCCTTTAGAAATAAGGTCCTGATACATGTCTTCAAGTTAAGATGAGGTCATATTGCATCAGGGTCGGTCCTAATCCAATAATCGGTGTGTTTATAAAAGAGAGAAATCTGAACAGAGGCCTCCACAGAGATAAGACAACGTGAACACACACACATGCAGAGAAGTTGGCCATGTGAAGATAAAGGCAGAGATTGGGCTCATGCTGTCACAAGCCGAGGGACACCAAGGATTGTCAGCCACCACCAGAAGCTGCAGGATGCAAGGAGAAATTCTTCCCTAGACCCTTCTGAAGAGTTATGGCACTGCCAACACCACAATTTTGGGTTTCTAGTCTACAGAACTGTGTAAGAATAAGTGTGTGTTGTTTTAAGCTACTCATGCTAAGTCGCTTCAGTCGTGTCTGACTCTTTGCAGCATTATGGACTGTAGCTCGCCAGGCTCTTCTGTCCACGGGATTCTCCAGACAGAATGCTACAGTGGGTTGCCATGCCCTCCTCCAGGGGAGCTTCCTAACCCAGGGGGTCTCTTAGTCTCCTGCGTTGCCAGGCAGGTTCCTTACCACTAGTGGCAATTTGTTTTGGCAGCACAAGGAAAAAAATAAGACATATAGTTTAACCTATTTCTGTCCTAGTCTGCCCACCTCCCATGTAACCACCATCTTTGTTTGGGGAAAGCTGGTGCTTTCCAAGGGGAGTCCAGGTACAGCCCTACAGTCTCAGATAGAAACTTCCTTTTCTAAATCTAAGCAAGTAAATTGAGTCTAAAGTAACTAAATCTACTAAGTGCCCGTGCTCAGTCGCTCAGTTATGCCTGATTCTTTGAGCCCTGTGGACTGTAGCCTGCCAGGCTCCCCTGTCCATGGGATTCTCCAGGCGAGAATACTGGACCGGGTTGCCACGCCCTCCTCCAGGGGATCTCAACCCAGAGATCCTGTGACTCTTGCGTTGCAGGCAGATTCTGTACCACTGAGCCACCTGGGAATCTAATAATTATATATGAACCTCATCACAGAGCCTCTTCTCTAGAATGTAACCAAATGTCTCGGTAATAAATCTCTTTAACTAACATCCTCGCTCCAAACACACACACATATTCTGGGGGAAGAGAATGATTTCTCACATAAGTTTTCTGGTTAAGCAGTTCAAGCAAAGGCAGGATGATCCCTTATCTAAGAGGCTGACATAAAGAATTATAGGGAGCAACAGCTGGCACCCCCTCCTTGGCACCCCCTTCCAAGAGCAGAGGCCCCCTCCGTTTGGGTGGGATTAATCTGAATGGGCCCTGATGGGTCTAAACCATGAGTCACAAATCAGCATAATCACAAATCAGCATAACCTCAACCCCCCAGACACAACACTCAGTTCAGAAAAGGCATGTGACCTAAGTTTGTCCAGTCACAATACAGTCTAGGATTTAGATCTTCTGGTTAGAAGAAAGAAATAACCCCCCTCTTCTACTGAACAGTAGCAGGAAAGCATGAGCTCCTCTCTCTGTTCCTGGCAGCCATCTTGAGACCACGTGGGGCGCCGACGCTTTGGAAAGTAGCAGCAAGAGAAAGAACAACATTCCTCCGAATGTCATCCTGAGCCCTGGATCTAGTTTTGTTATACATCAAATCCCTGAGCTTTTCAACTACCTAAAAACTCCTGTTATCTTCTCAGCTGGTTTCATCTGGGTTTTCTGAAGCTTATGCCCCAAAGCACCTGAACTGATACAGAATTTCAATCCAGTAGTCATTTGGGGCTGTCTTAAGGGACACCTAAAAATGTCGCATATCCTGAAATTCAAAACATGCTGTGCCAGAGCTCTCAAAATCCCTCTCAGCAGTTCAGCGTGGCTCCCACTCCTAACAGCTTCTCTTGTGTGGACATTGAAGGTCACCAGCATGAGAGCTTCCAAATTGTTGTTATTTACAAGAGGACAAGTTGGGGGGTGTTCTAATTTTTTGAGCCAGAGCTGACTCTCTCAGATTTGGCTCCCTCTGACCTTAAGGCACAGTGGTGAGAGCTTGCAAATTCTCCCTTTCCTATTTCCCGCTAAGCCTCTTTCCCCATCCCCACTCCAGTCACCGCTGTGAGCCTTCAAAGGGTTAAATGCTAGCGAAGTGGCTTTTAAGAACAGCTGGAAGCAAAGTGCTGCCCCAGGCTAACAGCAACCAATAAAAGGTCAGGAGGTTGAGGGAATCATTTTTCCATGGGAATCATTTTCTAAAGGGAACAGCAAAGTTATTTAAGTCACCAGGTGGGACACGAAAAAGGACAATCTTTCTGGGCTCTCAAGGAAAGGAGGACGCTTCACCCCATAGATTTTGTCTGTCCCCAACCTACATAATGAAGCAAAAACCTTGCAATAAATTAATTTTTATGTATAATGTTTTCTATACATATATGTATGTGTATATATATATACGCACCATACTTGTTTTCATTTTGAAAAATACTGTCACCTCTTTGGGAATAAACATGGGAGAAGGGAGAGAGGAACATAAAATGCTCATACCCCTTGACCCAGTAATTTCACTCTTGGGAATGCAACCCCAAGAAATATATTCAACAGAGGAAATAAGTTTCATGTGCAAAGATGTTCACTGCCACATTGTTTATGATAGGGAAAAAACTAATGGGTTAGCAAAAGGGGGTGAGTTCGTAAATTATTGCACATTAATGCAAGAGAATATCATGGGCCATTGAAAATGCAAAGTAACAACATGGGAAATGACACCTTACAAAAGCAGACATAAAACAATATGCACAGGATGACTGGAACTGCCCTGCTCCGAATCTTCAGTACATAAAGCCAGGAAAGTGTGGCCATAATGAAAAAGCTAAATTGAGAGACCTTCTTCTATTTCTCTATTTTGTTTAATGTGAATTTCTTTTTTCTAATTAAAAATGTAATTTGGGGGGGGGAATGAAAGTGTTCATAAATTATGGTGATGGTTTAGTACATCTCTATGAATATATTAAAAACTATTGGATTGTACATCTTCAATGGGAGAATCATATGGTATATTATTATGAATTATATCTCAAGAGTTGTGTCTGACTCTTTGTGACCCCATGGACTATAGCCTACCAAACTCCTCCGTCCATGGGATTTTCCAGGCAAGAATACTGGAGTGGCTTGCCACTTCCTTCTCCAGGAGATCTTCCCAACCCAGGGATCGAACCCGGGTCTCCTGCATTGCGGGCAGACGCTTTACCATCTGAGCCACCAGGGAAGCTCAATAAAACTGTTACCAAACATGTAATTTTGTTTTTAAAAACATGAGCCCTTTTCAGTGAAGAAGGGAAAAGATCTTTGTTTCCAGCTTAAGTAACATTGTCATTCAACAGCTGGACCTACAGGGCTTTTTAATAAATCTCGACACAGTTTATGAAGCTGGTGACAAATAAAATCTTGAGCCCAATTTGAACCAAAGCACACCCACTGTGATTCAGGAGACAGGATCCTCCCTGGTGCCTCTCAAGATGGGAATAGTGAGGGAAAAAAACTTCTGAAATCAGACAAAGGGAACTCAAATCTCAAAGCAACAAAATTATCGTAGTATTGGTTTGAGCAGCTTACTTATCCTTTCTGAGCCTCTGGTTTTTGGTTTCCATAAGATGGAGCCAACTTTGTCTTCCTGATAAAGTTGCTGTGAAAATTAAATTGTATCATGTATGTAAAGTATCTGACATAATAGAAGATGCTCAGTGCTGCTATATTTTTGTTAGACTACATATAATATAGAGGTGCAACTGAACTAAGTTTTTAAATTACTTTGAGTTTTGTTCAGGGGTTACCAAGCATGACAGAACCTGGGGAGCAGTCTGTACATGTCTGTCTGGACTATCCCCTAGGGAAGCTGAGGTTTTTCTAAGAGACTGACCACTGGTCCCTGTCACTGGCCTCTCACCTCCAACAACCTGAGCCAACAACAGCTGTGTTTGTCCATATGGCCCAGCTCCACCACAGGAGCCTGGAAAGAAGAGAGAAACGCTTTACCCACAGGCTCCTAAGGCAACAGCTCACTTCAGTAGTGAAATGAAATGTCAGTCACTTGGTCGTGTCTGACTCTGCAACCCCATGGACTGTAGCCCACCAGGCTCCTCTGTCCATGGAATTCTCCAGGCAAGAATACTGGAGTGGGTTGCTATTCCCTTCTCCAGGGGATCTTCCTGACGCAGGGATCAAACCCAGGTCTGCCACATTGCAGGCAGATTCTTTACTGTCTGAGCCACCAGGGAGACAAAATCAATTAAACCAGTTTCCATCAGCCATCTCAACTCCAACTGGAGAGTTTCATTCACGGTAAAATGGACTTCCTCCTGAGGAAATTCTGCAGCATCACAGCAGTGCTCCCAGCCTTGGGGTCATGAAGCCCTGGGGCTGGGTGTTGTCTCTACTCACTTACAGCCTCCAGGCAAGTCTCAGATACCCACAGTCACCAAGACAGCATTTCCACCACTGGGAAAATGGGACTTAGCTATGCAACTCATATTGTACAGAGGATTAAATGAGACAAAACAACATTCTCTGGGATATGGTAGATGCCCAATAAATGATGGTATTTGCCCCCTTCCCCGTTATGTTTTAATTGACGGGATTTTCTTCTGCTGAGACAGGCTCATCCATCCTCTTCCTCATTCTCTCTCCTACTCCCCAGCCCCAGTCCCACCCTCCGATTTCTTCTCTTTCCCAAACCAACAAGTCCCAGAATCTTCTCCTCCAACTGTCAGTCAGCACCAACTCAGGCCACGGCATATGGCCCCGCGCAATCTCCCCATGATCTCATCCAGTTGGACTGTTATTTTTATAGGCTGGTATTAAGAAGCATAAGCCAGGAATGTTATATACACTGTCACGCCGGGTATTCTCAGGCCTGCGGTGCAGATGGAGCGTTCCTAGAATTTTATGGTATAACACATGGGCCTCTAGCCTCCATCTCAGACCCCACACTCTCCGGGGACCAGAGGAAAGCCTTGGAGGGCTCCCTGCCCACTGCTGCCCTCTCTCCTCGTTTGCCCAGCAACTGTTCCCCTCCCAAGTCGCGGCAGCATGAGCAGCCATCACTCAGAGAGACAGGGAGAGAGAGAGAGAGAGAGAGAGAGAGGAGGTTGCCAGGGGAAACAGGGAACTCTGGAGGGGCCCTTTGCATCCTACCAAGGAAGAGTTTATGAGCGGAACAACCCATAAACTGAGAAGCTGAGTTACTTGTCCTGACAACATTCCTGTTCCTCTACACGCAGGAACTCTGAGCATCGCACAGAGGGGATTTGGGAGAGCAATTCTTCCTAACACAACAACTTCCCTTTAGGGAAAAAGCAAGGATTTCACAGCTGTTGGACATTTAATAGAATGGTCAAAACTGCAATAAATTATCTGTGTAAATGATGAATATGAGCCATGGTCTTATTGCTCTGTAACTCTCAAATGTAGAAGAGAAAAGCAAAGAAAAGGCACAGGTGCCTTAGACTAACAAAGATAGGATGGACGGTTCAGCGCACCCCTGGCCCGTCATCATCGCCCCCCGATCGCGCTGCTGTTCTTCGCTTAATACATATGTTCCTAGCTCTTGGTCGCTCAATAATTTGCTGTCATCAGTTGTGGTTTCTTTCCTGGTAACTGCAATTCCTAAAAACAAAGTCAGCGCGAACATCTTTCTTCTTCCGCCCTGGCAACCGCGCCAGCTTTGCCTCTCCCGCGCTGTCTTGCCGTCCACCCGCCCAGGTTCCTTTGCTTTTCTGCTTCTTCTGTCTGCCTCACGCCTCACCTGGGTGGGAACAGCCCTGGAAGAGAAGGGACAGGGTCACCAATGTCTGTGCATGAGGACCAACTCCTGTGCCCACACACACAATAAATGGATCCAAGGCCAAGGTGGCAAACCCATTAACCATTCCTCCCATCATTGGGGTGATGGTGAAGGCGTGTATTGGAGGAACCCGGTCACAAATGAGACCCTCGAAGCCCTACAAACTCTTTGCTCTTTCCCTCACTTGAAACAACATCAAAAATTTTTAAGTTCTTACCCTCAGGTTCCAAGAACTCACAGCACCTCAAAAAAAAAAGAAGGTGTAGACTTTTGGATCGCTGCCATTCTGAATGGTGTGAAATGGTACCTCATTGTGGTCTTAATTTGCATTTCTCTGACAATGCGTGATGTTGAACATCTTTTCATGTGTTTGTTAGCCATCGGTATGTCTTCTTTGGAGAAATGCCTATTTAGTTCTTTGGCCCATTTTTTGATTGGGTCGTTTATTTTTCTGGAATTGAGCTGTATAAGTTGCTTGTATATTTTTGAGATTAGTTGTTTGTCAGTTGCTTCATTTGCTATTATTTTCTCCCATTCAGAAGGCTGTCTTTTCACCTTGCTTTTAGTTTCCTTTGTTGTGCAGAAGCTTTTAATTTTAATTAGTTCCCATTTGTTTATTTTTGCTTTTATTTCCAGTACTCTGGGAGGTGGATCATAGAGGATCCTGCTGTGATTTATGTCGACAAACAATAAATGCTGGAGAGGGTGTGGAGAAAAGGGAACCCTCTTACACTGTTGGTGGGAATGCAAACTAGTACAGCCATTATGGAGAACAGTGTGGAGATTCCTTTAAAAATTGCAAATAGAACTGCCTTATGACCCAGCAATCCCACTGCTGGGCATACACACCAAGGAAACCAGAACTGAAAGAGACACATGTACCCCAATGTCCATCGCAGCACTGTTTATAATAGCCAGGACATGGAAACAACCTAGATGTCCATCAGCAGATGAATGGATAAGAAAGCTGTGGTACATATACACAATGGAGTATTACTCAGCCATTAAAAAGAATACATTTGAATCAGTTCTAATGAGATGGATAAAACTGAAGCTGATTATACAGAGTGAAGTAAGCCAGAAAGAAAAACACCAATATAGTATACTAACACATATATATGGAATTTAGAAAGATGGTGATGATGGCCCTGTATGCGAGACAGCAAAAGAGACACAGATGTATAGAACGGACTTTTGCACTCTGAGGGAGAGGGTGGGATGATGAGGGAGAATGGCATTGAAACATGTATACTATCATGTAAGAAACGAATCGCCAGTCTATGTTCAATGCAGGATACAGGATGCTTGGGGCTGGTGCACGGGGACGATCCAGAGAGATGATATGGGGAGGAAGGTGGGAGGGGGGTTCAGGATTGGGAACTCATGTATACCTGTGGCAGATTCATGTTAATGTATGGCAAAACCAATACAGTATTGTAAAGTAAAATAAAGTAAAAAAATAAATAAATAAAAATAATATTCTAGAAAAAAAAAAAAGAGAAGGTGAACATTTACAACTACATCCAGCTTTTCCAAAATGTGAATAAAATCAATAAAATCCATGCATTGAGTTATAGGAAGACTACACAGACTCACTGCCCTGTCATATCTCTCCGCTGTGGCTCTCAACATGGTGCTCACTCAGTCTGGGGTAATGCACAAGAAACTGCCTGCGATTCAGGAGACTCGGGTTCGATCCCTGGAACTAACACAGGGTAGGATGTGTCTTGATTTCCTGCACCGAATCTACACTCCAATTTATCTGTGACAACCTCTTGTGAAGCCTCCCTTTTACTACTGATATTTGTGACCCAAACCAACCCATATTTAAAGTTCTCAGAGAAAGTAACCCACAGGGACTTTCTGATCATAGAATTTTTTATGCTAAGGGACATGTGAACGAAAGTGCAGAACAACCCATGGAAATAAGAAGCCAGCTCTTCTCTCCCTGGTTTTGAAGACAGCTCAGAGGGTCGCCAGCCCACCTCAGAGATCATCCCCATGATGCTGGTTCCTATAGGCAGCCAAGGGCTTGGCCTGCTGTCGTTACAGAGGTCAGATGTGTGGGAGCTGCATTGAAATGATGTTCCTGAGAGTTCTGACCTACAGATGTGAAGGTGTTGATATCACAAAGGGAGTGAGGCAGATCCTAAGAAAAATGGACAGCTAGGCTGACCCTGGAAAGAGAGACAAAAGGAGGAGAAACTGTGAAGGCAGAGGGAAGTACAGAGAAAGGAAGAGGGAAAATGACCAAGGGAGGGAATGGGAACAGCATGAAGGAAGCTGTAGGCCAAGGGAAGTCCAGAGGAAACCAAAAGAGCGGCTCTCAACTCTGAGGACCTCGCAGGCGGCGAGCAGTCATGAAGAACTGTAGTCAGACAGTGTCTTATTCAAAATTTGGTGTTACAGTAAGTCCCCTACATTCGAACAAGTTTCATTCTGACAGCATGTCCATAATTCCAACAAAGTTAGCCCAGGTACCCAACTAACACAGTCGGCTATACAGTTCAGTTCAGTTCAGTTCAGTCGCTCAGTCGTGTCCGACTCTTTGCCACCCCATGAATTGCAGCACGCCAGGCCTCCCGGTCCATCACCAACTCCCAGAGTTCACTCAGACTCACGTCCATCAAGTCAGTGATGCCATCCAGCCATCTCATCCTCTGTCATCCCCTTCTCCTCCTGCCCCCAATCCCTCCCAGCATCAGGGTCTTTTCCAATGAGTCAATTCTTCACATGAGGTGGACAAAGTACTGGAGTTTCAGCTTTAGCATCAGTCCTTCCAAAGAACACCCAGGACTGATCTCCTTCAGAATGGACTGGTTGGATCTCCTTGCAGTCCAAGGGACTCTCAAGAGTCTTCTCCAACACCACAGTTCAAAAGCATCAATTTTTCAGTGCTCAGCTTTCTTCACAGTCCAACTTTCACATCCATACATGACCACTGGAAAAACCATAGCCTTGAATAGACGTACCTTTGTTGGCAAAGTAATGTCTCTGCTTTTTAATATGCTATCCAGGTTGGTCATAACTTTCCTTCCAAGGAGTAAGCGTCTTTTAATTACTGTAGCATAATAGGTTTATAATACTTTCCATACGAATAATACATAAAAACAAACCAAAAAATGAAAAGAACATTTTTAATCTTACAGTACAATACCTTGAAAAGTACAGGACTTCAGTACAACATCTGGCACACGGGCTGGCTTCGAGTAAACAAGCAAGAAGAGTTCCTGATGGAGGAGGGAGAGGAGGTGAGAGATGGTAGAGCTGAAGAGTCATCGGGAACAGGAGACAGAAGGCAAGCTGCCATTTACGCACACCTGAATGCATGTTCTCATCTTTGAAAGTTCACAACGTGAAGGTTCATATGTAGCGGACTTACTGTATTAGGGTTTTAGATGAAGAGGGAATTTGGCACCATAATTTTCAGAAGATAAACCTGAGAAGGTTTGTAACAGTGCAGATTCCCAGGCCCTGCCCTTACAGATCTTGATTTTGCATAGGCTGAGGTCTAGGAGTAGATATATTACCAACAAGCTCTCAAAGTGATTGGATGAGTGAGTGACCAGGTCTGGGAAGCCTTATATTGGTTTGCCCAGCCTCCTGCCAGCTGGACACTGGCAGTCCAGCTCTGATCTCACTGATATGTGTCCTTGGGCTTGAACACTTCCTGGAGCAGGAAGCTCATTACTTTTGAGAGAGCTCTGGTTGGAAGAAAATTTTGGTTTTTCACATAGTGCTTGCATCTGCCTCAAGAAGCAAGTTCTACCAATCTAGGAAGAGATGATTTGCCAAGGAATTGAAGATATATACCCCCTGGGCCCCAAAACGGGGGACATAATTGCTGTTGCTGCTGCTCTAAAGTTCTTTATTCCCTCCGCAAAATGTGCAAGCATATCATGATAACTAGTGTTGCTCTAGGACAAGTTTTGTGTTCATGTCCCAGATCATGTGCATGCAGAGTCTTCCCAAATGAGCTGAAAGGTCAAATCACTCAAAGACCCTCCTTTACTAGATCAGTCAAGAAAGCAGAAGATAGTTGCCAGTTCTTGCCAATTCTTGTCAGAAAAAGATGGACTGTATCCAACTTTCTAGGGAGAGACTAGGAAGACCAATGCCCACACGTGTGAATGTGCTATGGGAACTCTTCCTAACCAAAGAATGAGGTGGAGGGCCTTGTTCCTGAATTAATGGTCTCCTCAAAAGCAATGCTGATCATGGGCTCTGAAACTCTCAGGAATCTTTTCACCCATGAACTTGGAAACCCCACATGTGCTATTCTTAACAAAGTCTGATAACTTTTTCAAAGAGATCTCCTGGCTACTAGAAATGGGGCTCCCCAGCCAGACTCTACCTACCCCCACCAACCCTAATGTGCATGTTTACTAAGTCACTTCAGTTGTGTCCAACTCTTTGCGACCCTATAGACCATAGCCTGCCAGTCTCCTCTGTCCATGTGATTCTCCATGCAAGAATACTGGAGTGGGTTGCCATTTCCTCCTCCAGGGGATCTTCTGAACCCAGGGATCAAACCTGCATCTCTTACATCTCCTGCATTGGCACACAGGTTCTTTACCACTAGCACCACCTGGGACGCCCAATCCCACTGCCCCCTGTTAATCTCCAGCCAAGTTAGCCTGGCATCCAGCCCACTATCTGGACTCCAGGTCTGAGAAGGTCAGGTCCATCAGTAAGAGGGGAGAAGGTTCCTGCCAGATGGTCAATTCTTGCCATGAAAATCAACTGATGAGAAACCAGTTAACATCTCTGGCTGAGTCACTGAACATAAAAATACACACAGACTTCTGGGGAAATTCTGTATGACATAGCACATTCCAAAGGCTAGATGTGAGTTGTTTCAGCCAGGACACCTCCTTCCTGGGAGAAAACTAATGCCCTGCAACTCAGTTGATACGAAGCAAGCAAGAATGCAAACTCCTGCCAGGACTCTGTTAATATTGAGGGGTGATTCTGGATCTTTTCCTAGTCTAGAAGCTAGAGAAGCCAGAGCACAGGTAGATAAGGGTCTGGAGGGAGGGATGAGAAGAAGGTGACTGTCCCCGGAACTAGCAGTTAGACTGCTGAGAGCCTGCAGGGCTAGCGCTGGGCAGGGGTGAAGGGGTGGGTTCATTAGGAGTTCACCAGCGAGAACCTACAGGGCTGCGGGGAGCCTGCGCAGGAGGCAGAAGACAAGCAGAAGAGAGGCTGACACCAGAGGCTGACCCCTCTGGGGCATCTGTTACATACAGGAGCCAGCATCCCCTGATTTCATCAGATTTTCCCTGTTTTACAAGTGAAGAAGATGAGGATAAAGGAAAACACCTAAAATCAGAAAGCTAGTTACTGGGAGGTTAGAAATTAGGATATACATCTGTCTAAATCCAGAGAGCATTCACAGCAGCTGGCCTTTCTGCTCCAAGAGAATAAAGGTTTCCCTAGAGTATAAGAAATGAAAATGACTCTTCCCCTTCTTAAGTCAGCAAAGGTCTCCTAGCCTGAACGGTAAGAGTGACCCTGTGCCCTCTCCCGCCCACTTCTAGGCAGACCACCAGGCCATCTTTTACAGGATCTCACCCCAGACCCAGTGCAGGGGCCCCCAGTCTGGAAGATAACCCCTGCTAATATACTATTGTTCACCAGTAATTGCTTTCCTTTCAGCTCCACCTTTCCTAAAGCCATGGGCAATTTCTCACAGCATCTACCTTCTTGAAGCTTTTGTTTAAGTCTTTAAAAGACATGACTTTCCAAAGAAATAATTAAGGCTTTCATGCCCCACACTTTTAACAAATATATTTTGACCTCGTTCCATCCCTTATGGATGTGAGCAGTTTTCTGGCACTTTGAAGGGATTTCCATTCAATTATCCTCCAGAATCCTCTTTTCTCCTCTCCTTTCTTTCAGCACAAAAAGCTTCCCATTTGCCTCCAAAGGTGAAATTAGGTGCTTGCCCATTCAGCACCGGGCAGACTTTTAAATTGGATGAAATAATAAAGCTTCTTTGAATTTCAGGGCAGCCTTCACAGAAAGAAATTAGAATCTGCCTTACGAAGCAGCTCCCTGCCTCGTTGTCCTTCTGTTCTCTCTGTGCTCTGGGGAAAGGGGCAAAGGTAGAGCTGGGATTCACAAAAAACCACAAAGAGCCTTTCTTAAAAAGTTTATTCAGGACTTAGGATAAAGGAAGCGGGATGGTCCCTCATCTCGCGATATTTCCGAGCCCCGCGATGTGCCGGTCTTCACAGCTCAGCATCTGACCCTCAGCCTCCGTACCATGCCTGTAAGAAAGCCTTTCAGAGTAGGGATTGTGAGTGCTGCCACGTTGTGAGTCTTCTGTTAATAGAACAGAATGAAATCAAAAGCAATTATGATTCAAATCAAACAGAAAGCATGAGGAGGGAAAAAATGAACAGAAATTAAGGATTAACTTGACCAGTATCTTTTAACTTGAAGCCGACAACTCGCCCTGAACAGCTCGCCTGAACGTGGACAGGTTTGCATGCTACATAAAGCATCCAGATGCTTCTCTCCTATTCAGGACAACCCCCACTAAACACACACACACACACACACACACACACATCCTAGACATCCTAAAGAACAATTTATAGGAGAGATCTGACCAGTTGTCAGCCTGTAGTAATTAGAGCTATTTTAAATAATTCCAATGGGAAGAGTATCAGCCATGTGTCTCCTACAACATGCCTAAAATACCTACCATTTACTGTTGTGCTGTGATGACTTCAATCCCAAGGAAAAGCAGGGAGTAAGTAGCAGAGTGACAGCCTGTCTTTGGGATAACCTGCCAAATGTATAATGAAATTGAGGGATTCACTTGTCTAATTAATTCAGTGTCACCTGGCAGAGGAAAGAGCTTAAATAACTAGTACAGAAAAGCTGAAGTTTCGATGCCGTTCTGGAGGAGGTGAGACAAAGCAAATGAGTGGAAAGCTCACAGGACTCCTGGAAGGGGTAAGGGGACAAGAGAGAACCCCAAATCAGTCTGCACGGACAGCATCTCCTGCTTCTCTGCTGTGTCCAAGGCCAAGATGAGTCTTATTTTATTAAATCATCTAAGCCTGGTCCATCTAATACTCCAAGGCCCTTCCACAGAAGAGCTTTTTATGTGGTATGAGAATATTCACTCAAATGATATGTATCCTCTGATCTAAATGGCCCTGTCCATGTGCTTCTTCCTTTGATGGAAACAATGTCCCCATCGTGCTTCTGGGTCACATTAATCATCCTATGTTGTCCACATGGTGCTGGAGAAGGCTCTTGAGAGTCCCCTGGACTGCAAGAAGATCAAACCAGTCAATCCTAAAGGAAATCAACCCTGACTATTCATTGGAAGGACTGATGCTGCAGCTCCAATGCTCTCACCACATGATGTGAAGAGCCAACTTATTGGAAAAGACGCTGATGCTGGGAAAGATTGAGGACAAAAGAAGAAGAGGGTGGCTGAGGATGAGACGGTTAAATAGAATCGCCAACTCAATGAACATGAATTTCAGCAAACCCCAGGAGATAGTGAAGAACAGGGAAGCCTTATGTGCTGCAGTCCATGGCAGCAAGGAGTCCATGCAAAGTCCATGGTGTCACAAAGAGTCAAACATGACTTAGGAACTGAACTAGAGATGTCCAAATGGGGAAAAGAAACATTTAAAACACAGCTTGCTCTAAAATGTCCTGGAATATTTGAACCCACCAGGCAATCTCTGCCAAAACAGAAAGAAAGAAATACATGAAATTCACAACAGCGCCCTCCAGTCCAAAGGAAATAACAGCATCTCATGGTCAGCCATGCAGACCCAGCCTCTGTTTTGGTGAAAATATGAAATTTCTCAGCTGTTACCTTACTGAAGTGTTTTCAGAAAGTTAAAGCCCAGATTGCTGGGCCAACCCCCAGAGTTTTTGACTCAGTGGATCTAAGCTGGGACCTGAAATTTTACATTTCTAACCACCTCCCAGGTGCTGCTGCTGCTGCTGCTGGTCTAGAGACCATCTGAAGAACCACTGACCTTGATGATGAATCTCTTCACTGGGGAGATGGCCCCTCCGTCAGTCAAATCTCATTAACATGTCCCAAATTGGGGAATCAACCACTTTCATCTTGTGTTTCTTTCTTTTTACATCCCTGCCATCCAGTTAAGGATTGTTAGCAACTAAGATTTATGGCGAAAATAATTTTTAAGTCTCAACCTATAGCACTGGAAAGTGACTGAAAGAGAATGTGAAATATCTGTAGCACCTTATTTTCAGAAATCACTGAATACTGAAAACAAGCTAACTGTCTTTCAGTGGATGACTGGTTAAACAAAGTCTGGACAGTGGTCAAGTGTCCGCCCTTCCACTGCAGGTGCACAGTTTCAATCCTTGGTCAGGGAACTTGAGGTCCTGCAAGCTGAGCAGTGTGTTGAGGGTTGGGGGTGGGGAGTAATTAAAAAAAAAAAAGAACAGTGGTGCATCCTTACAATGGAATATTACTCAGCAATAAAAGGGAATAGATTACTGATACAGGCAACCAGCTGGATGAATCTCCTGGGCATTGTGCTAAGTGAAAGAAGCCAGTCTCAACAGGGTACTTACTGTGTCCTTCTTTTTACATGAAATCCTTAAAATAATGAAATTATAGTGATGAAGAACAGTTCGTTCATTGTTTTAGGAATTACTAGGGAGTGGCCATAACTACAAAGAGGTCAAGGAAATTTTGGGAGTGAATATCAACAGTTCTCTGGGCTGATTATTGTAGTTATGTAAGTATGGTAAAATGTCATAGAACCTATGCTAAATTTTTTTAAAAGGAGTCCATGTAAGAACCAGTAGAATCTGTTTAAGGTCTGCAATGAATAGCGTTCTGTTGTGTCAGTTTCCTGGTTTGGGTAACCGTGCTATCGTCATGTTAGATGATATTGGGAAGCCAGGTGGAGAATATGAAAATACTGTGCTATATCTGTAACTGTTATGTATGTCTGAAAGTCATTTCAAAGAAAAAGTTTAGTGATTGGGGAGATGGAATATACTTGAAGAAATTCTAAATAAATAAAGACGGCAGCAGTTTGAGGTAAAAACACTTGGCGAGCCAGGAGAACAGGTTATGGTTCTGAAACTGTTACTAACACTGCATAGACTTGAGCAAGTTTCCTAACTTCTCTAAACTTTACTTTTCTCATCTGTAAAATGGGAAGAGGGGATAGACTATGTGACTTTCTAACATTTCTAGTTCTAGAGCAAAACCCTTGGACCAAAGTGTTTTCAATTATGCAAGCCTGTGGTCTTCTGAATCAGCTTCCTTATAAATTTTCTATAGGTTTCTGATTTTAACAACTCAGCAAGAATTCCCTCCTTTGGTTTTGCTGCAGTTCCCAGCTATAGTCAGCAAAGATGCTTTGATTCTGCCCACTCCTTCCAAGCTTGAGGAAAATTCTCATCCCTCATGTGTCTCCACTCTTCTTGCCTCTAGGAGATACTCTAGAGCCCATGGTAAAGAGCTCCAAGCAGGGAACTGCTGCGCGTGCAGAAGACATAAGCCAGGGCATGGCCATTACATGATCAAGCCCATGATGTAAGGACTCAAGAAAATGCAGAGAAGCAAGCAGGGCTCATGGACAAGAAAATCTTTCCCAAGTCTGCAGGCACTGGACATGCAGTCAGATGCCCCTGCTTCCTTAATAGCACACACTAAAACTTACTACTGACCAATGCCTGCATAACAAAGAAGACACGTTGGGGCTTCCCTGGTAGTCCAGTGGTCAGACTTCGCCTCCCCATGCAGGGGACCTGTGTTCGATCCCTGGTCAGGGAGCTAAGATCCTACATGCCTTACTGCCAAAAAACAAAAACATAGACAGAAGCAACACTGTAACAAAATTCAGTAAAGACTTTTAAAGTGGTCCACATCCAAAAAGAAAGAAGGCACACTAGCAAAGCGATCTTGAGTTTTTTAATGCCTTACCAGAAAGGTCATATGGGTTTATATTTAGGATATATTCAGTGAGAAGGAACAGACAATACCACCCCAGTTGGCCCTTTTTTAAAAAAGGAAATTTAATGACACATGGAACTAGAAGTCCAAAAGTAGGGGAAGTCCCCCTGTTGGTGACTTTAGAACTGAATTGTCCACATTGGGCCATTGCGTGCTTAAAATGTGGCTGGTGAGACGTGAGATGTGTTTTAGGCATACAATATTCACTGGACTTCAGAGACTTTGTTCCAAAAAACAGGAATGCAAAATATGTTATAATAACTTTATACAGATTATATAATTCTATTTTGAATAAACTAGGTTAAATAAAAGATTTATTTTTTGACTGCACCATGTGGCATGTGGGATCTTAGTTCCTCAACCAGGATCGAACCTGTGCCCCTTGCAGTGGAAGCACAGAATCTTAGTCACTGGCCCGCCAGTGAGAGTGAAAGCGTTAGTTACTCAGTTGTGTCTCTGTGTGACCCCATGGACTATAGCTGGCCAGGCTCCTCTGTCCATGGGATTCTCCAGGCAAGAATACTGGAGTGGGTTGCCATTCCCTTCTAAAGGGGATCTTCCTGACCAAGGGATTGAACCTGGGTCTCCTGCATTGCACGTGGATTCTTTACTGTCTGAGTCACAAGGGAAGCTATATTCTTTAATTTTACCTGTTTCTTTTTCTGATTTTAATGTGGTTCCAAGAAAATTTTGATTACTTATGTGATTCACATTTTGTTTCTACTAAACAGTCTTGCTTCAGAGCAGTTTTTCTCCCCAGGAGATACCTGGCCATGTCTGAACACAATTTTGAATGTCAGGGGTGGGAATGTTGCTGGCATCTGTTGGATTGAGGCCAGAGATGCTACAATGCTCAGGACAGACTGTACAACAAAGTGCTCTGGCCCAAAATGTCAACAGCATCCAAACTGAGAAATGCTACAGCCCAGGATTTTCCTCTCTGCTGTCGACAAGACTGACTTCCTTTTAAGACCGATTGTCCTCATGGTGAAACATGGCTATAGAATAGTCATCTTCCTTGTTGGTATCTATGGAGGAAAAGGCAGACTGCCCTTTGCTCTTTCTTAAGATCAGAGAACTTTCCCACCCGACAGAAGAATCAGAATTTCAGGGGGTTATTTCTGAGATCAATGAATAAAGTACTATTTTTATTAACAAATTAACTGCATAATAGAAAATAGACTTCTATTATGTAAGTGGTCCATTGTTACTCTTTGAAATAGACCTGGCTTTGGAACAGAATTGTTGCCAGGAGAAGTGGTTGTGGATCGCATGCAGTGACTTCCACAGACTGCTTTGAGTGATTCTCAGCATTTTCCATTATTGAATGAAGATGTATTCATTCCTACCACTGCACTGGCAAAACAGTGTTCTCATTAAGTGATGCTTAAGCAATTAGTTTTATTTCTCTGCAAAACTGAATACCCAACTATCTATTTGCAGAGTTATAAGACCATAATTTTTCTCTGTATTATTTGTTCTTTAGATGAAATTCAATAAACCATCCATGGCATTTTTAATTCCATTGATTTTCAGAAAATATAATAGAAATTACGTGGAAGACTGGAGGGAGCAAGAACTGCAGTGTTTCAGCAGAGAGACATTCTCCTTCTTAACCGAATCAATATTCAATCACCTCAGGGCCAGAAAAGCACATCCTTACAAGGGAGGGAAGAGACGTGAAGTTTATGTTATCGGTGGGGGCGGGGGGAGGTGGTGAAATGTGCTCCTAATCTTTTCCTTTACCGAGAAGAACCCGAGATTTTTGAAAACAGAAAGGCAAATGCCCCTTGTCCAGGCAGTGCGATCAGATATTAAGTTCCACTCTTTCAAAAAGTCATTCCTTAAGAGGACCCCCGCTCCTTTATTTTAGAGACACTGACTTGAGTTCGCTTTTCTCTTGCTCTGAGAAAGAGAGAAGTCTCTCCTTAAGAGTCTCATGTGATTGAAAATGTACTAAAGGGGCCACAGAGAAAGAAGAAGAAGAATCTGGACCTCACTGGGCCTAGACTCAAGCCTCCCCTCAACCTCCACGGTCCCCTTCTCTGTCACCTCTCACCCCGGGCTCACTGTCAAAGTAAGTCTGGCCATCAGTACAGCTTTGATTACCGAGAAAACTTGAAAATCCCTTTGGGGACATGAAGATGTACGTCATCCTTCTCTCTAACTGTTCTGACCACTTCACTGCAGTTCACAATGTACCCTTCACTCCTAAAGGAAACTCAAAGAGAGGTATATTTCTTGTACAATAGCATTAGTTAATTGCTACTGTTTTAGGCCACCATTCAAATAAAGCAACTTAATAAGAGGAAGGTTTTTTTGTCATGACAAAGAAGGAAAAAATGAAAATAATAAAGAGAAATAAAGCTGAGTCCAGAGCACACAGCAGCCTTCGCCCTTGCTTGTGTCTGCATCACTCCTCTTCCCGTGGTTAAGTCGCTTAACTTTGACCCTACATGGTCCTTCACCAAGTCACAGGGTCAGGGGACAGGGAGGGATGGGAAATGGGATGAGGTGGAAGGCAGAGGATGGAGCTCATGTCCTGGCACAGGAAGTCCCAAATGAGCTGGAGCCAGATGGCAAGTCATCGGTGAGAGCCATGACCTGACCTAGAAGCACCAACTCAGGCTAGGAGTTTCAAAGAATTTAAAGCAATGGTAGATGGTGACTGCAGCCATGAAATAAAAAGATGCTTGCTCCTTGGAAGGAAAGCTATGACATACCTAGACAGCATATTAAAAAGCAGAGACATCACTTTGCCCACATAGGTCCATATAGTCAAAGCTATGGTTTTTCCGGTAGTCATGTATAGATGTGAGAGCTGGACAATAAAAATGGTTGAGCACCAAAGAATTGATGCTTTCGAACTGTGGTGCCGCAGAAGACTCTGAAGAGTCCTTTGGATAGTAAGGAGATCAAACCAGTCCATCCTAAAGGAAGTCAACTCTGAATATTCATTGGAAGGACTGATGCTGAAGCTGAAGCTTCAATACTTTGGTCACCAGATGCAAAGAGTCAACTCACTGGAAAAGACCCTGATTCGGTGAAAGATTGAGGGCAGGAGGAGGAGGGGACAACAGAGGAGGAGATGGTTGGATGGCGTCATTGACTCAATGGACATGAGTTTGAGCAACTTCCAGGAGATAGTGAAGGACAGGGAATCCTGAGGTGCTGCAGTTCATGGGGTCACAAAGAGTTGGACACAACTTAGCAACGGAACAATAACCAAGTGGAAACTGAGTCAGATTGGAAGTTGGGTGAGGATCAGTGGGAGATACCTGATTGACTGCCATGACTAGCTCCGTAGCTTGACTTGGTGCATCATCCCTCACTGCGGAGCAAGCTGGCACACTGGGAAGGCTTCAGGAGCAAGGCTAGGTCAGCCATTTCAAGTTCTTCTGTAACAGGAACAAGTGACTGTGCCTCGGGACCCCTTTCTCCATTTGCCCATTGAGTACCAACTTTTTGCTCCAAACCCTGGAAATATTATGCTGAAAGAAAGAGGTGCTTGTCTGCAGATGGTGCTTGTCCTTGTCCCTGAGGTGCTCAGACCAAAGAGAGTCATGGACAAGCAAACAAATGCAGTATGTTGAGTGATAGGCAGAGAGCTTTCTGGGAGAACAGAGGAGGATCACATAAATCATAGCAAACAAAGGGACAGATGACAAGGGAGAGGGTGGCAGAGGCCTGGGCCGGTGTTCCTAGTGCTCCAGATCCCATAAGCAATCAGCAGAATGGAAATGGGCTCTAATATCAATAATCAGTTTCCTTATAACACATCACCCTAAACATGTATTATTGCTCCCCATTCTGTGGGTTGGCAACTTGGGTGGGGCTCAGCAGAGGCATTCTTTTGCAGTCTTTCCTGGGGTTATTCGTGTCTGCAGTTAGTGGCCCAGCCGGGGCAAGATGATCTAATATAGCCAGACTGTTGCTGCTGTTTCTTGGGTTTCTCTTTCCACATTGTCTCAGAGTGCCAAGAAGACAAAGTCCCAGAAACAAGGGCTTATCAAACTTCTGCTTATGTCGTGTTTACTAGTGTCCATTTGACCAAGGCAAGTCATTTGTCCAGGCCCAGAGCCATGCGGGGAGACGTGGATACACATGGATGGATGCATACACAGGGCATGGATATCCCAGATGTGTGTTCACAGGGGCGGTTATTGTAACCATCTGCAGAGCTCTCTTCTCTGCCTTACCCCAGATCTGATGTTAGATTCTGTTGAAGTGCTCCCGCTTCACCTGTCTCCAGCTTTCAATAAGGAACCACATTAAGCTAAGGGACCTGAATCAGGAGTCGTCTCGGGTAACAGCCACAGCCTCCAACCCCTCCCCAACTCCTGGAACCAGGACCTGTCAGGTCAAGATGGAGTCTCAGCCTGCCTCACAGGTTACCTTTGCTGAGAGTCAAGAAGCAGCAGTGGATTCATGTTGATGTGTGACAGAAAGAAAACAACAAAATTCTGTAAAGTAATTTTCCTTCAATTAAAAATTAAATAAACTAAAAAAAAAAAAGAGGCAACGACCTGGGTCAGGTCGACTAATCATTCGCAGCCCAGATGCCAGAGGAACAAAGGAAAAGAGAAGGCGCTGAGGAAGACAGATCTATGGGAACTTGGTGGATATCTGAGAGAGCAAAGCGGGTCTTGACAGTTTTGTGGTCCTAACGAATTTCTGAGATCTAACTCCTAGAGGTCACAAGCACTCAGCACGTTCACGTTTCAACAAGACCCATCAGGCATGTGTGCATGCATACTCAGCCACTCAATCGCGTCCGACTCTTTGCCACCCCATAGGCTGTAGCCCGCCAGGCTCCTTTGTCCATGGGACTTCCCAGACAAAAATACTGGAGAGGGTTGCCGTTTCCCACTCCAGGGGATCTTCCTGACCCAGGGATCAAACTCACATCTTATGTGGCTCCTGCATTGGCAGGCAGATACTTTACCATTGAGCCACCTGAGAAGTCCTACCAACATAGTGACCTCCACCCAAAAGTATATCTCTGTTCCAATCCGACTAGAATGTACACTTAAGACCTCTTCACAAGAACATAAAATCTCAGCATCATGAGGAACTACAGAGGCTTCTGGTCTGACCCTTAATTTTTTCTGATGGGTAAACTGAGACCCAAGATGGTTAAGTGATCAACAAAGTAATAAGTGCAGAACTGCGAGAGGTGTAGCAAAAGAATTAAGAACACAGACTTAATCTGACCTAGATGTACAATATTTGCAATGCCCTGGAGAGTATGATAGGCTTCCCAGGTGGCGCTAGTGGTAAAGAACCCGCTTGCCAATGCAGGAGACAGAGGAGACGTGGGTTCGATCCCTGGGTCAGGAAGATCCCCTGGAGGAGGGCATGGCAGCCTACTCCAATATTCTTGCCTAGAGAATTCTGTGGACAGAGGAGCCAGGGGTCTCAAGGAATGGGACACGACTGAAGTGACTTAGCACACACATGCACACAGAGAGTATGATAGCTGTGGGTTTTACTTCCACACTTGATTAAATCAAATGAGATTTTCCAGCTAATCCAATGATTAGAAAAGATGTAAAGAATCTGAATAATCCTATTTGAAATAAGTCTTGTTCCTGGAACTCATATGACCATAACTCTTTACTTAGAAAAGAATCAAAGACAGATCACAAATCTCCATTGAGCAACATCACTTTTCTATTAGACTTTCTTTTGCACGTTAGACATTTTTTAATATACTTTATTTTTAGAGCAGTTATAGTTATTCAAAAAACACATTAAACTTTTCAGCAAGATGTTTTTTATTAAAGCATAAAAATAGGCCTCAGTTCAGTTCAGTTCATTTGCTCAGTCGTGTCCGACTCTTTGCGACCCCATGAATCACAGCACGCCAGGCTTTCCTGTCCATCACCATCTCTCGGAGTTCACTCAGACTCACGTCCATTGAGTCAGTGATGCCATCCAGCCATCTCATCCTCTGTCATCCCCTTCTCCTCCTGCACCCAATCCCTCCCAGCATCAGAGTCTTGTCCAATGAGTCAGTTCTTCACATGAGGTGGCCAAAGTACTGGAGTTTCAGCTTTAGCATCATTCCTTCCAAAGAAATCCCAGGG
>SJYT01053415.1:97221-152862 GCA_006410635.1 Cephalophus harveyi
TTCCTCCTGTTTCAAGATCTCTGCTCCAAGACTCCAAGAGTGAACTGCAAAGGACAAAGCAATCCCACAGCCAGGTGGGCTGAGTCCCCTGCTAGGAAGCCAGGTGGTCACAGTTTCCTCTGGAAACAAGACTTTGGAACAGAAGCGTCTGAGGCAGCCATCATCCCAAAGGGATGCCAAAGGGTTCTTGAGTCCTTCTGTGCGGCAGCTCAGATCTGATGATAATTCAGACGTGTTTGTTTCATCCCTCCAGATGCTCTTTGTCGGTTCTGCACACCTGCCCATTTCCAGGTCTTAGGGGACATGGACACCATCTGCACAGAATCATCAATTTTAATCAAAAATCTGGCAGAAAAGCTCAGTTTTAGTCCTAAAACCAAGATCGATATATGAAGAAATAGAGTACCAAACTCGTGAGAAATTTTTTAAATAAAAAGCAATTTTGAATATGTATCATACCTTAACTGAACCACTTCAAAGACAATCCCCTCCTCAGATCTGGAGCTGAGATGTTTGCTTGTTTGGGGTGTTCAGAGTACTTCTGGGCAAACTGGAAGAACCCCACACAGGAATCTGAACCTCGGAGTCCACACTGGGCTGACCGCGGGGCCTGAGACAGGGAGGCACAGAAAATAGCCTTACTGTTTGCAGAGCTGTTGGAGCCCAGCCACTAGTTACCAATCCAGCCAGCGAGAGTGTTCCCATACTCCTCTTGGTCCCTTGAAAGTAGGCCCTCTGTGCGGATTCAAAATCCAGAGCCCTCAAAGGTACAGGAAGAAAAGAAGAAGTTAAGACTAAAAATGCAGAAGAGCAAATCACAACCTATGATCCTTTTATTTCTTCCCAGAAGCTCGACTTCTGGTAACAACAGATTACAAACACAACCCCCAACTTCTTCCAAGCTGATCCCGTGGATAAGATCGGCAGGCAGCAACTGTTTCCAGTTGGAGATCTTCACTTGGGTTTTATTTCAATTCTGTAAGGCTGTGTGTGTGTGTGTGTGTGTGTGTGTGTGTGTGGTTTTAGGGGGTGTGTGTGTGTGTGTGTGGTTTTTGTCTGGGGAGGCAGATGGAGAATCTTAAAGAAGACAATTCATAGGTTTGGGAGTTTCTGGGGTTCGGGGGGTTTTTTTGAACTTTTGTTTTGACAAGAGATTACAGGTGTTCCCATTTGGAACATAAACTATATTTTAAAAAAATAATAATAAATTCCTGAAAGTCCCTTTGGCCCAAAAAAGGAAAAACAGCAGACAGACAACCTTTTGGGAGACGATCCCTTTTTGGCAGGCATTGAATTGTCCTGGATAACATTATCCAGATTGCAGACTGCAAAGGTGCAGGAGGGGCCCGCCTGAGATCTGGGACTTATTAACTGCGAGAGCAGCCCTCCATGCTTGTCAGTTCTGCTCGCAGCTGCAAGAGAGGATTCTGGAAGCAGGATGCAAGGTGCTGTCCTTCCTCAGCAGAAGGCCCCTTTTCTGCCGTGAATTGTTTTTAGCCGGTGACTCCCCTCCAGCCCCCACCAGCCGAGTACAGACTTTTTTTTTTTTTAAGGGAATGCAGGTGACAGCTCCTAATACAGGAAAGGGAAACACCTTTCTAATCAGAAGTGCTTCTAATTAGAACGAATTACCAAACCTGCCCTACAGTTAATTGCTGCAAACAAAATCACTAAAGAGCAATTAACAAGTGAAGGCGGGAGCTGTCAATTGATCCTGGAAAGAAAGAAAAGAATAAATAGAAAAGAAGCACTGTGAGGAAGGAAGGAAGAAGGGAGAGAGGGAAGAAGGAAAGGGAGGTGGGGAGGTGGGGAGACTTAAATCCAGTGTAATCTGTCAGGAGCATGTATACGGTTGTTTTAAATCATCTCTCTGCTTCTCCGTCATCCTGTACATGTTCACTTGTGAAATCTCAGGGCATTAAGTCTGCCAAAAGCATCAGGAGTGAATTAGGCAGTGAAAGTAGACAGCAAGTGAAAAAACAACCCAGACCCGTTATTTATGTATTGTTCACCTGAATTTCCCAAGCTTCCGCTCGGCTCACATGGATCTCAAGTTGGCTAGAGACATCTGTTTTTCCAGTTTTGTCAACATCTCCAGAATTCCTTTGTATAAGTTACGATTTTGCCCAAAGCTTAGAAACTGGTGTGTTGATTTCACAGCAAACATTTGGTTTATCTCTGAACTGGAGAAACAGAAATTCCTGAACTCCAAGTCCTTGCACGTGATGCAGTTCACACAAGAATTTTTTATATCTGCACTTATAGGTTAAATTGTGCCTCCCACCGCCAAAATGATTCACATGTTGTAATCCTAATCTTCAGTCTCTGAGAATATGAACTTATTTGGAAATACAGTTGTTGAAGATGTAATTAGGGCTTCCCCGGTGCCTCAGAGGTAAAGAGTCTGCCTGTGATGCAGGAGTTACAGGAGAAATGTGTTCGATTCCTGTGTTGAGAAGATCTGTTGGAGGAGGGCATGGCAACCTACTCCAGTATTCTTGCTGGAAAAATCCCATGAACAGAAGAGCCTACTACTACTACTACTAAGTCACTTCAGTCGTGCCCGACTCTGTGTGACCCCATAGACGGCAGGCCACCAGGCTCCCCCGTCCCTGGGATTCTCCAGGCAAGAACACTGGAGTGGGTTGCCATTTCCTTCTCCAATGCATGAAAGTGAGAAGTGAAAGTGAAGTCGCTCAGTCGTGTCCGACCCTCAGCGACCCCATAGACTGCAGCCCTCCAGGCTCCTCCATCCATGGGATTTTCCAGGAAAGAGTACTGGAGTGGGGTACCATCACCTTCTCCGGACAGAAGAGCCTGGTGGGCTATAATCCATGGGGTCTCAAAGAATTGGACACAGCTGAGCATGCACGCATCCACACATGAAGATGTAATTAGTTTTGATGAGGTTAACTAGAGGAGGAGAGCTCCCAATCCGATATGACTCACATCCCTATAAAAAGGGGAAACTTGGACACAGAGACACATATAAAGAGAACTCCACATGAAGATGAAGGCAGAGATTGACATCAATGTGCAGCAAGCCAAGGAACACCAAGGATGGCCAGTGGACCAGGAGAAGCTAGAAGGAAAGCGTGGAACAAATGCTTCTTTGCAGCTCAGAAGGAACCAGCCCTGCCTACATCTTGATCTTGGACTTGAAGCCCCCAGAACCGTGAGACAATGCATTCCTACCTTTCATTATGGTTTCCCAGCAAAGTAACACTCCTCCTGGTTCTGATCTTGAGTGGCCCCTGCCTGCAGCAGCTTGAAGCAAGGCTTCAGTTGTTGTGAGCCAAGTCTATATGTGTAGACAGACACGTGAGCAGACTTGCAGAGAGGACCGTGCCCTTCTGGCAGTTTAAATCTCTTATATGGGGCATGTCTTCTGGTTTCCTCCGGCCAATGATCTTGCTTTGCCTGACTCAGAGTCCCAACTTGGTGTATCTCAGGATCCTGGCAGGCAGGGATCAGCCCAGGCATCTCTCCCTCCTGGAAGCCCCTCATAATATATCCTCTCCCCAAAAGATGCGTCAGGAGCCCTCCGCATCATTCCCACAATGTCCTGCACCTGCCTGCAGTATGTCTCTTAGCCAGGATGGATTCTACCGCAAAGGCCTGTGGGTAGTTAGCATCACTTACTATGCGGTGGTGCCCCCCTCCCTGTCTAACCTCCAAGGAGCCTTTCTGCACATGTATGGTTGGGGAAGTCTCCTAACGTTGAGAATGAGAAATAAGCAGTCTCTTCTCTCTGAGCAAGACCCAGCCTGATCGCACCATGGCCCAGCTGTTTTTTGTCTTGGAGTATCAGTCCACAGAAAAACAGCTACAACTGTTTGCATCAGGGGCTGACCATCTCCTACCTCAGTTCTGCCTTATGGTGTCCTCCTCAGTGGGCCCTCTCTGGTGCCCGCATTTGCCACCACCGTCATTTAGTCCTTTGCCACCTCCTAGCCGCCCTGCCTGCCTCTCAGATTTCCTCACCTTGAACGTCCACTGCACCAGGGGGAGATTTCCGCACCATAGCCCTGACCATAGAACCATTCTTCCATAGGATTAGAAGAATGATAAAAGCAATAAGAATAATAATCTCTCAGGTGCATTTTATATGCAGGCATTGTGGGAGACACAAGGAAGGCAAAGAAAATCAAAGAAATGTCTACTCTCTAGGAGCTCCCAGCCTACTGACGTGGATGAGGACAGACACGTCCTAGATCACTGGGTAGAGACATACAGCAGGCAGGTGCAGAACATTGTGGGAATTCTGCGGAGGGCTCCTGACCCATCCTTCGGGGAGAGAATATACTATGAGGGGCTTCCAGGAGGGAGAGATGCCTGGGCTGAGCACTAAAGCGCTGGGTCTCAATTCTAAGTGCACACAGCAATCACTTAAGAAGTTTCACAGTTGTCCAGGCTTGTGTCTGATGGGCCCCCAGACTCTGAGGTCTGGGGGTGGCTTGGGTTTGGAAGTTGCACAAAACCTCCTGGTGAGTGAAACACGTATCCCATTTTGAGAACCTCTGTCCTAAGGCACTGACTCTCTGCACCTTGAAATCATCTGAAGGGTTTTCACAAACTCCAGTGGCTGATCCTACCCAGGAGAGATTTGATTTAATTGGTCTGGGTGTGGAGAGGGATTAAAGAATTTTTTTAACACACCCCCAGTAAGGAGGCTATGTGCAGACAAATTCAAGAACCACTAACTTGTAAGGATGCATCTCAAAATTGAATGTGCTTAGAAATCATCTTGAGATCTTGTTCATCGGCAGATCTCCAATCAGTAGGTCTCAGATGGAAGGATCCCCTGGAGGAGGGCATGGCAGCCCACTCCAGTGTTCTTGCCTGGAGATCCCTTGGACAGAGGACCCTGGCAGACTACAGTCTATGGGGTCGCACAGAGTCAGACATGACTGAAGCGACTTAGCACAGCACAGGATGGGGCCTAAAATGCTCCCTGTGTAAGGACTCCAGGTGCGAGTGTTGCCAGTCTGGAAGCCACACTTTGGAAAGCGAGGCCTTAAGAAAGAACACAAGTTCTCCAGGTAAAGAGAGCGTGGTCCTGCACCAGGAGGGTGGAGACGGGAGACAGGATGTGGACTAGAGAGGTTCTTGGGGGGTCATTCAGTGGATCTGGCGTTTGATGTGGATGTGAGGCATGAGATAGTCCAGGGCACCGGTCAGGTTTCTAGCAAGGAAGCCTGACCTGCCTAATTGACCACAGAACATCCCAAGCAGTGCCAAAGCCTTGCTAACTTCAGGGTCCGTTTCACATTTTCCAAACTCATCAAAAGTCTTCTCATTGCTCATCTTCACAGATAGAATTAAACACGCCTTCCTTGTTTTTCTGTCCTCTTTTGCCAAGACCAAGAGTACAAACTCAAATGCCTCCAGTAACCAATTTGGCATGGGCTTGAGTGAAGCAGTCTGGATGAGTGTGAAGGGAAAAGTAAAACTTCCCTTCTGCTACCAACCCACTAATGTATATTATGATATTAATATTAATTAATTAATTATATCTTAAGAATATATTATAATGCTCAAATTGATTTTGCATCAGAAAAATAAATAAAAGCTAGAAGACAGTAAAACATTTTTTAAAATACTGAAAAGTTTAAAATTTTTAATGTCAAAATATTTTTTAAATAACATAAATTTCTTGATAAATTGACATCTTTAAAATGCTGAAAGGAAAATGTCTGCTAATCCAGAATTATAAATCTAGAAAAATTATCCTTTAAAAGTGAGGGCAGAATAAGACTTTTTGAATTAAAAAAAAACTGAAAGAACCCACTTGCCAATTATCCTGCACTTCATGAAACTCTTCAGGTTGCAGGGAAGTGAGTCTAAATGGGCACTTGGATCTATGGAAGGAGTGAAGAGCCCCAGAAATGGTAAACATACAGGTTAATATCACATAGTGTTTTAAAATTCCTTTAAGAGACAACCGAGCATTTTAAGCAAAATCACAATAGTGTATTGTGGAATTTTTAAAATAAGTACAAGTAAAATTTAAGATAGCAATAACACAAAGAATGGGGAGAAATTACCTTATCCCATTTCAAAGTTTTTACATTTTATCTGAAGTGATACAATGTAAATTCCAATGTGACTGTGATTAATTAAACATGCATAATATAATCACTACAGTAACCAATGCAAAACATAATACAAAGAGGGGAAAGCTAAAAAGTCAGTACAGGAAATAAGATGAAATAATATTTCAAACAGATATTTATTGATGTATAAAAAAGAAGCAAAACTCAATGATAGTATTTTGGAATGAATGTCTGATAGGTAAAATTATTTTAAAACGCAAGGAAATGATCACCACAGAAGTCAGGGAGTGATTACCTTCGGCCTGGAGAAGAGGGGATGAAAGGGAAGAGGCATGAGAAGGATTCTAGAAATGCTGAAATGTTCTATATCCTGCCCCCATGGATGTTTGCTTTGTTTCATAGTTTTGTTTTGTGTCCTTTTCTGTATGTAGCTTATAGTTTGGAATTATTTAAGTTTTTAAAAATCAGTGAGAAGAAATTAAAAGCATTGGCTCCCACCTACCACTAGGACTTGGACAGCAAGGAGATCAAACCAGTCAATCCTAAAGGAAATCAACCCTGGATATCCACTGGAAGGAATGATGCTGAAGCTTCAATACTTTGGCCACTCAATGTGAAGAGCTAACTCATTGGAAAAAACCATGATGCTGGGAAAGATTGAGGACAGGAGAAGGGGATGACAGAGGAAGAGATGGTTGAAAAACATCACCGACTCAATGGACGTGAGTTTGAGCAAACTCCGGGAGATAGTGATGGACAAGGAGGCCTGAAGTGCTGCAGCCCATGGGGTCGCAAAGAGTCTGACACAATTTAGCAACTGAACAACAATAACAACCACTAGGTCTTAGGAGAGGTCATCTCCTCAATTCCTGGTTTTCCAAGTCCTCCTGAAGGGATTTTTGTGAATGATTGTGTCCTCCTAGCTGCCTCCACTGACCCAAGCTCACAGTTGTCCCAAATGTGGGCTCTTTAGCAGCAGAGGCAACGAGCAAGGGTCCCTGCCCAAGAGACACTGAGTCCAGCTGCGCCAGCATAGGGCAGAAAAAGCTCGCACATCGCCAGGAGAGCAGTACCTCCGAGGGTGAGCTTTGGGACATTTTTTAGCAAGCCAAGTTCCTGCCAAGCAAGGTACATTTTCAAGTAGAGCCAAAGACGTGCCTTGTATCTATCTTCGTGCAGAGCAAACCTCTAACCCGCGTTCCTCACTCAGTACCCCTCTGCCTCCCTGTCCTGGGCCGATTCCTGATGGGCCGATCTCCTGAGATCAAAAGCTAGACTTAGTGGTTCAGAGGCTAAGACTCTGTGCTCCCAATGTAGGGGATCAGGAGTTCGATCCCTGGTCAGGGGCCTAGATCCCACATGCCGTGACTAAGAGTTCGCACGCCGCAACCAAGATCAAAGATCTCACACGCTGTGTCTATGACCTGATGCAGCCAAATAAATAAATATTTTTTAAAAAAGAAAAAAAATACTAGACTTAAATTTGATGCTATCACTTCCAGGGTAACCTCTGTCAGATCACTCATCCTCTCTAAACCTTAAACTCTTATTCTTGACATGGTGGTTTTATCCCGACCTCCACAGGCTTGAGAGAACAGGCAGGAGTGAGCTGGGCTGGCTGGGCTGCGAGCGCCAGCAGTGGGAGCAGAGAGTGCCAGGTGCCTGATTCAACCTCACTAGCAGCAGCCCCCACCCCTGCCACCCTGAACGCCCATGAGCCCAGCCCCGCACCCACCCTGCGTTCTTGCTGGCATGTCTGTGGCCAGGTTGGGTAGACTCTGGACAGGCCGTTTGCTCACTCGAGGCCTGTATATTCTGGGGGCAGTGAGAGTGTCAAAGTTAGACCTCCACTTCAGTTCGAAGATATCCGTGCTTCACCAGGGGTGGTCAGAGGGTGGGCGGGATAGGAGGGGCCACAGGGGAGGGCGCCCCTTAAGTGAGCACTGAGGTCAAGCCGTGCTGACCACCTCCAGCCTCGGAACACACATCTTGGGATTTTAAGTTAAACGCCAGCAGGATTGCTTCATATGTTTAATTGTAGTTTTCCATGATCTGGGTAATCTTTTTCAAGGAAAATGCATTTTCTGTGGTTTACCCAGCTGAAGGCCAAAGAAATAAGAAAAATGTCAGTAAACCAGGGAGACAGGGTTGACAACTCATGTAATGGTACTTGATTTCAGTTGAACATTTATCCAGACTCTTGCAGGCCACATTACTACAGCTCAGCAGCTTTGGCACCTCAGATTTCATGGTCCATTCAGGGCTCTGTGAACATTTCCCTTTACTGTGTTTTGCACAGTGATTAAGACCCAACTTTTCTCCTCGGTAACCTGCCTGCCTTTTAGCTACTAGGGCAAAGAGCACAGTGTTTCAGGGCACAGAGTCCAGCCGCCTGGATTTCAGTTTTGGCTCCAAGTGGCTCAGTTTCCTCATCTGTGAAATGGGTGAGAGCACCTTGCTTATAACCTAGGCTGTCCTAAGGATAAGTGGACGATCCCCAGGTAAAACGCTGAGGCCAGCACCTGGCACACGGGGAGGCCTCAGTAAAAGCATCTCTTATTATCACACAGGAAACCTCAGTTCCTCCAGTTTCACATTCTCTGCTGGGTTTTCTTAGAAACATAAGCCAAGGAATTTCTGCCTCAGACAAATTAAGATTTTTTTTTTCAGTCTCATATGAAAGGAGCCCTGCCCCCTGGTTAAATGGTTCTAGTTACCAAAGAACACGCTCTTACCTCACTGGCTATAACTTTTCATAACTTATGAGATTCACTTAAAGTGATTTTAATTACACTCTAGTTTGTCTACATACAAAGTGAAATGCAGGCAAGTAATTGTATTTGTCCCATCTGTTATGTTCAGGAAGAAATTAGAAAAGCTTAGTGCACCCTTACTGTCCAAAGGTCTCTGTAAGAAAGGAACTTGCCAGGATCTGCTGAGCACGCCAGCCTCTCGCGAGCCAAGGGGGATTGGGTAGGGAGTGGATCCCACGCTGTTAGTCACTCTCTCTGTGATGACAGCAAACACTCATCTCTCCAGCCTGTGGTGCAACTTTCAGGAACACTGGTCTTCTCGCAGACTCGGCTCTTGAATTTTCTTAGGACTTTCCTGTCAAACGGCCTCCATCCCACTCTCTCATCACTTTAACTGCTTCCCACGGCAGCTCAGCTGGAGAAACAGGAGAAATATAAAGGATGGCTTTGGGCATGCATTGGGTTTAGGGGACCCCGGTCCCAGTTTCTTTGTAGTAGTTGCCGTGGGGTAGGGTGGGTGCCTAGAGAAGGTATTCTCTATTTTGTGGCTGGGAGAAGCACAAGTAACAGAAAGCTTCTTTCTAGGACAAACGTTAGGGCATGGCTTCCATGGGGTTTCCCAGGCAAGAATACCGGAGTGGGTTGCCATTTCCTTCTCCAGGAGATCTTCCCGACCATAAAAGATCATTTAAGGGAAAGTACTCTGATAGCAGCTGTGTCATACAAATGGAATCTTGTAAAATGAGCCCAGTGAGTCTGTCAGCTTTCCAAAGTCAAAGAACTTTCTGGCATAAGCACTTTCTTCGGGTATAGAATGTCGAACGAGACCAAGGTTGGTGGGATGATTAGATTTATTCTCACTCTCCATTGCTTTCCAATAAATTTGGGGTCTGAAGGCAGGTGTTCTGGAAAAAGAACCACTCATGTATGGTGTTTTTAGTCCCTTTGACAAATTAGGAAATCGGGGTTACAAAACTTTGTAGCCACGGCCACATGGCTCCAAAGTGACCAAGCCAGCCCCAGACCAGGTCTGTCTGCTGCCTCGGGCTCACAGTCAGAGGGAGGCCTGGGTATTCCTGTATGTCCCCGCACAAGAGGGTTAAGTCAGATCCTATTTCCCTCTCATGTAGACAGACACAGCATTGTGCTAACAAGCCTAATGGCTTGCTGTCCAGATTTCCCACAGCATCTCAGAAAGCCTCAGTCTTCCCCTCTCCCCGCCTATGCCTCCCTGGCTGGGGCCACCAGGTAGGATGGAGGTGGAGGTCACGGGCAGTGTGCTCCACCATCTAATGGTGCCCCGGTGACGGCAGGTTTGTGCCTTGTGCTGCTCCGGGGACGCTCTGGGAAGTTCATCATGAGTGTCCTTGGGAAGAGCCAGGCTGTGCTTGAAGCAAGCCTGTGCGCTACCCACCAACAAGGTCCTAGACACAGTCTGTACACACACACTGCCCAGGCTCTAGAGTTAACGCCTCGCTTCCCCAAGTGCGTCACGCACGAGAGAGTTTAGAGTGGTGCCAATGGAGATATTTTCTCTGGCAGTTATAATATGTATTTTTAAATGACTTTTCATTGTGGTAAAAGTCACATGACATAAAACATACTATCTTAACCATATTTAACTACATGGCTCAGTGGCACTGGGAACACTCACATTGTTGTGCATCTCTCTCCATTATCCATCTCCCGAATTTTTCACCTTCCTAAGCTGACCCTCCCCCTCCTCCCCCCACCCCCTGGCATCTATCAGTGTTCTTTCTGACTCTATGAATTTGACTATTCTTGGTATCGCGTATAAGTGGAGTCAAACAGTATTTGTCTGCACCTAATATATATTGGAGTACATTTTTAAGGTTAACTTTGGCAACCCACTCCAGTATTCTTGCCTGGAGAATCCCAGGGATGGGGGAGCATGGTGGGCTGCCGTCTATGGGGTCACACAGAGTCGGACATGACTGAAGTGACTTAGCAGCAGCAGCAGCAGTAGCAGTAGTATATGTCCTACAAATAGATTGCACCTTCTTTTTTTTCCCTGTGCTATAGAGTAGTTTCTAATTAGTTATATATTTTATACATACCAATAAATACATATATATAATATACATATATGTCAATCCCAATCTTCCGATTTATCCCTCCCTGCATTTCCCCGCTTGGCGTTCATACGTTTGTTTCCTGTGTCTGTGTCCCTATTTCTGCTTTTCAAATAAGTTCATCAACACCACTTTTCTAGATTTCACATATATACATTAATACATTGTGTTGTGTAATAGCTCGGCATGTCCTAGCCTACCTGTGACTTCACCAGTATTGCTTAGGACAAGTTTTAAGCAGTGGCTCAGATGGTAAAGAATCCGCCTCCAATGCAGGAGACCCAGATTCGATCCCTGGGTTGGGAAGATCTCCTGGAGAAGGCAATGGCAACCCACTCCAGTATTCTCGCCTGGAGAATCCCATGGACCGAGGAGCCTGGTGGGCTACAGTCCCTGGGGTTTCAAAGACTGAGTGACTCATACTTTCACTTTCAACACATTACCTGATCTGAGGCATCTACCACCTCTGCATTCCCAATTAGATGCACCCTGCCAGAGGATATGGATAGATGACTCTCCTGTGTATGAGAAAGTGGGGGAAGAAACAACATTTGGAGTCATCTTAGCATGTTGGATGGAAATGGCAGAGAAGTGAAGAACAGGTGTTCTGGAGTCAAACTGGTTGAACTGGAAATGTTAGCCCTTTAATTTCTTAGCTGTGAGACCTTAAGAAGTTACTAAACTTCCCTGTCTAATTTCAGGTGTTGAGCCACTGAAATCTGTGGGGTCTTTTGTTAATGCAACTCACATACCCTCATACAGCCCACAAGTCAAACTGTGGCAAAGAGTTTTCTTCTCAACTCATTTGAAAGGACATAAAGATATCAAGACTAAAAGCATATATTTACACCATTTAGTATCTTGCTATTATCAGTAACAATAAAATAAGGTAAAATGTTTAAGCCCAGACATTTTTGAAAAAATTATCTTCCTAATCAAAATCAACAGAGTTATCAAAGACACCACTGCTGAGCAGGGAAGTTAGCTCTCCAAGCAGGTCCATGACTACTGCCTGGGGGCTGAGTTCCTCATCCAGACGTTAATTGGATCTACACCAGGGAGCAAAGATTTCACAGCCATGGACCTGCCGGCAGAGAAGGTATAACTTCAGATATGAGAATATGACCTTAAAATTAATAATGCCTCTACTAGTCCACCTTAAGTGAAGAACATTTCGTATCAACAGATATTTTATTATTTTATTCCTTTAAGCTAGAAAAAGGTTTAACAATAATTTTTCAAGTTAATAACCTACAAGTCTCCTTTTAAGAAAATGAGTAAAAGCAAAAGTCCTCTGTCCAGCCTGCATTTTCCTCACTCCATCCATTTACCATGTTCCTCTGTCTCATCCTTGGACCACAGTCTGAAGATCATTGCCACTTAGAGAAATCTTTGCCCATCCCTGGAGGAGGTTCAGTGCCTCAAGGACATCCTTTCTCCTATCCTATTATTTTCTATCATTGCACTGGCCATGATTTCTGATTCACACTTTTTTAAAACAATCATCAGCCTCCTTTTTTTCTTCCCACTGAGCCAGGTCTTCCTTGTGGCGTGTGGGCCTTCCGTCATGGTGGGCAGGATTTAGTTGCCCTAGGCATGTGAGATCCTACTTCCCCGACCGGGGATGGAACCTACATTCCCTGCACTGAAAGGTGGATTCCTGATCACTGGACCGCCAGGGAAGTCCCTCTGATACACATTTATTGCAACAGTCATCATCTGACTACATCTTTAAGCTTCCTTAGAACTGGGACCACCCCTGTTTTGCTCACCATTGATCCCCAGCAGTCAGCCCCAAGCTTACATACAGCTATAGGAAGAACGAATGAAAAATGATCAGTTTGCGGATCAGTGTAAATAAGCCACGATGTATTTGTCCAATCTTATGTCTGGTCATTTCAGCTTTTCCATTGTTTCACAAATGTAGCAATACTCCCACGGATCACAGAGGTATCTTGAGCAAGTGTCTGAGGATTTCCTTAGGACAAATTATGAAAAGGAACGGATGGCTCCAAGATTTTGGAGCTCTAGCTAACTGCTTAGAATTTCTTCAAGTGGGAAGGGTATTAACCAGAAACATATTGAAGAAAGAGAGGGAAGGAAAGAGAGAGAGGATGAGAAAAAGAGACAGAAGGGAGAAAGGAGGAGAGGGAGAAAAGATAGAGAAAGAAAAGGAAAATAATAGAAAAAGATGGGAAAAGAAGAAAGACCAGCGCCTAAGTTAAAGAGGCCTTGTCTCCATGCGAAGTTCCCTCTTCAGAGGTTGCTGTCCAGCCAGTTTCCTGGACCGGATCTCTCTGTCTCCCTGCCAAACCATGCCTGGGAAAGGCAAAGTCAGACACTCTCAAATCACAAGGTTTAAGATGATAAAGACCCCCAGACCCTCCTTCTCAGGGGTGAAGCAGTTCAGGGCTTTTTGTTCTCCGGCGTCTTTGTTCCAGCGACCTCTCCCATCTCAAAGGATTTTCCACAGCACCAAGAGCCTGACACTTTGCCCATCCCAGTTCTCACAGAACTCTCCAGTGAAAGACAAAGCCAGACTGGCACGGAGGAAGGCACGAAATAAAGGGGGACTGAGAAAGAAGAAAAGCGCCTGCAAATCTGGCTGCCCGAAGATTCAGTTGCTGCAGCAACTAGAAGTGAGACAATGAAGCGGGGAGGGGACCACCATCTTCCTCCCTAGGTCCAGTTGTCATGGATACTGGGATTTTAGAAGTGAAGGGGTGAAGGATTTTCTTTACAGTTTACAAACAATGCCTTTTTTCATTCCCTTGGCCTGTGGCCTTGCTCCATCTGGGTTGGGGACTTCCCCTTCCTTCTGAGCCTTCCCGTAAGGAGGCTGGGGAAGGGCAAGATGCTTTCTGTAAAGGAGACGGTCCAGCCAGGAGCTCTAAAGTCTGTTCCCATGCGGGGCCAGGCGGAAAGGCCTGAGTACTCGTGGAAATCTCCATGCCCTGAAATCTTCCCAGCCACACTGCAGGAAGGCTGGAGCACTCCTTGAACTCTTCCCCCCATCCTTCTGAATCTCCCAGGAGTGCTCACACACAGGCTGTCACCTTTGGTTCCAGCCTATACCCTCCCCAGCCCCCCAGAGACCCCCTCATTAGCTTCCTGCCCTGGCTTCCGCCTCCAGGATTCAGCAGGAGGAATGCAGCTGAGTCCTCCTCTGAGGTCTTCTCCCAGCTTCTTTGCCCAGAAGCCACATCAGGACCAGCACTGTCCTGCTGAGCTGTCCAGCACCGTGTGGTGAGGTCATCAGCTTTATTTTTTTAATTTATTTATTTATTTTAATTGGAGGCTAATTATTTTACAGTATTGTGCTGGGTTTTGCCATACATCGACATGAATCAGCCATGGGTGCACGTGTCCCCCATCCTGAACCCCCCCACCTCCCTCCTCATCCCCTCCCTCTAGCTTGTCCCAGAGCACTGGCTTTGAGTGCCCTGCTTCATGCATTGAACTTGCACCGGTCATCTGTTTCACATATGGTAATATACATGTTTCAATGCTCTTCTCTCAAATCATCCCACCCTCGCCTTCTCCCACAGAGTCCAAAAGTCCGTTCTGTATATCTATGTCTCCTTTGCTGCCTTGCATATAGCGTCGTCATTACTGAATCCCATATATAGGCATTAATATACTGTATTGGTGTCACCAGCTGTATTGATCACGTTGTCTAGACTCAGCTCTGCCATCTCACCAGGACGACCTGGGCAAGGGTACTTACTCTCTCTGAACCTTGCTCCACATCCAGTCAATGCGTACTGTCGTGGCCACCATGTAGCATTGTTGATGGTATGAAATGAGAAAAGATAGCTTCAGCAGGCACTCCAGCAGCGAGAGCGCCCTGCCCCTCTCCATCACCACCCCTCCACAGTCACGCACTCTCTCACACTCACACACACAGACATCCATGCTCTCTCACACTCATGCACTCGCACACACAGAGTCACAGACATCCACACAGACACTCTTACACACTCACACTTGTATACAATAAGTTCCTTACGTACAAAGGAGTTTCGTTCCGAGAGCGTGTTCATAAGTCCAGCTTGTTCATAAGTCCAACAAAGTTAGCCTAGGTACCCAACTAACACAGTCAACTATATAGTACTGTACTGTAATAGGTTTATAATACTTTTCACATAAGTAATTCACAAAAAGCAAACAGAAAATTAGGAAAACATTTTTAATCTTACAGGACCTATAAACGTACAGTAAGCACAATACAATAGCTGGCACATAGGGGCTGGCACGGAGTGGACAGGCCAGAAGAGTTCCTGACGGAGGAGGGAGACGAGGTGGGAGACGGTAGAGCTGAAGGGTCATCAGCAACAGGAGACGGAGGGCACGCTGCAGTGTCTCTCACGCCTGACGCTGACGGCATGGGTTCTGGCTCCTTGCTGGAACCAGAGGCACATGAGCATCTTTGAAAGTTTGCAGTTTGAAGGTGTGTAGGTGACTGTCGTGCATATCCTCACGCTCAGACATTCACAAACTCACACTCATACCCCACACACAGAGACACCCAAGGACACTCTCACATATATGTGCACACAGTCACATGTACACACAGTCACACGTACACACAGTCACACGTACACAAAGTCACAAGTACACAGTCACAGGTACACACAGTCACAAGTACTTAGGTAGGCACATGTGGTCACACAAATGCACACATACACACACTCACGTACATACTTATACACTCTCCCACATGTGTATACTCCCACACATTTGTGTACATTCAACTTTCCCTTTTTTTAATCTTATATTGGTATATAGTTGACTTACAATGCTGTGTTAGTTTCAGATGTGCAGCAAAGTGAATCTGTTATACATACATATATATGCACTTTCAGCTTTCCATTTTTGACTTATTAATAAAGACTGGGAATGTCTTATTTTATTAATCATTTATCAAGCAAGAGAGAGTACAGCTGCTTGGTTTAAGCAACACCATCTGTCCATCCATCTATCCATCCAATAACATTTGTGGAGAGTCTAACATGGGCCAGACTATGACATCATAAAGGGCCATCAGGCAAGGCCACCAGCCACAGGCTTCTCAGCTGCTGGAACTCAGAGCAGCTATGAGACCCTCCTTCGGCCTCCATGTGCCTTCATTTCCCAACACTTAGCCACGCAGCCTGGAAGCCAGAACCCAAGCAAAGACCTTTTGTGATGGGAGGCCAGGACACGATGGGGCTCAGGACGCTGTGGTCGCTTGGGGCTGGGGTCCCCACTGGTCTTACAAACACTTGGAACAAACGCCACAGACCCTTCCAGGTGATGATCTGAACTGCAAAGATGGTCCAGCTTTCCCCCTGCCTGTCCAGCACTGAGTAGGGCCACAAGCTCCCTCCTCAACCTGGGGCAGCCAGAAGTTCGTCCAGGGCTGCTGGGTGTGGTGCAGAGGGTCGGGTTTCAGCCATCAATCATGTTGATGCTGCTTTCCAACCTGCTGCTGCTGCTGCTAAGTCGCTTCAGTCGTGTCCGACTCTGTGCGACCTCACAGACGGCAGCCCACCAGGCTCCCCCATCTCTGGGATTCTCCAGGCAAGAACACTGGAGTGGGTTGCCATTTCCTTCTCCAATGCATGGAAGTGAAAGGTGAAAGTGAAGTCGCTCAGTCGTGTCCGACCCTCAGCGACCCCATGGACTGCAGCCTTCCAGGCTCCTCTGTCCATGGGATTTTCCAACCTGGCAGGCCCTGTTTAATATAGTGAAGAGGAAAACATTCAAATAGGATCACAGCGAGTCAACCTCCTTCATCTTAGTTTCCTCATCTGTAAAATAGGAATAGGACTTCCCTGGTGGCTCAGTGGCTAAAACTCCACATTCGCAATGCACAAGAGGGACCTGGGCTCCATCCCTGGTGAGGGAACCAGATCCCACATGCCCCAGTGAAGAGTTCACAAGCCACAACTAAAGATCCTGCACACAGCCACGAAGACTGAGGATCCCGCGTGCCGCAATGACCAACTGGCACCTAAGTAACTGAAAAGTACAAATTCAAGCATATAACTATTTTTTAAAATTTAATAAAATGGGAATAATCATATAACCATCCCCCAGGACAAGTGTGAGGATTCAAAAATACCTGTGATCCTTTTTGCCTGGCAAGTATTAAGTACTCATAAACCATGGCTTCACTGTTCAATTAGATTACCATTCTTAGCTCTGTTAGGGTTTCTAACTATGCAAAATCATAGATATGCATATAAAACTAACTGGAATGAATCACAGAAGGTTAAAAAATGTTGACTTGTTTAAACTAATGGAACTCTATACCTTTTTACTTTAATTTCCATTTTAACGTTCCAATATTTCTACAAGAAATAAAAATCGAAATGGTAAACACAAGTGTCTAGGGCCTGATTTATAGGAGCCACTTAAGCAAAATATTTAACTTCAAATCCTCCCGTTTATTTGCATCACATGCAGCATTAATTTCTCCTGATAGAACAGAAGGAAATACCTGGAAGCATCCATGGAACATACAACTAGACCTCCGACAAGAACAGCAGACACTCCACGCTACTCTTTCTTGATTCATATTGCTATCGTCATCCTCCCACCTTCTTAAATATGTTTATCATGCCTATTTGTATGTCATTTTCTATTCTATTTATTTATTTTATTTGGCTGCTCCGGGCCTTAATTGCAGCACGTGGGACCTTTAGCTGCAGCATGTGGGATCTAGTCCGCTGACCTGGCCCCTTGCCCTGGGAGCAGAGAGTTTTAGCCACTGGACCACTAGGGAAATCCCTATCACCCTTATTTAAAAAAAACAACAATAACAACAGCATCAGAAATTTATCCAGATAATGAATCCAAATCATTAATTCCATAGTAATCGAAAGTTCGCCATCCACAATAGCAATAATTTCACCCTTATGCTACATTATGTTCTAAAGGGAAGCCACCTAATAGTAGCTTTTGAGTACAAAGGCCATGCTGGATACAGTGAAAGGTGACCGCCAGGTCTGTTCAAGACACAGAAGACATACTTCAGGGAGCTGGAAGTATACCAGAAAAAGAGAGAATTCCATGAAACAGGTAGACTCTGTATTGGGTAGTTTTAACTGAGCTGTATAAGCAAGGCAGATAGAGAGAGAGCTATTGGGGAAGAAGTCAAACTTTTTTCCATCTTGAAGGTTGAATACAAGCCATTAGTCTCGTCCTGGAGACCATTAGAGCATTCACATTTAACTTCCAGTCAGCATAGTCATTCACACAATGCACTGGGCATCGAGGAAGACACAAAATAAACACTAATGAAGATAAACTGAATCGTCAGATTCTTTCCCCAGAATGAAACCAGTCTGCACAGCCATTGCCTACCTGTGCCCATTTAGAGAAAATATACCTGCATCTATTGACCAATAAAGACAGAAGGCAGAGGAAGGTTTTCTTTTTAAAAACAGTTTCAGAGCTACTGGGATTCACTTTGAACACACACCGTGTATTTACCACGAGCCAGATACTGTCTGGAGCACTTTCCATGGATGATCAGACTTAGTCATCACCATAAATATGACACAGAGATGAAGGACAGAGACACAAGAAGAAAACAGAGAAAATAGTAGGCTTTGTTAGGAGGGCAACAGCTAGAATTAATTTCACCTGATAGGGTGATTATGTAGAAGAGAAATAAGAAATGGAGCTGGGAGAGTAGTTTGGGCCACAGTCAGGGGGCTCCTGGCTACAGAACATGAGGGCTTGATATTCTTTTTATTTTATTTTAGCTGCGTCGGGTCTTTGTTGCAGCAAGGAGGATCTTCTGTCCTGGTGCACAGGCTCCAGAGCATGGGCTCTCTAGTAGCAGCTCGTGGGCTCTCTAGTTGCCGAGCATGGGGTTAGTTTCCCCGTGGTTAGAGGGATCCTAGTTCCCCGACCAGGGATCAAACCCACATCCCCTGCATTGGAAGGTAGATTCTCATCCAATGGACCACAAGGGAAGTTCCAGGAGTTCGATATTCTTTAAGGAGTAATCAAGGCCTCAGAGCAAGTGGGCAAAGCAATATGTTAAGATTTCTTTCAGATTTTAAGAAATAAAGTGGAACCAAAAGTGAAGAAAGGAGAACCACTTTCAGGGGACCCAGGGAAGAGCTGCATCACCATCTTCTCTGTATCAAACCCACTGCTCTTTGATCCCCGCAACATCCCACACCGTAGAAATTACTCTCTCCACTTGCTGCCTAACTCTCTGTCGTGGGGATATTTTTTAACTAGCACCTGAAATAATCTTAAATTATTACCCCCAGATTATTCTGACTCAGAGAGCTCCTTAGTATGGAGAAACACCCACTTTAAAGAGATAACAAGGTTTCCCTGGTGGCTCAGATGGTAAAAAAATCTGCCTGCAGTGCGGGAGACCCAGGTTTGATCACTGAGTCAGGAAGATCCTCTGAAGAAGGGAATGGCTACCCACCCCAGTATTCTTGCCTGGAGAATTCTATGGACAGAGGAGTCTGGTGGGCTACAATCCATAGGGTCGCAAAGGGTTGGACACGACTGAGCAACTAACACTTTCACTTTTCCCTTTCAAAGAGATGATGGCTATTACATAACCCACCCAGAACTCCCTGTTCTTTCTGTCTCCTTGTTCAGCCCCCTCTGCCCTCAGAGTCTTAGTGGAAACCCAAACCTGCGGGCTGCTCTCTTATTTCAATCAAGCAGTACTTGCCGTGGTGGAACACCATGATCCCTTCCATGTACCTCCAGGCTGACGACAATTTGGCATCCAAATAATTGACCCAAGTTTACAGTCAGAGAAACTGAGACTTAGAGAGGTGAAATACTTAAACCAACATCCCAGCTTCCGTATGGAAACATCCTAGCTCAATACCACTCCTGCTTTTGCACAGCTGCACCTCACAGCCACCTGGCTGACAGTTTGACACAATCCCACCGCTCAGAGCATCTGGACTGTGGGCTCAGCCTCCCAGTGACCGGCCTCAGATTAGAGTGAACAATAGGCTGGGCGTATGGGCTCGGTCCCCAGGGGCTGATTCTCAGCACCCGCTCCTAAGACCCTCCTACCATTTGTCACAGGATGCCCGCTGCTGTGCACATTAATCCAAATTGAGTTCAAGCCCTTAGCCTCTGTGTCCCATTGTAATGCTATAATTTTTCTTCAACACAAGATCAGAGATCTGCTAAGACCTCGTGTTGCCAACACAAAAGAAGAAAGACTTTGTTAATCTCAATGAAAATGAATTCTTCTTATTTTTTCCTGAAAAAAAAAAAAAAAGAAAAACATGAAGATATTACATCAGCCTCTCAGAAAAAGAAAAAAAAAAAACACAGAAAACGCTCTGCCATCATGACATAGTTTAAACATGCGGCTTTAAGAGTCGACACAAAGCACAGCAATTACACAGCCCTTCACCTTTTACTGGCTTGTTTATTATCCTGGATGTTCCAGCTGTTTTTTGGATACGATAATCCCATTAGCCTTGAAATAGAGTTATCATAGAGGAAGCAAGGTCAAAGGAGGGAGAATGTTCATAGGATTGGAGAGAAGAGGGCAAGGGGAAGGAGAGTCCCTAAAAATTGGAAACATCTTTATGAAATTTGAGCATTTCAGAGTCAGAAGGGACCTTGAAGATGACTAGTCAGACCTTCTCATGAAATGCATGCACGCGCACACATACATGTACACACACACGGCAAATAAGGGTGAGATGGGGATGATATGTCCAAGGAAATGGATGTATCATTCAGGCTTATAGGTTAAAAGAAGTGGAAACAGCAAGGCATTTAGCTGCCTGAAAAGAGCCTTGTGTAAATTTCAGCAAGGTCTCCTTAGGAAAAAAAATACCATAATGATCCCTCTTTATCTTGTCAATACTTGTCACTCCTCTGTCCTCGATAAAGCTCTCTTGTTGACGCATTTGTTCGCTTTCGAACATCTGATGAACCGAATGATGTAGTATAGGGGTCCTCACAGTACAGTCTGGGAGCCAAACTGAGCTTGCCTGCCCACTTTTGCATGGCCCACAAGCTGAGAATAGCTTTTACACTTTTTAAGAGTTGAAAAAATATCTTTCCAGTTTAAAAACAACTTCAAAAATAATATTTTATAACATGTCAAAATTATATAAAATTCAAATGTTGGTGTCTACAAGTAATGTTTGGCTGGAACACAGTTATGCCAAGCATTTGTGTATTGTCTGAGGCCATTTTCACCCTTCAGCAGCTCAGTTGAGCAGGTGTAACAGACATAGCAGCTTCTCTGGTGGCTCAGCAATAACGGGTCTGCCTGCCAATACAGGAGCCACGGGTTCGATCCCTGGGTGGGGAAAATCTGGAGAAGGAAACGGCAACCCACCCCAGTATTCTTGCCTGGGAGACCTATGGACAGAGGAGGCTGGTGGTCTACAGTCCATGGTATCATTGGCAGAAACTTAAACATTCATCTGGCCCTTTCCAGAAGAAAGCCTTCCATTTCACTAACACGAAAATTAGAGCACCCCAGCCCAGGGCCACCACTTAGGTATGACCTGGGCCAGTTCATGAGCGTTTCAATGCTTGGGCTCCCTCATCTGCAAAATGGAGATTGTATTTACTAAAACAGTATAATTGAAGCTCAACTTGATGTCAACTGAGGTCATTCTACCCTCTGAGACTTAAACAACATTGCTTTCAGTTCAGCCCTGGGTCCTGGCAAAATTCCATGTCCCCTTCAACATTCCCAGAGCCTTGCATCCTCTTGGTCCTTCTGGTTACAAATTCCAGCTCTTTTTAACTTTGAGCTCGCTCTTCTCCCCAGTCCTCAGCTGGTCTTCCTGCTTGGTACCAACCAGAATTTTGTACCTCTGCCAGCTCCACCTCCAAACGCAGTCACAGGAGGCATTACATGAGAAGCAGGTTTGGGGGACTTAGGGAAGGAATGGTGTAGCTAAAACTTGGAGAAGGCAATGGCACCCCACTCCAGTACTCTTCCCTGGAAAATCCCATGGATGGAGGAGTCTGGTAGGCTGCAGTCCATGGGGTTGTTAGGGGTCGGACATGACTGAGCGACTTCACTTTCACTTTTCACTTTCATGCATTGGAGAAGGAAATGGCAACCTACTCCAGTGTTCTTGCCTGGAGAATCCCAGGGACGGGGGAGCCTGGTGGGCTGCCGTCTATGGGGTCACACAGAGTCGGACATGACTGAAGTGACAGCAGCAGCAGCAGCAGCTAAAACTCAAACAATTTTAAAATGAGCAGCCAACTTCTCTCATTCCAGCAAACTCATGACTGTCCCACTACCAGCAAATGCCACCTTCCCCGAAGGTTCAAGTCCTCTGCCATGCCTCTCGGCCTACTGCCGTGTCAATCCACTTCTTCATTTCTACACATCCCTTCTTGAAATTTCCTTCATATCTTCCATCTTCTGTTTCCAGGAGCCCTTTATCCTCAAGACGCCCGCAGAAGCTCAGTTTTCACTTCTATCTGATATAGGACACCCTAGCTCATCATCCTGATGCCTTCATTTCCATGGTTATAGACTCCATGTTTTTGATAAAAAAAGGCCTCTCACTTTATATCTCACACTTAGAAGCCCAGAACAACTGTCAGAGCTTCAGACACACTTTGTCTTTATCCCAGAAGAACAAATATTCAGTGTCCCACTGATACAAATTATGTCACCACCTCCCTCTTAGAAGACAGAAGTAGCTTTGGGGTTGATTTGCTTCTTCTTTCCCTTAAAATATATACAGTATCGATCATACTGCCTGACATGAAAAAATAATCAGTACAGGCTTTCCTTCATGACTTCTCCCCAGAGAAACATGGACGAAACACCAACATGTGTAACAATACATGCCGCACATGTGGGCCATGAACTCACGCTTGCCCACCATGAATGCTCCACCGGGGGCCTGTATTGGAGGAGACAGGGACAGAACTAGGTTGGGAAATACTGTTTAGGACAAGGTGATAAAAGTAACAGAGTGCTTTTTCTCCACCATTTAAATGTTCCAGGAGCTGAATAAAAGTCACCAGAAGAAAATCCTTTGGAGAATTCTTTTTTTTTTTTTTTACTTGCCAGATAAGAAGGGGGTCTAAGACTTTGTATCTATTGCACCTATTGCTGCATAAAATACCCCTAAAACTCAACAGTCAAAGCAACAAACATGTAGCACCTCACAGAGTTTCCTGAGTATTGGGAATTCGGAAAGGCTTAGCTGGGTGGTTTTGGCCTAGAGTGTCTCATAAGGTCACAGTCAAGAAATTGGCTTGGGCAGCAGTCATGTGAAGGCTCGACTGGGGCTGGAGAATTTGCTTCCAAGACAGCACACCCAGACGGCTGCTGGCAGGAGGCCTCTGCTGCTTGCCCAGGTGTCTCCAGAGGACTCTGATGACACGGCTTCCCCCAGAGTCAGTGATTCCAAAGAGAGAGACTAGAACAAAAGCTGTGCTACTTTATAACCTCAACTTGGAATGACATGCCATTACTTCTACCCTACTCCACAGGCCACACAGACTCACGCCGTATGGGAGGGAAATACCCAAGGATGGGAGAGACAGACTGACTACCTGCCTTTTCGACCTGGGAGACTCTCAGTGTCATTCCAGGACATCCCCCTTTCTTACTTAAGCTAGTTTGTGTATTTGACTTGCAACAAAAAGAGCCTAGAATAAGATGGAATTCTGAGTCTAATGCTCTACATGTCTACCCTTGAGGAAAAGAAAAGAAGAAATCCTTTCTACATCATTGTATGCAAAACAGAACAATGAATAATTTGGTATTGTCATAATATCAAATTATCACAAAACTTACTGTCTCAAGACAGCCATTGTATTTTGCTCACAATTTTGCGGAATTTGGGAAAAGCGCAGGCAGTTCTTATGTAGGGGGTCTCTCGTGCTATTGCAGCCAGATGTCCACTGGGGCTGCAGTCACCTGGCTTCAGTCCAACTTTGCTGGGCTGGACATGCAAGGTGGCTCATCCACATGGCTGGCAATTGATGCAGCTGTCTGCTGGGAGCTCAGCTGGGGCCATCAAACAAACTGCCTGTGCATGGCTTCCCCAGCAGGCTGCCTCAGGTAACTGGACTTCTTATGTGACAGCTGCTTCCCTCAAAGCAAGTATCCCAAGAAACAGTGGGACCTGTATATAACCTTTCCTGATCTAACCTCAGAAGCTATAAAGCATCATTTCTACTGCACTCAGTTGATTAAAACCAAGTCATGAAAGTCAACCCAGATTCAAAGAGAGGAGAACACAGCCTTCATCTCTCAATGGAAGGCTCAAAAATGGCCAGAGCCAGATGGTTTTCCCAAACATTGGACCTACCCATGCCAAGCTCTCATGGGATAAACAGTGCCTCCCACATAAAAGAGATAGGGAGGGATCTTCTCAGTTAGAATGTAAATAAACTTCACAAGAAACGGTCCATCTGGCTTAGGATATCTCTCCTTCTGGGAACTGAAAGATATCTGCCAAACCACATTTATCAGGAAACATTTTCAAGTAACAAAAAACTCAAGTCAAACTGTCATAAACAATAAAGAAATTTCTGGACTCATATACCTGGAAGTTCTGCAGTCTTTGTATGTATTTCGTCGTGTCCGACTCTTTGCGACCCCATGGATTGTAGCCCACCGGTCTCCTCTGTCCATGGAATTTTCCAGGCAAGAATACTGGAGCCCTCCTCCAGGGGGTCTTCCCAAACCAGGGATCAAACTCACCTCTCTTGCGACTCCTGCGTTGGCAGGTGGATTCTTGACCCGGCGCTGCCTGAGAATTCGCAGCCTTTAAAGTTGTGCTGTGTGGTCCTTGGTAACTCAGTCGTGTCCAGCTCTTTGTCACCCCATGGACTACAGCCTGCCAAGCTTCTCTGTCCCTGGGATTCTCCACGCAAGAATACTGGAGTAGGTTGACATTTCCTACTCCAACAAATCTTCCCAACCATTTCAGGAAGATTCTTTACCACTGAGCCACCTTGGAATTCAAAGGCTCTGCACACATTTCCCAACCATCCTCCAATCTACCCCCTTTCATCCTAGCTGCATAGCAAGAAAGTTGCAGCTTTCAGCATAGCAAGAAAGGGCCACCTGGTCCGGCCTTTAAATTAGTGCATGACCACTTCCAGAGAAAAGCAAGGTGAGTTGCTTCTAGACCCTGTCCTAGAAGAATGCAGATAAATCTTGCAAATGCCCATAGCCAGTCTCTCTCTCTTTATTAGATCAAATTGGGTTTTATGGCCAACTCAGCCAATCACTGTAGAGAGGGACAGAAGGACTCAAACCAACCAGGCTCACTCCTGATCCCTGTGAATGGAATTAGTTCCCATGCATGAAGGAAGAGAGGAGACCCAAACAAAATAAGGATTTTGTTAGAAGTAAAGAAATGAGAAATGGATGCTAAGGAAATAATCATCAACAATGTCTACTACATTGCACTACCAAAAAAGAATTTCTAATAAACCTAAATCAAGTATAATCCATCTTTTGCTGCCTTTTCCCCACATGCAAACGCAGAATCAGTACTCTGAAACTCTGTCCCCAAATAATTCTGGAAGTTTTCAGAAAGCAACTCACATGAGTTTATAGACAAGTCTGGTGAGTTACCAGTTGCACTGCAACTTTTTCCTGCTGGGTTTCAGGGATCTGCTGGCCACCGCCACCAGCTCTGCCAGGTAATTTTGTCCCTGCTAGCCATGTCCACCTCCCTCCAGAGTCCATGTTCAGTGTCCAGTTGAAACACAGGGAGAATGTTCTTTGCTCTGTCAAAAAGACAGCAAAGCAATGCTGCTTGAGAGCCCTGAGTGTAGCATCAGGATTGGTTAACAGACATAACTTTCAGATTTTATTTGTCACATCACCCACTCCAGTATTCTTGTGTGGAGAATCTCATGGACGGAGGAACCTGGAAGGCTACAGTCTATAGAGCTGCAAAGAGTCAGACATGATTGAAGCAACTGAGCATACACACACTGTCCATTGGCCCAACCCAAGTGCTACATGTCCACAGAATGCAGATATTATTCCTTGCAGGTCTAGGTCAGGAGATCATCTGAGTGACAAACTCTACACTGTGCTCACAATGACCTCCTCCTGAATTCAATACCCAAGGTTCTTTTCCAAATCGCTTCTGACTCCCTCTTCCTTTAAAGTAAGCTCTCCCTTAGGAGGTCCTTAATCCTACAAACAGACTCCTAATGCATCTCCTCATCAGCTTGTCAGGCATCCCAGGCATCTCTGGACCCCTGTGGTCCAGCTTCATTCTGAGCAGAGGCTCCCAAGTTGAAATCTATCCAACAGCATCAACTATGGGTGATTCTTTCTATGCTCACCCTTGCTTTTGCAATCCAGTCATACTGGATTACACCAACCATGGGGATGGACAATGCCGTCTCCATGTGTGCCACCTACCCATATGCATGCCTTGTATGTGCTATTTCATATATGCCCAAATCCTAAGTTTCTTATATGCTGCTCTCTTTATTAGAACTCTCTTTTGCTGCCCAACTGTCTCACCTTGCAGATTCCTCCACATCCATCCAGCCCCAGTTCTGCACCTCCCATGACTGACATGAGAAACGGACCAGCAGTGTTTGCCAAGTTCAGTTCAGTGGCTCTCAGAGCATTCAGCCTGGAAGATATCAGGCTACTAAGAGTCAAGGAGAACAAAAAAATCCCTGCCCTTAGGTTGACTCTACAACAGGCTTCCGGGGCACTTCCCTGCACAGACCACATCTGCAGGACACTGACCCTGGCCAGCTTCTGCCAGCTGCCCCTCCACTTCTCTTAGCATCCTTAAGGTCCTACTGTCTGAGCTGTCCAGCTCACCCTCCACTCCCGGAGCTGCCAAGCCGTCTCTCCCTTGGCTCGGTGCATGGAATCAGATTGGAGGTATCTCTTAAATGAATTGGGTTTTTGTTCCTTCCAACCCATGTTGAAATTTAAGAGACTAAAACAAAGGCCCTCACTGTGCCCCGGTCTTGGCTCAGCTGGGACACTAACTGCCCAACAACAGCACACGTGGGAGAAAGTGGCCAACGCTGATTAAGGCGCCCCCTGGGAGGATGCAGAAACAAGCTTTTCTTTTTTCTTTCTAAAGTTGCCTTTGTTTCTGTCACCAGTGTCCACTCTGCCTCCATGCTGCTGGGCATTTGTAGGTACAAACGAATGACAAGGTGGACACCACTCTGAAGCAGGAGACCCCAGCGCACAGGGCACCTGCCTCGTGCTGAGACCATGCAAGATGCCCTTTGCCCATGAGCTCTCTTCCTCCGACATCTCTGCAAAATGAGCATTGTTATCCCCACATGAAAGATGCAGGATCAAGAGACCAGAGCTGTAACATCACAGTGAGACTCAGATGGATTAAAACCGCAGAAGCAGAGTAGACAGAACGCATGGAATGCAGGGGCCACCCAGAACTACCAAGAGGATTCTTTGAAATCTTGGCGTGAGTTTGCCATCTTCATCCTAAAAATCATCTTTGGTTCCACCCAAAGAGTTGGCTTCCTGTGTTCCTAAGAAAGGGATGTGTCTTCCAGTGTTGAAATGAACAACTGGTCTCCAGGCCAGTCCCCAGCTAGATCATCCCATAGACTCTCTCTTCTTTAAAATCCATAGGATTTCAGCTGATGGCAGCTTCCCAGGTGGTGCTAGTGGTAAAGAACCTGCCTGCCAATGCAGGAGACCTAAGAGACGTGGGTTTGATCTCTGGGTCAGGAAGATCCCCTGGAGGAGGGCATGGGAATCCACTCCGGTATTCTTGCCTGGAGAACCCCATGGACAGAGGAGCCTGGCAGGCTATAGTCCTTAGGGTCGCAAAGAGCTGGACACAACTGAAGTGACTTAGCAGGCAGGCAGCTGATGGCAATGACTTACACAGGCACATGCCCTGGTCTGTGCCTTTTCTACCCCCGGCTAGGCTCAAAAGTCATGCTGTATGACTTCCAGGATAAACTACAAACCGTAGCTCTTCCCAAACCCTAGAATCATAGCTTTTTACAGCTGGACCTTTCTAGAGATTATTAGGTTCAGCCAGAGCCTAAAACAGTGAGAGGACTTGACCAGGAACACATATGGGACAGGTTGACTGGCAGAGACCTAGTCTTGGGCTTTGAGGCTTCCCTTGCACTTTCCCGTCTGCTTTACTCACCCATCGAGGTCCTAAACTTCTCAAGGGCCTCTCATCACTAACAGCTGACACACTGATAGATGATGAACAGGCAGGTTTAATTAAGCCTGGGGCAGTTCACATCTCATTGAACGCAGCCCAGAACAAATAGCAATTTTCCAGCTGCAGAAGAAAGAATCCATGAATGAGTTTTAACTAGGGACATTTGTAGGTTCACATAGAGGGGGGAACTAGTCATCTTTTTTTTCCAGTTAGAGTCACTTTGGAGTAAGCCCTGGAGGCCCTAACAGACTCCTGCTGAATATAAGGAACTCAGCAATAAGTGGGCTTCCCTGGTGGCTCAGAGGTTAAAGTGTCTGCCTGCAATGCGGGAGACCTGGGTTTGATCCCTGGGTAGGGAAGATCCTCTGGAGAAGGAAATGGCAGCCCACTCCAGTATTCTTGCCTGGAGAATCCCATGGATGGAGAAGCCTGGTAGGCTACAGTCCCCGGGGTCACAAAGAGTCAGACACGACTGAGGAACTTCACTTTCACTTTCACTTTCTGGATACCCTAACAGACTCCTGCTGAATATAAGGAACTCAGCAATAAGTAGGCTTCCCTGGTGGCTCAGTGGGGAAAGAATCCACCTGCAATGCAGGAGATGTAGGAGATGCAAGTTCCATCCCTGGGTCAGGAAAATCCCCTGGAGAAGGGCATGGCAGTATTCTTCCAGTATTCTTCAGTATTCTTCCAGTATTCTTCCCTGGAGAATCCCATGGACAGAGGAGCCTGGCGGGCTACTGTCCATTGGATCTCAAAGAGCTGGTCATGACTGAAGCAACTGAGCATGCACGCACGCACAGCAATATGCAACTGGAGTTAAGGAGGTCTGTGTGTCCAAGGCCTCATGGCCGCAGTAAGGTGCCAACCTAGGTTCTCACCGTCAACCCAGCTGTGTGGTGAGCTGGGGTCTGACCCAGAGAGATCAAGGGTATAGAAGCACAACCAAGACCCTGTTGATTGCAGGGGGAAAGCTAGGAGAGAAGACCAGAACCACAATAAAATGAACTAGGGCTCTTGCCACATGAACTCTGCCTTGACCGTGCTATCCCTTCTTGTTGCATTTTCACAGAAATGAGTACCCAAGGCACCAAGCAAGCAGACTCGCTCCTGGAGCTGTTTCTCCTCCCCAGTGATGAAGAATGCGGAGGTAGCGCGGTGTCTCTGAGCAGACCAGGGTGACCCTTCCCAAGACTAATGGCAAAGAATTAAAGCTCTCTGTACTAGAGGTTAGAACTGCTGAGGTCAAACTCTATTAAACTCTCCAAGAAAATAAAATATGGGATAGGTAATCCTAAATGGACTTCGTTTTTTATCCATTAAGGGCAAGGTGAGTGATAAAGGTCTTAAATTGTCTTCAGAAGCACTGAGTTTAAGTATCGATCATAATGGAAGGCGTGACAACATTTAAATCTGTTCAGTTAAGCTGAACAGTTCGCACAGTGTCTTGCTGCTCGGACTTAAACTTTGATTCAAAGCACTGGCAGGAGGTACTTCCTTTAGGTCAGGCGTAGGACTGCAGAGCTCCAGCTTCAGCCACCGTATAAGTCACAGCACACTGGTGCTGGAGTGAGGTTCCAGAACTGAATAGTGTTTAGGACGCTGTGGTCACTAAAATGTCTTCATGTTGATCTCATTTAAACCTCAGGACAACTCTATGAGGTGGTGACTCCTCTCTCTCTCTCTCTCTCTCTGTGTCTCTCTCTCTCTCTCTCACACACACACACACTTCCTGCACAGAAAAGGAGGCAGAAGCATGCCTTGCCCTCTATCACCCAATGGCAAACAGTCAAGCCAGGATTTGAACTGAGGGACATTAACCCCACGTTTGCATGCGTGCTAGGTCACTTCGGTCATGTCCAACTCTTTGCGACCCTACGGACTGTAGCCCTCCAGGCTCCCCCATCCATGGAATTCTCCAGGAAGAATTCTCGAGTTGCTATGCCCTCCTCCAGGGATCTTCCTGACCCAGGGATCGAATCCATGTCTCTTACGTCTCCTACACTGGCAAGCAAGTTCTTAACCACTGCACCACTTGGCTTCCCTCGTGGTTCAGATGGTAAGGAATCTGTCTGCAATGCAGGAGACCTGGGTTTGATCCCTGGGTCAAGAAGATCCCCTGGAGAAGGGAATGACTACCCACTCCAGTATTCTTGCCTGAAGAATTCCATGGACAGAGGAGCCTGGAGGGCTACAGTCTATGGGATCGCAAAGAGCTGGACACGACTGAACGACTAACAACACGCATTTAGCCTCAAATCCTGTGTCTCACCACCATCCCATTGTGCAGTTCATGTAAATGTTTACCCCAGGGCCTGGCACCTACTAAGCCCTCAGGAACTTTCAGCTTCCATGCTGTTCTGAGAGGCCCTGAGATTTTAGAACTCATTTCCAGGTGAGACTTCTCTTGCACTTTGGGCCAGGACACTGACATCAGGGCTGTCCAGAGACTATCAGATTCACTGGATGGCAGCTGGGGGCCCCATCCAGCCGTCAGGTTTGAGTCACTGCCCTTCAGGCCAAGCCTCTGAAGCAAGGTAGACACCAAACATGGAATCTGGAGGCCAACCAGAGCTACCGAGAGGATTCTTTGAAGTTTTGGCTTGAGCTTGCCATCTTCATCCTAAAAATCAAGTTAGATTTCACCCAAAGTGTTGGCTTCCTGTGTTCCTAGGAAAGTGACGTGTCTTGCAGTATTGAAACTGACAAGTGGCCGCCTGACTGTGCCCCAGCTGGGCCTTCCCACAGACTTTCCCTTCTTTAAAATTCATAGGATCTCAGCTGGTGGCAATGACTTAAACGGGCATGTGCCATGGCCTGTGTCTTTTGTGCCCCTGGGTAGCCCCCGATGGCTTCCAGTGATGACTCAGACCTGGCAAGGAAGAAGGGACCGTGTGTGCACCCCACAGCCGTGACTTCTCACATCATTACCCACCACCCACATGCCCTTACACAATAAATGTGCTTCACCAGGTGGCCCCGCTGCCTGCCAGCATTGTTATAAAAGCCCATGGGAACCTGGCTTCCCTGCCAGCCAACCAGGCCTGGATCCTGCTCTTCTAGACTTTCCTACTGAATGTCCCAGCAGGACTTTCCAAGCAGAATTTCTAAACCCGTGAGACTGCTGAGAGACACTAGGAGGGCAATGCTCACCGACTCTGACTCATCCCGTTTCAGCAGCATTTATTACAGGACTCTAAAATACAACACAAACAAACCCATTTACAAAACAGAAACAGACTCACAGACGTAGAGAACAGACTTGTGATTACCAATGGGGACGATGGTTGGGAGACAAAGATTGGGAGTTTGGGACCAACAGATGCAAACTAGTATATAGAGGATAGATAAAGGTCCTCCTGGATGGCACAGGGAACCGTATGCAATATCCTGTGATAAGCCATAATGGGAAAGAATATGAAAAAGAATGTATATTTGTATAATGAGTCACTGTGCTGTACAACAGAAATTAATACATTATAAATCAACTATACCTCAATAATTTTTTTTTAAGTATTCATTATAATTTCTACTAGAGTTTCCCTGATGGCTCAGAGGGTAAAGAATCTGCCTGCAATTCAGGAGACATAGGAGACACAGGTTTGATCCCTGGGTTGGGACGATTCCCTGGAGAAGGAAATAAGCACCCACTCCAATATTCTTGCCTGGGAAATCGCATGGACAGAAGAGCCTGGTGGGCTACAGTCCATGCGGTCGCAAAGAGTCAGACGTGACTTAGCAACAGGGATAATTTCTACTAGATGCACCAGTCCTGGCCCCTGGAGTCATCATCCTTTGCTCAGAACAACCTGTGCAGGATGAAAGGAAACTTTTATCCGTGAACATCTGAAAGGAAGCCCAGGGTCCAGGACTGAGGCCACGGGTCATGAGAGAAGACCTCCCACATTTGTGTTAAAGAGAATCAACTTAGTCTCTAGAAGAACACGTGACTCTCCCCTCCCCATAGTTGACCAGAACGAGCTGTGGCCTTATTCTCCGTGAGACCTCTAAGCACCCAGGAGAATCCTTCCGGCTGACAGGTACTGATGTGTGTGTTTCTCTAGTACCACTCTCTGCATTTATCATTTGACAGTTACTATTCATGGCAACCCACTCCAGCACTCTTGCCTGGAAAATCCCATGGACAGAGGAGCCTGGTGGGCTGCAGTCCATGGGGTGGGGAAGAGTCGAACATGAATGAGTGACTTCACTTTCACTTTTCACTTTCATGCATTGGAGAGGGAAATGGCAACCCACTCCAGTGTTCTTGCCTGGAGAATCCCAGGGACGGCAGAGCCTGGTGGGCTGCCGTCTACGGGGTCACACAGAGTCGGACACGACTGAAGCGACTTAGCAGCAGCAGCAGCATTCATCTTCACAACAGCCCTATGAAATAGGTTGGAAATTTGGAGTCGCTCTATAACCCATTACAACTTTTTCCATTTAAAATAATAAGAAAAATATTTCTGATTAGCACTTTTGTGCAGAAAATTTTTAGATTTTCACTTAGAGGTAAGAGAGTTACTGGGAGATGTCTGTATATCGTCAAATTGGGAGGGGGGAGTTCACAAAGAAGTGTGTTCATCATTACTTTATTTCATTCTTTGAAAAGGATGCGTGCAGTTGCGTAAAGTACAAGCATGAAAAGTGGCAATGGGACTTATAGCTAGGTGGCTGGCTTCCAAGTGGTTTTTACTTTCTTCCCTTTGTTTATCTGTATTTTTTTTTTTTACGAGATGAAGTTTATAATATGGAAAAGGAAAGGCATTAAGTTTATTCTGTGGGTTTATTCTGATGTATGGAGCTCATGTGAGAAAGAAGTTTTTACCGACAGGGCTGTATGTTGATAGGTTGGGAAGAAGTGGGTCCACTTTTGAAAGCCAGGCTCAAGTAGCAAGTGGATATGTGCATTTGGAGATATTTTTGATTCTTGCCAAAGAGAAACTCAGTGGGATTTTAATTCTAGTTCCTCTACTTAAAAAGTCAGGATTCCAGTTTTTGAAACATTTTAAAAGATATAGTTGATTTTGCTTCCCTGGTGGCTCGGTCGTAAAGAATCCAACTCTCAAGGCAGGCGTGGGTTCAGTCCCTGGTTTGGGAAGATCCCCTGGAGGAGGAAATGGCACTGCCCTCCAGTAGTCTTGCCTGGGAAATCACATGGACCGAGGAGCCTGGCGGGCTACAGTCCTCGGGGTTGCAAGAGAGTCAGCCATGACTCAATGACTAAACAACAATAATAGTTGATTTACAATGTTGTCTTAGTTCCTGCTACACGGCAAAGTGATTCAGTTATACATATACATACATTCTTTTCCATATTCTTTTCCATTATTGTTTATTACAGGATACTGAATATAGCTCCCTGTGCTATACAGTACGGAGAAGGCGATGGCACCCCACTCCAGTACTCTTGCCTGGAAAATCCCATGGGTGGAGGAGCCGGGTAGGCTACAGTCCATGGGGTCGGGAAGAGTCGGACACGACTGAGCGACTTCACTTTCCCTTTTCACTTTCATGCATTGGAGAAGGAAATGGCAACCCACTCTAGTGTTCTTGCCTGGAAAATCCCAGGGATGGGGGAGCCTGGTGGGCTGCCATCTATGGGGTCGCACAGAGTTGGACACGACTGACGTGACTTAGCAGCAGCAGCAGCTATACAGTAGAATCTTGTTATTTTATATATAGCATATCTATTTATATCTGTTTTATACATGGTAGTTTGTATCTGCTAACACCAAACTCCTAGTTTATCCCTACCCCACCATCTTTCCCTTTTGGTAGATTGTTTTCTGTTTGTGGGTCTGTTCCTATTTCATGAATAAGTTCGTGTCATAGTTTAGATTCCGCATATAACTGATGTCATGTGGTGTTTGTCTTCCTCTTTCTGGCCTTTCATTTAGTGTGATAATCTCTAGGTCCATCTATGCTGCTGCAAACGCATTATTCCATTCTTTTTCATGACTGAGTGGCATTCCACTGTGTTATTCCACATCTTTTTTATCCATTCATCTCTGACACTCTGTTCTTAAAAAAGTTTGTCCACAACTCAAGAGATGTCCTTCCTTCGGAAGGCAGTGATAGTGGATGTATTTCTATTATGGTCAAATCCTTTGTTCATCACTGCTTTGATAAAGTAGTATTTGCTATGTACAAAGTCCATCAGTTCAGTTCAGTCGCTCAGTCGTGTCCGACTCTGTGCGACCCCATGAATCACAGCACGCCAGGCCTCCCTGTCCATCACCAACTCCCGGAGTTCACTCAGACTCATGTCCATCGAGTCAGTGATGCCATCCAGCCATCTCATCCTCTGTCGTCTCCTTCTCCTCCTGCCCCCAATCCCTCCTAGCATCAGAGTCTTTTCCAATGAGTCCACTCTTCACACGAGGTGGCCAAAGTACTGGAGTTTCAGCTTTAGCATCAGTCCTTCCAAAGAAAGCCCAGGGCTGGTCTCCTTCAGAATGGACTGGCTGGATCTCCTTGCAGTCCAACGGACTCTCAAGAGTCTTCTCCAACACCACAGTTCAAAAGCAGCAATTCTTCTGCGCTAGCTAAGCTTTCTTCACAGTCCAACTCTCACATCCATACATGACCACTGGAAAAACCATAGCCTTGACTAGACGGACCTTTGTGACAATGTCCACAGAACACCATTTAAAGAACACCATTTAAGAAGAAATTTTAAAAAACCACCAATCTACCTACCTAGAAATGGCTATTGTTAGTGTATCTGATATATTGCCTTCCATCTATTTTTCAATACATTTATTTTCACAAAATCGAGCACACAGTGTATTCAACTTTTTGCTGTCACCTGAAAAAAAAAAGTCTTTTTTGGGGGGGCTGGGGGTCGTGGTAAATGGAGAAGGGGGTGGAATATGAAATTACTTTCTTCCTCCTGTTTCCTTGCCTCATTCCCCTGCTTCAACTATTATCTCAAAAATCATATTTAAATGACATTAGGTATAGATTCAGCTCTCCAAGGGAAGCAGGCCTGTCTCTTATACACATCTTATATATGTACAAATAGTTTGTATCATCTTTTTTGCTTCACATGACATCATAAGTATCTTATTATGTCATTAAATAGTCTTCAAAATTTGTATTCATTGACTGCATACTACTTCATCCTAGGGACTATATATTTAATAAATTCCCAATTACTGGACCTTACTACAAATACATCTGAAATAAAAATACTTATAGATACATCTTTGTCTCTTTTAACCATTTGTCTATATATCTTATCTTTCCCTGAAGAGACGCCAAGACATGGAATCTACAGGGCATAGAATTAAACCTTTTAGAGGTTTCTAATAAATATCACTCTCAGAAGAGCTGAATTCTTTTAAATTCAGATCAGAAGTCTGAAAGGACTTCCTTACCACACTCTCCCAAAAATCAAGTGATTTTTTTAAAATATCTTTGCCAATATAACAAAAAAAGAAAGTAACATTTCATTTTAATTTGCACTGCTTGATTATTAATGCAGTAGAATATTTTTGCATCTAAATCTTGACTCCATCTGGAATTTATTTTGGTGTTTGCAGTAAGGAGCAGCTTTGATTTTATTTTTTCCCAAAAAAACCAATACTATTTATTGAAAGATTCCATCTGCTCCCCAGTGTACGTTGTGGCCTTGTTTCTGCAGGAAGCTCTCATGCAGATTTGACCTTCAAGACTAGCTATTCAGGCTAGATCTACTGGTCTGATTTTTGTCGCTTTATACATTTTGCCTATTTAGTGATTCTTCTTTTATTCCTATATCCTTCATAGCCTGTATACTTTAGAATTATTTTATCAAATTTCTCCAAAAAATAATACATAGAGAATTGTTACAGAGATTTCTGAGGCTCGTAAATTAACTGAAAACAAATTAACATCTTTACAAAATTAAGTTATATAGAATGATGTATATCTCCATCCTCTGAGTCTTATTTATTATAATATCTTAGTCAAATTTAGGAGTTCTCATCATAAAGGTTCCACACACTTCTTGGTAGCATTCCCAGGGATTACGTGATTTTTGTTGCTAGTTTAATATAAGCACTGTCTCTATTATAGTTTCCAACTATTGCTTGACTGCTTAAATATGACAAAGCTATTAATTTGAGTAAATGTTATGGAAATAGTCTTTAAAGATCATAAGTGAGTGTGTTGAGTTTTATTGATTATGTTTTAATTTTAATTGATATTAACAAGTTGTTTTGGCTTTCATAGCATGATCAATCAGAAAATTTTTCTCAGCCAAAACTGTCCTTGAATTCTTTATATAAACCCTAGTTTTTATTTTAACCTTCATGATTTCAAATTTTGTATCCACATCATGGAGCATATGCCTTAACGCTACTTGTGCTATCAAGGAAGTTTTAAGAACAGTTAACCCACCTTTGTAAAACTGAATTTTTTTTCCATGATTTTTTTTTCAACATAGAAATGACATCTTTCTTAAATGTAAAAACAACAGAAATTTATCTGGTCTTAGGATAAATTTTAGCCACCAGGCTAAAAGACATCAAGGGGCCTCCCTGGTGGATCAGTGGTAAAGAATCTGCCTGCAAGGCGGGAGCCGTAGGAGACGGGGGTTTGATCCCTGGGTCATGAAGATTCCCCCAGATGAGGGCATGGCAACCCACTCCAGTATCCTTGCCTGGAAAATCCCATAACCAGAGGAACCCGGCAGGCTACAGTCCATGGGTTCGCAAAGAGCTAGACATGACTGAGGGCACACACCCAGTCTTACAGCATTTTAGGCAGAGGAGAGAAGCAAAATTTGTATTAAATTTTAATAAATCTAGGAGTCATAATCCTTTTTACTGAAGCATAGTTGATTTCCAACGTTGTGTTACTTTCAGGTGTACATCACAGTGATTCAGTTATACACATATATATTCCTTTCCAGATTTTTTCCCATTGTAGGTTGTTAGAAAATATTGACTGTAGTCCCCTGTGCTATACAGTAGGTTCTTATTTTTTGTTCTCAGGCTTTCTAGAAATTCACCCAGAAAGCCTCTTCTTAGACCTATTAGTCAATTATGCTAGGAGGGTCTCTCCTTTATAAATCAGAATTTTTAGTTCAGTTAAAATTTCTTTTTTCCACTCTTTCACTTGTGTTCTTACTGTTCTTTTAACTGTTTTGTTGAGATGACTTCATCATCCATTTATTACTTTCTTTTTAAAAAGTCAAATCATTTGTCTTAGAGGATAACTTTATCTACATTTCATGGTTTCGATGAAAATATTCTCTTTTTACTAATTTCCAAACAAACTATTATGAAAACGAGTTTGACTCCAGTTGTAAAGAAGCCATGGGAATATAATGCACAGCATAAGGAGTATGGTCGATTATACTGCAGTAACTTTGAATGGAGACAGTTACTAGACATTATCATGATCATTTCGTAATGTATGCAAATGTTAAATCACTATAGAGTACACCAAAAACATAATATTGTATATTAACTATATTTCAATGTTTTTTTTTTTTTTTAAGTTTGAGTTTTGGAGAGATTTGGGGAATATTATTGCTTTATTTCTTAAGTGATGGGATAGAGACTTTCACTTAATTTTTATTATTGGTTTCAGATTTTATAGCATTGGAGCTAGAGAACAAGGACCTGTACGATTTCCACAATAAATTGGGAAGCTATTCATATTTTATTTGTGACAAGATGTCTTTTAAACCTGACATAGGCTGATAAAGATTTTTAAAAACACACTGTTAACCTCTTGTAGTATAAACGTTTGATTGATACACATTCTGTTGGGCTGTTGGGTATATGAAGCAAGGAGGGGGAAAGCATCAGCTTCCAAGTTCAAATTCTCCCTTGACCCTTGATTGAGGTGAGGTGAAGTCGCTCAGTCGTGTCCGACTCTTTGTGATCCATCCATGGGATTCTCCAGGCAAGAATACTGGAGTGCATTGCCATTTCCCTCTCCAGGGGATCTTCCCGACCCAGGGATTGAACCCAGGTCTCCCGCATTGGAGGCAGATGCTTTAACCTCTGAGCCACCAGTGAGATTCTCTAGTCCTCACCCTTCCTTCCTCTGAAATGAGGATGAAAATAACAACACATGCCCCTAAGAACTTTCAAGAAATAATGCACGACCAGTGCCTAGCGTAGTAACCAGGACATTGTCCACACTCAGAAAGAAGAACCCAGAGTGTAGCATATGCAGCTCATCCTGGCTTCCACTTAATGCTGTTTGCCTTGAAGATCACGCTTTCGGCAGTAGCACCGCAGCCCTGCCTCCTTTGAACCTGTGTTGCCTGTTCAATCTCAGTCTGTTATTTTATTTTCAGTCTCACCCCATTTTATTTTAGATGTATTCTGTGTTAGCAGGATACAACACACTGGTTTTTAAATACAATTTAGACACTTTTGTAAAAGAGTTTAAATTATTTCTGCTTATAGTTATCTCCTGGCTACCATATCATTTTGTGCATTCTGGCTGTAAGCTTTTCATGCTGTATTTTTTTACTTTCACTTGTTTTTATGGTGTATAAGTTGTTTCTTAATCTGCTCCAAAATTATAAGCTTTATATTCATCATTTTAAAAAATTCTACCAGTGGCTGCTTTAAACTTTTTTGAGTTTTTTGTTTATTTGTTTTTGTTGAGACACAACTATCATTTCAAAGTGAACAATTCAATGGCATTTAGTGAATTCAAAATGTTATGCAACCACCACTTTTATTAAATTTTATTAATAGGATTTTCACTTTATTAATCTATTTATCAGAATTTGCATTTTCTGGGACTTACCTGGAAGTTCAGTGATTAAGACTCCATACTTCCATAGGACACAGGTTCAAACCCAAGTAGGGAACTAAGACTCTGCATGCCACATGGTGTGGGCCAAAAAAAAAAAAAACATTTGCACTTCCCTGAGTAAGATAAGAACTTTATCTGACTCCTTCCCTCTCCAGTGTTTCTCTAGCATAATTGGGGTTGCAACGTGCTCATAATAACTGGTAATAAGAAGGATTAAATTTCTTTAAACTCTATAATCTCTCTCATAAATTATGTTTGTTATTAACACATAATTTTGAACCTTGGAAATTTATGTTCAATTTCCTCATAAAGTGTTATGGGTTTAATTGTATCCCCTCCAAATTTATATACTGAAGTCCTAATCTCCAGTAGCTCAGAATGTAACCATATTGGGAGGTAAAGTCTTTTAAAGGTAATTAAGTTAAAATGAGGTCATGAGAATGGCCCTCTCCAATAGGTCTAATGTTCTTATAAGGAGAGGTCAGGGACTTTCTTGGTGGTCCAAGAATCCACCTCCAGATTCAACTCCTGGTCCAGGAAGATCCCACGTGCTGTGGGGTAACTAAACCCCATGCTCCACAGTTAGTCCATACACCTCAATGAAGACCCAGCAGAGTCATAAATAAGTAAATAATTTTTCTGATAAAAGAAGCGCTTAGGATACAGACAAGCACAGAGGAAAGACCACAAATGACCCACGGAGAAGGTAACCATGGAGAGAGGCCTGAGAGGAAACCGAGCCTACCAACATCTTGATCTCAAATTTTTCATTTCCAGAGCTGTGAGCACTGTTGTTTAAGCAACCCAGTCTCTGGCACTTTGCTATAGAAGCCTTGTTGTTGTTCAGTCGCTAAGCCATGTCTGATTCTTTGTGACCCCATGGACTGCAGCATGCCAGGCTTCCCTGTCCTTTATTTCCCAGAGTTCGCTTAAACTCATGTGCATTGAGTCGGTGATGCCAGCCAACCATCTCATCCTCTCTCACCCCTTTCCGCCTCAGGCTCTCCACGCTGTGCCCACTTCACCGCCACCAGCATGCCCGCACGCCCACACTTCATCTGTTAACTCCTGCTCATCGAGGGGCCGCTCCTCTGCCCACTTCTGCCCTTCTGAATCGGGTCTGCTCCCACTGCACCCTGTATCTCAGCTTCTCAGCCACTTCTCCAACTATGCTTCTCCAGCTCTTTGCAAGACGACAGTTTGGCACTTTAGGTGCCACCAGCGGCTTAGCAAATGAATGAAGGAAAGTGAACAAATGAAGGACATTCTGGTTTGCTACCTGTGTTGTTTTCACTATGACACACGGCTTGCTTATTTAGCCCAAATGGTTTTCATTTCCCCAGAACAGATTAATTTTCTTATATTGCTCTGTTCTGGCCCTTAGCCTATATTTTGAAATGTTTTGCTAATACCAATTATGATAACAATGCCCACAAAAAATAGGCTTGCAGGCAGCAAGTGCAGTTTGGAAAAGGCTGAAAAAAATTTTTTTTATCCTTCACACAAAGATGAAATCCACACATCTCAAAGATAAATATTCCTTGTTGGAGCCCCCCAAGCCCCAAACCCATATCTGGTCACCATGATGCGTGTAAAATAAATGAACCCAGCTGGGAGGGATTAACAGGTATCTTTACACATATACGAACCTACATATTTCATAAAATAGCCCCCATCCTCAGTCCTGTGAATAATTAAAAGCATACCAGTGCACTGCACTGAATTTGCTGCCAGTAATTTACAGGGGAGAAAATAATTACTCTGACAATTAGACCCAGAGCAGCATGCATGCTCCTTGTCAAGCAAGGCCAAGGATGCCTGTGTGTACCTCTGCAACACCTTTAACAGCTTAATTAATTTGCACACTGATGAAACTCCAAATCAGTCTAGAAATCCACCTGTTAATAAAGTAGTGAATGAAACTCATATGATTTTTTATCCTGGGGGCTTCGTATCCAGCCTCATTTGCATATTAGAAACCCTTTGCCTCTCTTCCCCAGAAGCTGCTGGCTTCCAAAAGCCATTCACAGCGCACAGCTATTGCTATAAATTCAATTACTCTTATTAGCCTCAAGCCCGTATATTCCACTGGGCAGTTGGATCATTTTAACACAGACCATTCTGCCTGGAGCGACTGCCCTTCATTACAGCCTGAGGCATTTTTTGATCCCGTATTAAAGAAGTCTATTTTTCGATTCCATGTTAAAGCAGCTTTCCTTTCCAATACAGAAATGAAATCTATCTGAACCCAATAGTGCCTCTCAAAACTGGCACGTGGGGACCTGTCTCCTCCTTTCGGGTCCCCTCACATCAGCCAGCCTCCCAGCTCCCTGCTTAGAAGCCACCCTGTTGCCAATCAGGATTTCTTACAGCTGTCAGGAAGCTGGATGAAACTCCTCACTTCGGCAAGGGTCCTTTAACCCCACACCCCACAGCTCAGCTGAGCAAAGCAACAGACCAGTAGGGCAGGGGTTCCCTCAGGAGCTGCCTTCAGCCAAGGGAAGGCAGTCACCAGCCAATAACACATGCAGTGTTAAAAAAAAAAAAAAAAGTCTTTTTTGGGGGGGCTGGGGGTCGTGGTAAATGGAGAAGGGGGTGGAATATGAAATTACTTTCTTCCTCCTGTTTCCTTGCCTCATTCCCCTGCTTCAACTATTATCTCAAAAATCATATTTAAATGACATTAGGTATAGATTCAGCTCTCCAAGGGAAGCAGGCAGGGAGTGGTACCTAAAGGGCACCAACTGAGAGCCCAGCAGGTCACCAGAGCCCACCCAAATGTCACAGCCACACGAGACAGGTCTGATCCTTCCCTCTCCGCCTGTCAAGAGCCAACAGCTCAGAGATTTGCAGAAAGCCATCCATCATGAGCGAGACCTCTAGATCCAGCCGCTCCATGCTCCTCCAGGCACTTTTTTAATTTAACTGGAAGATAATTACTTTACAATGCTGTGATGATTTTTGCCGTACATCAACATGAATCAGCCACAGGAATACATGTTTCCCCCCATTCTGAACACCCCCCCCAAGATGTGTATAAGAGACAGGCCACAGGAATACATGTTTCCCCCCATTCTGAACACCCCCCCCCCAACCTCCCTCCCCACCCCATCCCTTCAGGTTGTCCCAGAGCACCGACTTTGCGTTCCTGCTTCATGCATCCAACTCACACCGGTCATCTATTTTACATATGGCAATGTACACGTTTCAGTGCTATTCTCTCATATCATCCCACCCTCTCCTTCTCCCACTGAGTCCAAAAGTCTGTTCTTTACGTCTGTGTCTCCTTTGCCGCCCTGTACGTAGGCTCGTGGGTACCATCTTTCTGGATTTCATATGTATGTGTTAATAAACAGTATTTCTCTTTCTCTTTATGACTTACTTCACTCTGTTTAATAGGCTCCAGGCACATGTTTCTACTCCTTCTCCCTGATTTTCAGGGTCAGTAGGCTCGGGCGAGCAAAGGCTACCCTGGGATGGCCCCCAAATTCTGACCACAGTGCCAGCCGGGACAAAAGCTCCAGAGGGAGCCGGTTGCCTTTGTAATCGCGATTCCTGCTAGGAAACCACTTCTCGCCTCCTTAGTGTTTCTCTGGAGCTGATTGATACTCTTGGAGCGGGAAACCCATGAGAAAGTCCCTTTTCCTCTCAAAACGGAGAGCTTCCCGCAGACTCCACCAATGCGCCAAGACACGCCCCCTGGCTTTCCGTGGCGAAGGCGGGCATGGGGCAGGACGCAGCCTGCCAAGCGCTGCTCCCAGCTGAAGGCTCCCCCACCAGGCACCAGGCCCCCATGTCACGGCGGGGCTGCCCAGGGCTCTCTGAAGGCGGGGGGCTGTGATGAATATGTGAGAAAAACAAACATTTGTCCCAGGAAGAGAAGGGAAGCTTGGAAAAAGAAAACTCCCCCAGGCAAGCCTGGGAAACCCCAGGGGTCTAATTGAAAAGGTTTAAAATAGTAAATATGAAATCTAAACCCAGATGGTGCTTTTTCAAAGGAAGCAAACCACTCATTAAATTGATTCCTTCTATAGATCACCTTAAAAACAAGAAGAAGCCAAACTTCCCCCACCACTATCTTGCTGCCAAATCCCATTTTGATCAACAGCTGAGCAGACAAGAACCTTGGGCCAGTGGGGCTGTTGGGAGGAGGAGCTCCTGATTCACTGAGATAATACTGGTAATTCTGAGGCAGACAGTATTAGGGATATATTGTTCACTCCTTCTGGACCCTGGGGTCGGTCTCAAAATCCTTCCCTGAAAGGGGGACCTAAAGGGGGACCCAAAACTAAAAGTTGTGGCCAAGTGGCCCAGAGACATCCAACAAGGCAAGTCTGGAGATGCAGAGGAATGAAGGAAGGAGGTGGGTAATGCCCCCACCCCATCTGCCCCACCCGGTTTAAGCCGCCCTGGCTTGAAGTCTCCCAACAGGAAACATGTTGCTGTTGTTTAGTCATTAAGTTGTGTCCACCTCTTTTGTGTCCCGTGGACTATAGCCCGCGAGGCTCCTCTATCTGTGGGATTTCCCAGGCAAGAATACTGGAGTGGATTGCCATTCCCTTCTCTAAGGCATCTTCCCAATCCAGGGATCAAGCCTGCGTCTTCTGCATCTTCTGCATTGGCAGGAGGATTCTGTACCACTGAGCCCCTGGGAAGCCCCAACAGGAAACACAAGCAGGGACCCAAAAAGGGAGACCAACCAAGTACATCTGAAATCAGGGAGCCTCCTCCCGGGAGGGGTGGGCCCACCTGCCCTGTTTATCCAAATTTCATTTGACTTACCCCTGTGCCAGAACCACTGGCGAGCTGGACAGACAGACCTGGGAGTCCCCAGATTCTAGCCGTCCTCCAGGAGGGCTTATGGTGGACAGCAGAGCACCCCAGAGCCCTTACGTACACTGTAAGGGCTAAGGCTAGGCACCATCACCAAGGCTAAGGCACCATCTGTTGTAAGATGCATGCTTGCTTTAGAGACCACTGCACATGCGCGCTCAGTCACTTCACTCACGTCCGACTCTGCAACCCCGCAGGGTAGCCCGCAGGGCTCCACCACTAAGAAGGAAAGAAACACCACCAGTGAGACCATGAAACACCATCCATTTTAAGAAGCAGACTGATTTCAGAGATGTTAATATGGAAAAAACTAACAAAAAAATGTGAGCATCTTATAGAATCACTGAAATACATTTATAGCGGACACTTCCTGGGAACATAGCTGGGGCCAGGACCCAAATGCTTCCCATGGATTATCTCATTCATTCCTCACAACTATAATTATTGCCACTTTTCAAAGGAGGAAAGAAGGTCTTGAAAGAGCTGAGTGAACTTGCCCGATATCATACAGTGTGGCTGGGATGCTCACCCAGGCCTGGTTGAATCCAGAGCCCAAGCATTTATACTTGTGTGATTCTCCAAACCCCCTAGGATGGATCTTGAACACACTTTCAGCCCTCACCCCCCTGAGTTTCATTAAGTCTCAAGTACTATTGATAAAACTGCAATTTATAAAAGCACCCAGGCCATTCTGAGAAGGTGGTCCAGGAGCAATGCTTGAGGAACCTGAAAGAAGGCTGCAAGCACACGCTCATCAGTGCCAGTCGGCATAGTGAAAGCCCGCAAACACCAAAGGATTTCTGTGGGGGGTAGCTGCTAACTGATGCATGCTTGCGCGCTCAGTCGCTTTCAGTTCAGTTCAGCCGCTTTAGTCGTGTCCAACTCTTTGCGACCCCATAGACTGCAGCAAGCCAGGCTCCTCTGTCCTTGGGATTCTCCAGACAAGAATACTGGTGCAGGTTGCGATTTCCTTCTCCAAGAGACCTTCCCGACCCAGGGATAGAACCCACGTCTCCTGCATTGCAGGCAGATTCTTTACTGCCGAGCCACCAGGAAACCAGCCCATGCACAACTGAAAAGGCACAATGACGTTCCAAAATCAACGTCCTCCCCAACAGCTGAGGGCTGGCGCAAGTCAAGGGCTGGGCCAGAACGTGCGTCACTTTGGGGTTGCTGCCTGCAAATCTGGGTCCACTAAGCATGTGAAGTGAAGTGAAGTCACTCAGTCATGTCCGACTCTTTGCGACCCCATGGACTGTAGCCTACCAGGCTCCTCTGTCCATGGGATTTTCCAGGCAATAGTACTGGAGTGGATTGCCATTTCCTTCTCCAGGGGATCTTCCCTACCCAGGGATCGAACCCAGGTCTCCCACATTGTAGACAGACGTTTTACCGTCTGAGCCACCAGGAAGTAAGCATAGGGGACCAAAAAAAAAAAAAAAAAGTGTTTCTTTTCAATTTTGTTTTCTTTACAACAATCCCCCGGTCCTCAGCATAACTCAGCAACCCCACAGCAAATGATACAAGGTCCAAAAGGTGGGAACTATGAAAATTCTTTGCTAGAATTTGTTAGGATTATTGTTTGGCTCATCGGCTGGAACAGCATGGGCCTTGGCAAGGGGGGATGTGGGTCTGAATCGTAGCTCCACTTCGCCAGCCGTGTAACTCTGGGAATCAGTCCAAACTCTTAAGTGCTCATCTGTAAAATGGGGATTTACTAATACCTCCTTAGGTGGGTGTTCTTAAGATAAAATGGGATCTCAGGCTTCAAGCATTTGACACAGTACCTGACACCTGTTAAGAATCCAACATATGAGTTCATTTCCTAAAACTCAAACATACACAGTGTTCTTACATGGAGAAAAAGATTATGTACCCAGAAACATCAGACAACAGCACAAAAAGAGCTGGTCTCCGTTTCCATTGGTAGTACTTAAAGTTTTTATTTACAGCTGTTGTTGGGGACAGTGGCGCTGCATTGCTAGGATTCTCATCCTGGCTATGTGACCTTAGGCAAATCTTTACCTTTTCTAACTGCGTGAAAACCTGGGCAAGACTTTGAAATGGCCAAAAACATATCTGGGTGTTCTGACTAATATATCCTTGGATTACATCCACTTTGCGTTAACAAAACTATTTTACAATCCTGTATGTTATAGAAAATGTACAGTCACTCAAGTTGTTCCTGTTCATAGAAATACAGACATGTCGTGTGGAAAAGCAATTGATTATTGCCCTGTGAGCATACTGACCAGTTCACATCTGTTTCCTCATTCCATACTGCCAGGTGTATGCTCTGGACTTTGGAGTCTGCTTTGAACTAGTTGTGACATCTTACTGGTCCTCTCATTATTTAATGGGTTTAAATAAAATTTTTGACATGTGTTCATTTTATATTTGTATGAGTCATGATTTTACGTTGTAAAAACATGTGTCCTTGTACGCTAAGCCTCTGTTTTCTCATCAGTATGATAAAAATCATTAAAATGTCCGCTTTATTCCATGAGAGTGAAGACACGTGGAGTAATCCACACGAAGCCCTGGGCACAGGGTTTGGTCCATCGTAAGTGCTCAGATGGTACAGAATCTGCCTGCAACGCAGGAGACCCAGGTTTGATCTCTGGGTTGGGATGATCCCCTGGAGAAGTGAATGGCTACACACTCCAATCTTCTTGCCTGGAGAATTTCATGGACAGAGAAGCCTGGCAAGCTACAGTCCATGGGGGTCCCAAAGCATTGGACATGACTGAGCGACTAACATTTTAAGTGTTTTCACTTCACAAGTACTCAATTAGCATTACTAGACAAGACTATTAAGCTGTCAAAATTGAGGCGTAATTAATCCATTGAATGTTCTCAATTTTAAGCTGTTCTCCAAAAAAATTTTTTTAATGTTTATCACCTATTATTCCTTCTCTACTAGTGAGCACTCACAGATCAAATCAATGAATAAATAAGTAAGCGGAAAATAAACATTAATTTGAAGAGAGGAATATGACTCTGATTCATTTGAGAGCTTGGACTTGGGGAGAATTTGGGGCTTTGTTTATTTTTTATGGACACACGTATATGTCCTTGGTTGCAATCTTATATTACTTATATCGACCACCTATTCCATTAAGTTATTGCCAATGCATAGGATCAAAGTGATTAATATTTCATGGTGTCCTCCATAGAATACAGTAACTTCCAAACGTTCTGCAGTGTTCTGGACAACTTTGACAAGCACTATCCAGGGGCTTCATTAGAAGTAGGAAACAGTGAGTCAGGACCCCTCTCCCGATAGGGTTATAAGAACGTGATCAAGTCACTTCAGTGTATCTGGGATTCAGGGTTCTTTAGAATTGGAACAATTTATAGAAAAACAGTAAAGTAGAAAGAACAGCAGTTAGCATTCACACAGCTCTAAAGTCATCTGTTTATTCATTTAGCCATGAATATTCTACATCCTCAAGAAGCTCCCAGTTCAGTGGGAATGTAGGACAGTTTTTAAGAAAGCTTTCCAAACAACAGAGCCTTTGATGAGCTCCAGTAGGGGTGAGCAGAGGAGCCCACACTCTGTGATAACTCTCGAAGGATAAGCTGAGTTTGAGAGGACTGATACTTCAGGCAGGGGAAAGGCAACTACAAAAACCAGAAGGTGTGAAAAAGCCCACCAACAGGGAAGAGCAAAGACATCAGTGTGACTTGAAATGTTGGTAAACATGACATAGGGCTCAAAAGGCAGCCCAGGACCACATCAGTGGTGACCGACCACGAGCCCCATGACCTCCTAAAGAAGGTAACCCAGTCTCTGTTTAAAAGTGGAGGAAAGTCAAGACTAGCGAAGTTCATGGATCCAGGATCGTATGTTTTATAATCACTAGAGCTGGGTTTTTTGAAACCTATCATTTTTGGCCACCTGATGTGAAAACCTGACTCATTGGAAAAGACCTTAATGCTAGGAAAGACTGAAGGCAAAAGGAGAAGAGGGTGACAGAGGACGAGATGGTTAGATAGCATCACGAACTCAATGAACATGAATCTGAGCAAACCCCAGGAGATAGGGGAGGACAGGGAAGCCTTGAGAGCTGCAGTCCACGGGGTTGCAAAGAGTCAGACGTAACTTAGCAACTGAACAACAACTGCATACTTGTCTCAATATACAGTAAAGACCAATAACCCTAGAGAAAGAGAAAAGAAAACTGAAACGCTAACTGTAGACAAACTTTGAGAATACATCCTAGAGAAAGGTCCCCCATCTATGGTTGAAAACAACAACAACAAGGAACCATTGTCTGGCCAGACCCAGATGCCCAAGGCCCCTTCTAGCTGTTGCTTAGCATGGCCTGAGTTACCACATGGAAGTCTCCGTGGAAGCGCCTTGCTGTTTCTTACCCAGCTGTCTTTTGTTTCCCCCAAACTGCTCTTTGCCAGGGAAGCAGCATGGAGAAGACTCTTGAGAGTCCCTTGGACTGCAAGGAGATCCAATCAGTCCATTCTGAAAGAGATCAGCCCTGGGATTTCTTTGGAAGGAATGATGCTAAAGCTGAAACTCCAGTACTTGGGCCACCTCATGAGAAGAGTTGACTCATTGGAAAAGACTCTGATGCTGGGAGGGATTCGGGGCAGGAGGAGAAGGGGACGACAGAGGATGAGATGGTTGGATGGCATCGCTGACTCGATGGATGTGTCTGAGTGAACTCTGGGAGTTGGTGATGGACAGGGAGGCCTGGCGTGCTGCGATTCATGGGGTTGCAAAGAGTCAGACACGACTGAGTGACTGAACTGATTACAATCTTCCTTGCCTGTTTAACTGCATCAGGTGCAATTTTTATTTAACATGTTTATACACGAGAAATAGAGCTCCCTGGTGGCTCAGTTGGTAAATGGAAAAGGGAATGGATACTCACTGCAGTATTCTTACCTGGAGTATCCCATGAACAGAGGATCCTGGCAGCTTACAGTCCATGGGAATGCAAAGAGTCGAACTCAGCCACTAAGCACTTTGTATAAAAGAAATAGAAAGATACATGTACACAAATATTTACAGATGAATGTTCACAGCAGTTTTATTTATAGTAGCCCAAAAGTTGAATCAATCAAAATTTCTATCAACTGATGAACGGATATTACATATCCGTTACATATTACATATCCATACATATTATATGTAATATAATCACACAATGAAATTTTATTTGCCAATTAAAAAAAGTAAAAGAACAAGTCTATGCCACGATACACATAAATTAATCTACTTTAAATTTCTGAACACTCTCTGAAAGGGCACCCATAAAACTTACAGAGCAAAGTCAAACTAATGTTTAGTTATGCCCTGAGAGGTTTTACTCATTTTGCTAATGTTGACTAATAAATCAGACAAAACTAGATAACTTTTGACTGATAGAAGCATTTTTTCCATATGTATCAAAACAGTTAAGACTGTAGTCAAAACTCTATTGAATCTATGCTGAATATTGAGAATGCAAGTGAAATATTTCATCTTACCTTAACAAATGATTGTAATATATAAGATATACAATGATTCTATTTTCTATTTCTTAATTCAGAAGTCTGCATGTTTGTAGAAGCCTAAGTAGGAATGGAGGTCTTCATTAAGATCTTTGTCTGTTACTAAAGTATTTCTGGGATCATGGGCTTAAGTGACCCACTGAGATCATATGGATCTTGCCTGTTCACAGAAATCTTGGTTGTCCTTGTCCTTGAAACTGAGGAATTGCATCAGTAACATTTCAATCAATAATCTTCCATTCTAAATGTTGTTTCATCCGGACCTAATATTCCCAGTAGATTTTACTCTCTACATGGCCTAGACATGTGTCAACATTTGCTTTATAGACACTATAGAATCTTTCCAGAAAAATTTTCAAAAGCAAGACTGATTACAGTCTTCCACATCTTTCATCTTTGGTAGGGCTGTAAGGTGGTTAAACCTGGATCCTGAAAACTATTATTTGATTACACAGATTGATGTGATGTTCTCTTTAAACTGACTGAATCCAGCAGTTAATACTCTAATGCAGTTTTTCTACTCCCACACAAAAGTGCATACACACAATACTATGATAATAAATAGGCACATGCCTCTTTTTGCTGTAAGTGATGAAAACCTAAACAGCATATTTAGGATTCATCTGCCGTGTTTTTGAAAATGACTTCCTTCCTCATGGATATATAACACCGGAAAGTATATTTGGTAAGTTTTGAAAGTTATTCAAATTGTAGGTATATTTTCCCCTCCTAAATAACACATGTTCTTTCAGCATTATCTGTGATACAACAAGAGTCCATGCAGTTTTGGAACAGAAAACTCCTTACACCACCATGGTGTGTGTGCTCAGTTATGTCCTGTTCTGTAGCCCCAAGGACTGCTGCCCACCAAACTCATCTGTACAAGGGATTTTCTCTGTGACAGTACTGGAGTGGACTGCTATTTCCTCCTCCAGGGGATCTTCCCAACCCAAAGATAGAACATGTGTCTCCTGTGTCTCTTGCATTGTCAGGCTGATTCTTTACCATTTAGAGACCTGGGTACCCACTATCTTAATGGATTTTCAAGGCACTTGCCATATAGTTGGAACATATTTAAAAATATAGTAGCTATATCATTTATCAAATATGTTTGACTTTATTACATTGAAATTTACATAAGAAAATATGCTTTAATCTCAGCAACCTCTTTTTGGAGACTAATACTGGTTTTTATATATTTCATATCAAATCCTCATATTCAGTAGAACAAATCATTAATATGCTATAAGTTCTAGATTCAGAATTCATTTTGTAATGTCTGATATGAGAAACAGCGATATTGGCTATGATGTATCAAATTCATGTATACTCACTCACTAAGGTACAGGCTAATGAAGCAAAATATACATCATTCATACTGTAGTTTTTGCATAAGTTAGCACCAGGGATAATGGTTTGCTACCATTCTACAGTTCTGGAATGAGGGGTATGTTTTAATCTCTTGGAACTGTTAGAAACACCAAGCTTAATTATGTCATGTAGCCAAGCACCTACATTACATGATTTTCTGCTATAAGTCAACTATCTCAGCCGGTGTCTGAATAAATAAGGAAGTCACTATCTTTCTATCATAAATATAGTTATGAATATTCCTTCAAAGAAGGTTGGCCCTTCAAAAGGCAATTGCCTCTGAATCACTCTGAATCATTTAAGATAAATGAATAAAAACATCCCAATTAGAGTCAACAAGTAGGTCCTTGACTTTTCCTCCTGTGTGCTATGTATGGCAGGTATCGTTATATCTTCCTGCATGTTTTTATACTCATAGGTTTTCATGCCGGGCTAGTATCAATAAAACAACCATTGATGTCAGTGTTCCTGTAGCATCAAGTGATGTCTGTTCTGAGCTTATGTGCTATAGATTCACAGGAACAATCATTCCAGATCTCCTTCCTGCTCTGGAAGCAAATTTCAAGAACAATTAAGTATACACAATGCTTTTTTTATGAAAATTTCAAGTGGAGTCAATCTAAAAATATCTGCCATTATAGAAAATACTTTTGAGGTTGTTGTGGTTGGTGCGCTGAGCTCCGCGGCTCCGAGAGCCGGGTGCGTCCCTTCTTCGCCGCCGCCATGAAGTGGATGTTCAAGGAGGACCACTCGCTGGAACACAGGTGCGTGGAATCTGCGAAGATCCGAGCGAAATACCCTGACCGGGTTCCGGTGATTGTGGAAAAGGTCTCAGGCTCTCAGACTGTTGACATTGACAAACGGAAGTATCTGGTTCCATCCGACATCACTGTGGCTCAGTTCATGTGGATCATCAGGAAAAGGATCCAGCTTCCTTCTGCAAAGGCGATCTTCCTGTTTGTGGATAAGACAGTCCCACAGTCCAGCCTAACTATGGGACAGCTTTACGAGAAGGAAAAAGATGAAGATGGATTCTTGTACGTTGCCTACAGTGGTGAGAACATTTTCGGCTTCTGACGGCCGGCGCTGGGCTGGTGCAGCACTCCCGCTGTGGATCTTGTACATAGCCGGCCATTTTCAGTTACTCTACCAGAACCTCTTCACATAGACCTATCAGTGCATTTGTAACTGGATTTACTTCTTAATATATTGGAAGGTTTTGTCTCCTTAGACTAGTAAATTATCTGCAGAGTTTTATTTTGAGTTTTTTCTTTTGTGCACTGTCCTCATGGCTATACCCTCCAGAGAACCTGTTCCTCTGGGAATCTTATTTAATGAAGATATTTCCATATTGAAGTGAGGGAGGTGGGAATTAAAGTGAAAGGGGAGATGATGCATTTATTCTGGATTATGTTTGAAGTGTTAGATGGTGAAGTGTTAAAAGCATCCAAATTAAATCTATAGCAATCAGAACATTTGCTTTACTAGATTTTGCCAACTGCCAGTCATTTTGGACTGAGCTAATCTGTTCCTCTTTCTGAAACTATTAAGGTAAATAATTAACAATAAAACTTCCTCTTATAAAGGGAAAAAAAAAAAAAAAAAGAAAATACTTTTGAGGGGAAAATAAATACCTCCAATGAGTTATAAAATCCCTCTCCTAATTCTCTGGCAAACTCTAAGGCTTGTATCAGTAATGGTTGCCTGAAATACTCATCTTGGAATGGGTGGTGTGAATAAATCAAGAAGCATAATCAGAATTAGCATTGTCATTCCAGGCTTGGTGTATATACGGTAGATGGTTCTTATGGTCTCAATAGCATTTTTTTCAATTGTAAGTGTTTGACATAACGTGCTGATTATTGAATCTGGAAGGAAATAATACCAAACTGTACCCTTTGTTGTTTACCCATTCAGTGTCTAGGTACATTCCATCAATAAAGTGGACATATGTTCCCTGCTCCTTCTTTATCATTCACTAGGGCATGCCTTGGGTCATAGGATTTATGTGACAATTACACCTCAGATTCCACAGGAAAGATTGGTTCTAAGTGTCCCTTTTCTAAGGTTTTTGTCCACTTTGAATGAAGGCATGTGTGCTTATTAACATTTTAACCAGTAAATCTGGAGTGTACAAACCAGTTTACACAGATGTGATATCTGCCTTGGCATCCATTTTAAGTGGCTAAGAGGCCTCCTTGCAGGGGCCTTGAATTGACACTGGTCCCTCCCTTGACCATATAATACAGAGTCACAAGTAAATATAAATTCCTGGTTTGACTCTCCCTACTCCCTTTGTGATAATCCCTGTCCCCTGCCTCCCAGGGCCTTCCCTTCACCCTCCCCTTAGCAATGCCTCACTATTCTTGGTCTGAATAGACCAATCTGGCCTTGGACTGGGGAACCTCAATAGACTCCACCCATGGACCCTAATAAAGTTATGTGCTCCATGTTCTGTCAAAGTCTCTCTGTCTGCACCCTGCCTTACTTACCTTGAAGAGTAGCTGAAGGCATTCAGTGTAACTGCTCCTGCTTCTGTGGCCATGTAGTCTCTATTTCATTTTGTTGAAACTTGGTTCCCCATCTGATGTTCTGGATTTTACTTAACAAATGTTAATTTAACAAAGTCACAGCATTAGCTGTGAGGACATGCACTAAAAATGTAGGGTCTTGGGGTCTGGATAAACACTTTGTTTAACTTGAAGAACTGTAGACCTGTTAAATCAGAATTTTTGTAAAGACACTTTTACAATTTAACAGACTAAAGAGTTTCTTCTGTTAGGTACACATTAGGTATACATTAACATAAGTAAGGTATTGTCTCTTTTCTTGGCTTATTAGAGAAAAGGGATTTTGCTTTCTTATTCTGTTTATTCTCATTGAGAGTTCTTATTGATCTGTTTGTTAAATTCTGCCTCCAACCATGCACACAAAAAAAGAAAAATGTATTCCTAATCAAAATTTGGCATTTTACACATAAACTGAGAGATCAAGATAATGATTCAGATTATTAAAGTAATGGATATCATAAGAATTCTAGACATAGTTACAGTATGCTGCTACTTATGGTTATGGTTCAAAAGTTTGTTTTCAAGGGGCTTATATTGATTGTGACAGTGATGAAAACTAAGAAAACTCTTTCAACTTCTATTAATATTAAGCTTTATCTTTGGATCACAACAAACTGTGGAAAATTTTTCAAGAGATGGAAATACCAGACCACCTGACCTGCCTCCTGAGAAATCTGTATGCAGGTCAAGAAGCAATAGTTAGAATTGGACATGGAACAACAGACACATTTCAAATTAGGAAAAGAGTACATCAAGGCTGTGTATTGTCACCCTGCTTATTTAACTTCTATGCAGAATATATCATGTGAAATCCTGGGCTGGATGAAGCACAAGCTCGAGTCAAGATTGCCAGGAGAAATATCAATAACCTCAGATAGGCAGATGACACCACCCTTGTGACAGAAAGTGAAGTAGAACTAAAAAGCCTCTTGATAAAAGGAAAAGAGGACAGTGAAAAAGTTGATTTAAAACTCAACATTCATAGAGTCCAAAAGTCCTTTCTATGGGAGAGGAAGAGGGTGGGATGATTTGGGAGAATGGCATTGAAACATGTAAACTAACATGTAAGAACGAAGCACAAGCCTATGTTCGATACAGGATACAGGATGCTTGGAGCTGGTGCACAGGGATGAGCCAGAGAGATGATGTGGGGTGGGAGGTGGGAGGGGGATTCGGGATTGGGAGCTAATATACACCCATGGTGGATTCATGTCAATGTATGGCAAAACCAGTACGGTATTGTAAAGTAAAATAAAGTAAAAATAAAATTAAAAAAATAAAAATAAAAAAAAAAATAAAAAAAACTCAACATTCAGAAAACTAAGATCATGACATCCAGTCCCATCACCTTATGGCAAATAGATGGGGAAACAGTGGAAACAGTGATAGACTTTATTTTGGGGGGCTCCAAAATCACTTCAGATGGTGATTGCAGCCATGATATAAAGAGACACATACCCCTTGGAAGGAAAGTTATGACCAGCCTAGATAGCATATTGAAAAGCAGAGACATTACTTTACCAACAAAGGTCCGTCTAGTCAAGGCTAAGGTTTTTCCAGTGGTCATGTATGAATGTGAGAGTTGGACTATAAAGTTGAGCGCCGAAGAATTGATACTTTTGAACTGTGGTGCTGGAGAAGACTCTTGAGAGTCCCTTGGACTGCAAGGAGATCCAACCAGTCCATCCTAAAGGAGATCTGTTCTGAGTGTTCATTGTAAGGACTGATGTTGTAGCTGAAACTCCAAAACTTTGGCCACCTGATGCGAAGAGTTGACTCATGGGAAAAGACCCTGATGCTGGGAAATATTGAGGACAGGAAGAGAAGGGGATGACAGAAGATGAGATGGTTAGATGGCATCACCATCTCAATGGACACGAGTCTGGGCAGACTCCAGGAGTTGGTGATGGACAGGGAGGCCTTGTGTGCTGTGGTCCATTAGGTCTCAGGGAGTCAGACACGACTGAGCAACTGAATTGACTAACAGAAATAGTCAATTTCAGTTATAGTGAAAGGTACTGAGTAAGCCTGGGACATTGGGATATGACATGAAGTACAGAGCTTATTGTATATTACCATGGCCATGTCAAAAAGAAACAAGAACAAAGTTCCACCATCTGATGATATAGATGGCTCTTGAACATTCCTCCACCCATGATCATGAAATGTTCAACTACACAGTGAACAATTATCTCTAAACCAAATTCATGAGTTAATTGTCTCCTATACATCAAGTGAATGAGAAAATATACACGTGGAAACAGATCGGAAAGACTGAGATATACTCTTGCTATAGACCTCACCCTAGCACAATACCATACCATCTGTAGGGATTCCCAATTCCCATTGTCTCTCTGAGGAGTAAGGGACCTGGATCCTGTGATGACTACAGTTGATAACACTGCATTGAACATTTGGAAATTAGCTATGAGAGTAGATTTTAAATGCTTTCAAAATAATCAAGCCAAAACAAAATGATAAATATGTGAGGTGATGGATATATTAATCAACTTGAAGAAGGAAGTTTTTCACAATAT
>SJYT01053423.1:2134-36088 GCA_006410635.1 Cephalophus harveyi
TTTTTTTTTTTTTGCTTTGGCTCCATCCCTTCATTCTTTCTGCAGTTATTTCTCCACTGATCCAGTAATATATTGGGTACCTACTGACCTAGGGAGTTCCTCTTTCAGTATCCTATCATTTTGCCTTTTCATACTGTTCATGGGGTTCTTAAAACAAGAATACTGAAGTGGTTTGACATTCCTTTCTCCAGTGGACCATGTTCTGTCAGCCCTCTCCACCATGACCCGCCCTTCTTGGGTTGCCCTGCAGGCATGGCTTGGTTTCATTGACTTAGACAAGGCTTTGGTCCTAGTGTGATTAGATTGACTAGCTNTTCATGGGGTTCTTAAAACAAGAATACTGAAGTGGTTTGACATTCCTTTCTCCAGTGGACCATGTTCTGTCAGCCCTCTCCACCATGACCCGCCCTTCTTGGGTTGCCCTGCAGGCATGGCTTGGTTTCATTGACTTAGACAAGGCTTTGGTCCTAGTGTGATTAGATTGACTAGCTTTCTGTGAGTATGGTTTCAGTGTATCTGCCCTCTGATGCCCTCTTGCAGCACCTACCATCTTACTTGGGTTTCTCTTACCTTGGGCATGGGGTATTTCTTCATGGCTGCTCCAGCAAAGTGCAGCTGCTGCTCCTTACCTTGGATTAGGGGTATCTCCTCACCGCCACCCTTCCTGACTTTCAACGTGGGATAGCTCCTCTAGGCCCTCCTGTGCCCGCGCAGCCACTGCTCCTTGGACATGGGGTTGCTCCTCCCGGTCACCGCCCCTGGCCTTGGGCACTGGGTGGCTCTTCCCGGCCGCAGCCCCTTGCCTTGGACATGGGGTTGCTCCTCTCAGCCACTGCCCTTGGTCTTGGATGTGGGGTGGCTCGTCTAGGCTGTTCCTGGCCATCGCAGCCTGGCACTCTCGGCCACTGCCCTTGACCTCGGACGTGGGGTAACTCCTCTTGGCCATGCTTAGTGAGTCGGTCACAGCCACCTGTGCTTAGTGTGCCGGTCGCAGCTGCCAGCACTTAGTGTGCCAGTCGCAGCCACCTGTGCTTAGTGTGCTGGTCGCAGCTGCCAGCGCTTAGTGTGCCGGTCGCAGCCACCTGTGCTTAGTGTGCTGGTCGCAGCCATGCTGACAGGTGTGTCTAAAGCTGTAGCGCATAGATTTAGACGTAGATTTTCATTCCCTGAATTTTGTAGAGAAGCTAAAACACTTCCTATTTTTGGCATATTGGTTTCCTTTCTTGCCAAAAAGGAAATGATTAGAATAGTGAACAGGAGGTCTATCGTGAAGTTGAGTAGAAATACATTCCATTATCTGTGACACATTGGGACTAACTTGTGACAGAGGGTTGAGGCCAGCAAGCCAAGGCTTCTGTCTCTGCATTCCCAGGAAAGGCTCACACACACCTGGGGGCCTGAGATACCAGCTTCTGTGGATGTTCCCTCCTGGTGTGATCAGTCTGATAGAGGTCTGCTGAGAGAGATTAGACTCTCTGGGCTTAGGTACACAGCTGCAGGACTTTAGGTGGCCCCAGTGGCAGAGGAAGTTATAGGGAGGGGTCTATCCCAGCAAGCTTACTTCTCTTTTCAGGTAATCCACCAAACACCAGTTCTCACAGTCCATCCCCTGACCCCAAGTGTTCATCAAATATGTTAGTCTTTTCTTTAGAGCTACAAGTATACTGACCTTCTTTTATTTAGAGTGGGAAGTTACTGGGTGATTTGTCTCACCCTTGTCTGTTTCTGGGGTGAACCAAGTGATGCATCATGCCCAGGGGTTCAGATGGACCCAGGTCAGCTCCTACTGAGCAATGGTCACCATAGAGTGCCACCTGGTGGACATGTGGCTGTGCCAATGGATGGATGGTTGGAGGCTGGACTATGATGAGCCCATGGCCTGCTGTGATGCCACATTACTTCCTTTCCTTTGTCCTTGTGATTCTGTGACCCACATCCAGGCATCTGAACCACAGTCCATTCCAAACCCTCCACAATGATCCCAATCAGAACTCCACACATGGGGTCTGGTAGGAACAGAAGGTGAAGCCTCTATCCAAAGCACTAATGTTTTACCCTGCCCAAAGAGTGTGAGATTGAAGGCTGGATTCTCTCATTAGTGGAACAGGATTCCCCAAAGCAGAAAGAATTCATGTAAAGATGCAAAAGTCCCCAAGTAGAATCAGAGGACACCATCAGCTCTGTCCCAGGAGATTCTGTTCCCACTCTCATCCTTAGACTTGAAGGCCCAAGAGCTCTGCCAAGCCAGAGGGGCCAAACAGAGGAACACCAGAAGGACTTGGAGAGTCCTAAACCTCTCCCAGGGAATGAGGACTAGGTCTGACTAAGACCTTTTCAGTCATTTTCAGCCCAACAGGATGCACACATCTTAAAACTGTGAGGAGGATTCCTGCTTGCCTGCACTACTTCCCCTCTGATGGGGCTTCTCAGCGATTTGGGAGTTAGGTCCTTTTTGCAATGCTTGTGTCTCTCATGGCCCTTTGTTTCCCTCCATCTTCTGGGAATGTGACCCTTATAAACACAGCTGGTGACCCATTGCTATAAAAGCTTGCCAGGGACTCAGTTCCATCAGAGTACTCAGCTTGCACCTCCCTTTCCCACCCAGGCTGCCTCTGGGTTAGCTGTGCTCAGGACAGGAACACTTGTGTCCGGCTCAAGTACCCACATCTTCAAGCCACCCACCTCCCCAGCAAGCCTTGGTTTCAGCCTCCAGCCATGGCAGGCAGGCCAGGCTGATGAACTCTGAGGACCCCAGGTGGGTGTGCTACTACGGGCTCAGGTTCTTCCTCATCTGTGTTGGTTCCAGCTCTCCTCCTGAGCTAACTGTCCATTTGAGAACCAGGGGTGTACTCTTCCTGAGGGAATTTGACAGTGCTCTTGTTTTTCATCCCTTTTTTCCAATTCTTTTTCCAGATGCTTGAAATGTTTAGACCTCAAGGCTCACACAGATAACCTACAGTCCTGTCTCTCCGGATTCCCCTTTCAACCTACACTCATTTCTCTAAATGTGATAACTCCATAGGGAGACAGCAGGCCCAAGTGGTCATCAATGACCCATCCTTTAGTAGATATGTGACTCCATGGTGACTTGCCATGGCCCCAGGGATGCTGTCCCACACTCCTAGGGTAGGTTACCCATTCTTAGGATTGTGTTATCCAGTCTACACTCAGCACCACTCTGTACAAAAACTGTTTTGAGGAAACACTAGGGAATTGTTTGGTGGAGCTTAGAAAACCCAAATTCAGAATGAAGTGGCTGACACAAAGCAGAAATGAAGCTCAGTTCTGGATGTGTCTGAAAGTAAACTCTGATCTATAAAGAACAATACTGAATAGGAACTGGAAATGTAAGGTCTATGGATCTACGTAAATTTGATGCAGTCAAGAAGGTGATTGCAAGACTGAACATCTACATCTTAAGAATCAGTGAACTAAAATGGACAGGAATTGGTGGATTTAATTCAAATGACCCTTATGTGTATTACTATGGACAAGAATCCCATACAAGAAATGGAGTAGCCCTCATAGTCAACAAAAGGGTCTGAAATGCAGCACTTGGGTGCAACCTCAAAAATGACAGGATACACTCCATTCATGTTCATGGCAAACCATTCATCATCACAGCAATTCAAATCCATGCCCCAACTACTGATGGTGAAGAAGCTGAATTTCACTGGATCTGTGAAGACCTACAACATATTCTAGAACTAACATCAAAATAAACAAATGAAGAAATAAAATAAGATGTGTGTTTCATCTTAGGAGAGGAATGCAAAATAGGAAGTCAAGAACTGCCTAGAGTAACAGTTTAAGTTCGGTCTTGGAGTACAGAATGAAGCAGGGCAAAGGCTAACAGAGTTTTGTCAATACAATGTGCTGGTGATAGCAAACAGCCTTTTCCAACAACACAAGAGTTGGTACTACATATAGACATCACCAAATGGTCAATACTGAAATCAAATTGATTGTGTAATTTTCAGCAAAAGATAGAAAATCTCTGTGCAATCAGTAGAAACACCTGGAGATAACTGTGGTTCACATAAGGGGCTCCTTATTGAAAATTCAGGTTTAAATTGAAGAAAGTAGGGAAAACCGCTAGACCATTCAGGTATGACATAAATCAAATTCCCTATAATTATACAGTAAAGGTGATGAATAGATTCAAATGATTAGATCTGGTAGATAGAGTGCCTTAAAAACTATAGACAGAAGTTTGTAGCATTGTACATGTATCAGTGACCAAGCCATTCCCAACAAAAAGAACTGCAAAGAGGTAAAGTGGTTGTCCGAGGAGGCTCTACAAATATCTGAAGAAAGATGAGCAAAAAGCAAGACAGAAAGGGAAATATGTATTCCACTGAATTCAGAGGTCCAGAGAGTAGTAAGGAGAGATTAAAAAGGCCTTCATGAGTGAAAAATGCAAACTAGAAGAAAAACAATAGCATGAGAAAGATTAGAGATCTCTTTAAGAAACTTGTTGATATCAAGGGAAAATTTCATGTGAGAATGGGCTTGATAAAGAAAATAAATGCTAAGGACCTAAAAGAAGCAGAAAAGATTAAGAAGAAGCAGCAAGAATACAAAGAAGAACTAAAAAAAAAAAAAAAGGACTAATGACCCAGATAACTATGATGGTGTGGCCACTCACCTAGAGCTAGATATGCAGGGGTGTAATGTCAAGTGGGCCTTAGGAAGCATTTTAGAAACAAAGATGGTGGAGGTGATGGAATTCCAGCTGAGCTGTTTAAAATCCTAAAAGATAAAGCTGTTAAAATATGACACTCAAATATGTTAGCAAATTTAGAAAACTCAGCAGAGGCCACAGGACTGGAAAAGGTAGGATGAATCATTAGGCTGGATGAATCACAAGTAGCTGGAATCAAGACTAATGGGAGAAATATCAATAACCTTAGATAAGCAGATGATACCAATCTAATCACAGAAAGTAAATAGGAACTAAAGAGCCTCTTGATGAGGGTAAAACAGAAGAGTGAAAAATCTGGCTTGAAACTCAACTTAAAAAAAAAAAAAAAAAACTAAAATGATGGTGGCAAACAGCTGTTAAACAATGGTCAGCAGGAGCACACTGGGACCCACCAAAAAAATATGCTCCACATCCAAAGTGAAAGGAGCCACAGCAAGATGGTAAGCGGGGTGCAAACATGATAAGTCCTATACTGATGGAATTCCAGTTGAGCTATTTCGAATCCTGAAAGATGATGCTGTGAAAGTACTACACTCAATATGCCAGCAAATTTGGAAAACTCAGCAGTGGCCACTGGGCTGGAAAAAGTCAGTTTTCGTTCCAATCCTAAAGAAAGGCAATGCCAAAGAATGCTCAAACTAATGCACAATTGCACTCGCTTCACACACTAACAACAGAGAAGGCAATGGCAACCCACTCCAGTACTCTTGCCTGGAAAATCCCATGGATGGAGAAGCCTGGTAGGCTGCAGTCCATGGGGTCTCTAAGAGTTGGGCACAACTCAGCGACTTCACTTTCACTTTTCATTTCGTACATTGGAGAAGGAAATTGTAACCCACTCCAGTGTTCTTGCCTGGAGAATCCCAGGGATGGGGAGCCTGATGGGCTGCCATCTATGGCGTTTCACAGAGTTGGACACGACTTAGCAGCAGCACACACTAGTAAAGTAATGCTCAAAATTCTCCAAGCCAGGCTTCAGCAATACATGAACCATGAACTTCCAGATGTTCAAGCTGGTTTTAGAAAAGGCAGAGGAACCAGAGATCAAATTGTCAACAAACGCTGGATCATGGAAAAAGCAAGAGGGTTCCAGAAAAACATCTATTTCTGCTTTATTGAGTATGCCAAAGCCTTTGACTGTGTGAATCACAGTAAATTGTGGAAAATTCTGAGAGAGATGGGAATACCAGACCACCTGACCTGCCTCTTGAGAAATCTGTATGCAGGTCAGGAAGCAACAGTTAGAACTGGAGATGGAACAACAGACTGGTTCCAAATAAGAAAAGGAGTCCGTCAAGGCTGTGTACTGTCACCCTGCTTATTTAACTTCTATGCAGAGTACATCATGAGAAACACTGGGCTAGATGAAGCACAAGCTGGAATCAAGATTGCTGGGAAATATCAATAACCTGAGATATGCAGATTACCCCTCCCTTATGGCAGAAAGTGAAGAAGAACTGAAGGACCTCTTGATGCAAGTGAAAAAGGAGAGTGAAAAAGTTGGCTTAAGGCTCAACATTCAGAAAACTAAGATCATGGCATCCGATCCCATCACTTCATGGCAAATAGACTGGGAAAGAGTGGAAACGGTGTCAGACTTTATTTTGGGGGGCTCCAAAATCACTGCAGATGGTGACTGTAGCCATGAAATTAAAAGACGCTTACTCCTTGAAAGGACAGTTATGACCAACCTAGACAGCGTATTGAAAAGCAGAGACATTACTTTGCCAAAAAGTTCGTCTAGTCAAGGCTATGGTTTTTCCATTGGTCATGTATGGATGTGAGATTTGGACTATAAAGAAAGCTGAGCATTTGAACTTTGGTGTTGGAGAAGACTCTTGAGAGGCCCTTGGACTGCAAGGAGATCCAAACAGGCCATTCTAAAGGAGAACAGTCCTGGGTGTTCATTGGAAGGACTGATGTTGAAGCTGAAACTCCAATACTTTGGCCACCTGATGTGACAGGTTGACTCATTCAAAAAGGCCCTGATGCTGGGAAAGATTGAGGGCAGGAGAGGAAGGGGATGACAGAGGATGAGATGGTTGGATGGCATCATCGACTCGATGGACATGGGTTTGGGTGGACTCTGTGAGTTCGTGATGGACAGGGAGGCCTGGTGTGCTGCAGTTCATGGGATTGTAAGGAGTTGGACATGACTGAGCAACTGAACTGAACTGAACTGAACTGGGTAGCTGACCCACAAACAAGCTATCATAATACTGAAGAAGTTCTCCCAACGTGGAAAAAGTTCTGAGCCCCACTTCAGCCTTCCCAGGGTGGTGATCCAGCAAAGTGAGTGGGAACTCCCAGGGAATCTGACTTTGAAGTCTGGAGGAATTTGATTACAAGGGTTCAACAGGACTTGGAGAAACAGACTCCACTCCTGGAGGGCACAAATAAAATCTTGTGTGCACCAAGACTCAGGGGAAAGAAGCAGGAGACTGAACCAAATATACTTGCTAGTGTTGGAGGGTCTCCTGTGGAGGCATGGGTCAGCAGTAGCTTGCCTTGGGGACAGGAACGCTGGCAGCAGCAATTTTGGAAGGTACCCCTAGTCGTAAGCCCTCTTGGAGTTTGCCATTAACACTACCAAAGAGCCCACTAAGTCCAGGGAGTACCTGGACTTGGTTCCTCAAGCCAAGCAACTAACAGGGAAGGAACACGACTCCATCCATCAGCCGACAATCTGCTTAAAGCTTACTGAACATAGTCCTGTCCTTCAGAGCAAGACCCAGTTTCTCCCCCGACCAGTCCCTCCCATCAGGAAGTTTACACAAGCCTCTTATAGCCTTATCCAACTGAAAACAGACAGAAGAAGCAAGTAAAACAACAATCCCATAGCAGCTAAAACAAAAACCACATTTCAAAAAATTAATCAGGATGAAAAGGCAGAGGATTTGTCCCAGATAAAGGGACAAAATAAAATCCCAGAAAAATAATTAAATGAAATGGAGATAGGTAACCTTCCAGAAAAGTAATTCAAAATAGTTATAGTGAAGATGATCCAGGATCTTGGAAAAGAATGGAGAAGACACAAGAAATGGTAAAACCTAGAAGAACTAAAAAACAAACAGATGACCAACACACTAGAAGAAATCAGTAACAGAAAAACTGAGGCAGAAGGATGAATACGTGACCTGCAAGACAGAATGGTGGAAATCATTGTGAGAGAACTGAATATAGAAAAAAAATTTTTTTTAATGAAGACAGCCTAAGAGGCCTCTGGGACAAAATTAATTGGATTAGTATTCACATTATAGGGGTCCCAGAAGGAGAAGAGACAGAAAAAGACCCCAAAAATATTTGAAGGGAAAATAGATAAAAACCTTTGTAACACAGGAAAGGAAAGAGTCAATCCAGTCCAGGAAGTGTATAGAATCCCAGGCAGGACACAGTCAAGGAGGAACCCACCAAGAAACATAGGAATTGAACCGACAAAAATAAAAAAAAACAAAGATAAAATACTGAAAGCAACAAGGAAATAATGACAACACACAAGGAAACTCCCATAAGGTTATGAGCTAATTTCTCAATGGCAGATATAAATAAAAGTGATTAAAAGGAAGAACCTGCAATCAAAGAATACTATACCCAGAAAGACTCTCATTCATATTTGATGGGGAAATCAAAGTTTTTCTGACAAGCAAAAGTTAAGAGAATTCAGCAACACCAAACCAGCTTTATAAGTACAATGGGAAATTATCTAGGCAGGAAACACAGGAGAAGGAAAAACCTATACAAAATAAACACAAAACAATTAAGAAAATGGTAATAGGATCATATATATCAATAATTACCTTAACTGTAAATGGATTAAGTATACCAATCAAAAGATATAGACTAGCTAGATGAAAGCATGTGCACATATGCACTTTCACTTATTATACCACTCTACTTACACCCCTGAATTATCTGCAATTATTTTATATTGTTAGATAAATCATGTTTCCATTATTACTTGCAATTATAATTATCTTTTTTTTTTTTTTTGCTTGCTTGACTATCGATTGTGAAAACTGGTTAACATCTTTTATTAATACTATTGTGATTATGTAACTATTACTCATTTAATACCATTCCATCACGATTGGGCAACAGAAAATAATAGAGTTCTACATCTCTAAAACTACCATTTACTAGAAAATCTGTAATCATTTTTTATTTTTATTTTTTAAATTCAGAAATATATCAGAATTATCTTGGATTTTTTCTGAAAAATACCACTGCCCAGGTTTGCTTTTTCTCCTCCAAAACTCCAGATGCATTTCTAAAGAGCTGCTGCTGCTGCTAAGTCGCTTCAGTCTTGTCCAACTCTGCGTGACCCCATTGACGGCAGCCCACCAGGCTTCCCCATCCCTGGGATTCTCCAGGCAAGAACACTGGAGTGGGTTGCCATTTCCTTCTCCAATGCATGAAAGTGAAAAGTGAAAGTGAAGTCACTCAGTCGTGTCTGACTCTTCGTGACCCCATGGACAGCAGCCTACCAGGCTCCTCTGTCCATGGGAGTTTCCAGGCAAGAGTACTGGAGTGTGGTGCCATTGCCTTCTCCATTCTAATGAGCATTCATATTTAAAAAGAGCTGGACCATATGAAGATTTTTTACTTTTATCTGGTTTGTTTCACTTTTTCCATTTCATATTCAGTGCTCCCATTTCATTTAGTTTATGTTTTCCAACTTCTCCATATTGATTTTTTGTTGTTCTTCCTCAAGCCTTTATCAATTTTAGCAAAACCCCTATTTTATATATATATATGTATATATGATCCATGTATTTTTGCATCTAATATTACTGTTGAAAGACTAGAAAGCTTATTATCTCAGTGATTAAAAAAATAATCCATGAGCCTTAAAACTTCTAATCCAATTCTGAAATATAAAGAAATACTGTTAAAAAAAAACAGGAAATTAACATGTGATACAATATTATTACAGTATTAACATGTGATACTACAGATTTTTGTCCAAATTTCAAAAAAATTTTATGCTGGTATTCATTATTTGTTTTCATATTGTATTCAAGTTTCTGCATGCAACAAATTCTGGTAAATTATATTTTCATTTTGACTCTTACAAGTACTTTCTAATTTTCCTTGTTGTGACTTCTTAGATATACCCATCATTTAAAAGCAGGTATTTAATTTCCAAACTCATGGAATTTAGAAAATATATTTCATACTGATTTCTCATTTTGATATTAATTTGTCATTTAAATAGTTTCTTCTCTGCAATCAGCCTCTATTTTTTCATTCTTCTAACTTTATGAGACTTGCAAAGGCTAAGTCAAAGGTCTCTCTTGGTAAAGCCACATTGCATTTGAAAATATATTTTCAAATATCTTTTTATATTGATTTTTAACACAATTCTACAGTATTAAAAGAACACATTCTGTATGATTTCAACGCACTTACACAATTAAATTTTTGCACTTTGTTTTATGTCCCTGAATACATTCCAGTATCTCCTAGTTATAGTCTATGGGAACTTGAATTAAATTTTGCATCCTGCTGTTGTGTGAAAATTGTATAAATCTTAATTATAATGATTTGGTTCATCGTGCTTCTCAGGTATACTACTCTTCTGTATATACATTCTATTAATTTTTGAGAGATTGATATTGAAACTTAACTAAAAATATTAATTGATCTACTTAAAATAAGTGTAATATATAGAAGAAACATGTAACTTTTTTCTGTATTTTCTAAGTCTCTTGTAAATGTGTTATTATACTTTCATGATTTAAAAATTAAAAAAAAAAAAAGAGAGAAAAGCCAATATCCCTATGGCATATAGTTCTATCATTTCATGGCAAATAGAAGAGGAAAAAGTGGAAGCAGTGACACATTTTAATTTCTTGAGCTTCGGAATCCCTGGGGATGGTGACTGTTAATGATAAAGCTAAAAGACAATTGTTCCTTGGAAGGAAAGCTGTGACAAACCTAGATAGTGTATTAAAAAGCAGAGACAGCACTTTGCTGACAAGGATCTGTATAGTCAAATCTATGATTTTTCCACAGAACTGGAAAATGTCAGTTTTCATTCCAATTCCAAAGAAGGGAATAACAAAGAATGTTCCAACTACCGCACAACAGCACTCATTTCACATGCTAGCAAGGTAATGCTCAAAATTCTTCAAGCTGGGCTTCAACGGTATACGAACCAAAAAATTCTAGTTGTACAAGGTGGATTTAGGAAAGGCAAAGGAACCAGAGATCAAATTTTCAACATTCATTGAATCGTAGAAAAAGCAAGAGAAATTTAGAAAAAAAAAAACAAACATCTAATTCTGCCTCATTGACTATGCTAAAGCCTTTGACTGTGTGGATCACAACAGACTGGGAAAATTCTTAAACAGATGGAAATACAGGCTACCTTATCTGCCTCCTGTGAAACATGTATGCAGGTCAAAAATTAACAGTTAGAACTGGACATGGAACAATGGACTGGTTTCAAATCAGGAAAGGAGTTCCTCAAGGCTGTATATTGTTATCCTGCTTATTTAACTTATATGCAGAGTGCATCATACAAAATGCCAGGCAGTTTAAAGTGCAAGCTGAAATCAAGATGCTGGGAAAATATTGGTAACCTCAAATATGCAGATGACACCACACTTATGGCAGAAAATGAAAAGGAACTAAAGAGTCTCTTAATGAAGGTGAAAGAGCAGAGTGAAAAAGCTAGTTTAAAACTCAGCATTCAAAAAAGGAGGATCATGGCCTTCAGTCCCATCACTTCATGGCAAATAGATAGGGAAACAGTGAGAGACTTTATTTCTTGGGCTCCAAAATCACTGCAGATGGTGACTGCAGCCATGAAATTAAAAGAAGCTTTCTCCTTGGAAGAAAAGCTATGACAAACCTAGACAGTTTATTAAAAAGCAGAGATATTATGTTGCCAACAAAAGTCTGTGTAATCAAAGCTATGTTTTTTTTCCAGTAGTCAGGTTTGGATGTGAGAGTTGGCCTACAAAAATGCTGAGCACCAAAGAATTGACACTTTTGAACTGTGGTGTTAGAGAAGAGTCTTGAGAGTCCCTTGGACTGCAAGAAGATGAAACCAGTCAATCCTAAAGGAAATCAATCCTGAATATTCATCTGAAGGACTGATGCTGAAACTCCAATACTTTGGCCATCTGATGCAAAGAGCAGACTCATTGGAAAAGATCCTGATGCTGGGAAAGACTGATAGCAAAAGGAGAATGGGGCGGCAGAGGACAAGATGGTTAGAAAGCATCACTGACTCAATAGACAGGAATTTGAGCAAACTTTGAGAAACAGTTGAGGAGAGAAGAGCCTGGCATGCTGCAGGCCATGGTGTCATAGAGCCTGACACTGCTTAGTGACTGAACAACAACAAATAATTAGTTATGTTGAGCATTTTCTCATTTGCCTGCTGGCCATCTGTATGTCTTCTTTGGAGAAATGTTTAATTCTCTGCCCATTTCTCAGCTGAGTTGTTTCTCTTTTGTTGTTGAATTGTATGAGCTGTTAGTATATTTCAGAGATTAAGCTCTTGTCAGTCACTGAGTTGCATCATTTGCAAATATTTTTTTTCCTTTCTGAAGGCTGTCTTTTCCTTTTGTTTATGGTTTCCTTTGCTGTGCAAAGGACTTCCGTGGTGGCTCAGATAGTAAAGCGTCTACCTACAATGCGGGAGACCCAGGTTTGATCCCCGGGTTGGGAAGATCCCCTGGAGAAGGAAATGGCAACCCACTCCAGTACTCTTGCCTGGAAACCCCATGGATGGAGGATCCTGGTAGGCTACAGTTCATGGGGTCTGAAAGAGTCAGACACAACTGAGCGACTTCACTTTGCTGTGCAAAAACTGATAAGTTGATTAGGTAATTGTTTATTTTTGCTTTTATTTTTCTTGCCTTTGGAGACTGACCTAAGGAAACATTGGAATAATTTATGTGACAGAATGTTTTGCCTATATTCTCTAGGAGTTTTATGGTATCATGTCTTATGTTGAAGTCTTTAAGCCATTTTGAGCTTATTTTTGCATATGGTGTGAGAGTGTGCTCTAACTTCATTGATATACATGCACTGTTCAAGATTCCTAACACGACTTGCTGGAGAGACTGTCTTTTTGCCCTTGTATAATCTTATCTTCTTAATCAAAGATTAATTGTCCATAGGTGTGTGGGTTTATTTCTTGGCTTTCTATTTTGTTCCATTGATGCATATGTATGTTTTGTGTCAATATCATGCCTTTTTGATTACTATAGCTTTGTATTGATAGTATTGTCTGAAATCTGGGAGAATTATACCTCCTAGCCTGTTCTTTTTCCTTACAATTGCTTTGGCAATTCTGGTTCCATATAAATTTTAGTATTATTTGTTCTAGTTCTGTGAAAAATGTCACAGGTAATTTGACAGGGATCACATTAAATCTGTAGATTGTTTTTGAAAGTATGGTCATTTTAGCAAAATTAAGTCTTGCAATCCAACTGCATGGAATATATTTCCACTTCTTTGAATCATCTTCAATTTCCTTTGTTAATATTTTGTAGTTCTCAGAATATAAATCTGTCACTTGCTTGGTCAGGTTTATTCCCCATATATTTTTTGGTATCATTCTAAAAGACACTGCTTTTTTGTATCCCCTTTCTGATATTTCACCATTAGTATAAAGAAATACAACTGATATCTGTATGTTGATCTTGTATCCTGCTCCCTTGCTAACTAATCCTTTACAATTTGTATAGCCTTGAAGTCTTGCCTTTATAAACCTTCTTCCATTTTGTATTCCTGTTCAATGTTATTCAAGTGCCTCTTAAATCTGTGTCTCATGACCTGAAGTCCTAACAAACCCCCAATTAACACCTCTTTATTTCAGTTAGATTACCATTTCTTAAGTTCTGGTTAACAGGTTCACTGAAGACCATGTTCCTGACCAAGCAGCTGAGGCTCTGGCTTGTGAGGGACCTCAAGTGATAATGTTCAGCAGACCTCAGTATTATCCCATCTGAGGCAATAGAGAGCTGGAGTCATTTTTCTACCAGTTCCCATCATGTATTGGTTGGAGGTGCTACCAGGAGATTGCCTCCCCCAACATTGACTGTCCCAACAGGAAAAAAAAAAAAAAAAACTCCAGTGTTGAGCACTTGGTGGTGTAATGGACTGACATGGACCAGGAGCATGCTACTGCAGAGATCCAGGTGGGATGTGCCTGCTGTCCATCACTGGAGCTCCAGGAGCTGGTGCCTTCAACTCTGTGAAAGATTATTCCCATCAGAATGTGTCTTACTTGTAAACTGCACATTTTGTTGTCTTTTGAAATCATATCTCTTTTTGTGAATACATTGGCTTCCATTCAGATATTAAGACAACTTTCTTATTACAATCTGTTAGGTAGCACTTTTATCAATGTACTAGTTGACATAAACCTTTATTATTACTCATAAAATTACTGAGACTTTATATTTATTTAGTCATCTTACTGTGGCCATGAATTCTACAAGGTGACTATCTATCGCATCAAGAACTATTTACATTACCATGCTCTAAATTGTTTGCTCTCTTAATTTCCTTTAATGTCTTGGTGACAAACTTTATATGCAGTCATTTGAAAAGTTAGCCATTCATCCTATTGCTCACAACTCATTTAAGAACCAGAGTAACTTTTGTGGTCTCCCCATTGCTGGAGTGCTGCCTGGGCCTTGACAGGTTTAAATGCTGAATTTTAAAACTACAATTAAAATGTTTCATTGCCTCCTCATGAGGCTGAACTGTTCCTTTTTCATGAGTATTTTAGATACCATAACTCTTTTTGCCATCTTACCCTCATTCTGTTTAAGCACTGTAACACACAAGATGATTCAGATAATTGTTCATTTAGAGTTGAAATTATGCTTAAATAATCAAAGTAAACAGATTTACACTACATTCGAAAATGAGTCTCTGAAATTTACATAAGTTAATCTCATCTTGGTTTCATTATAAAAATTATCTTGACTTAATAGAGAATAAAATGTTACACTCTAGAATTTGTACTGTGTCGATTTCTCAGTGGTGATTTTTCTTAATTATTTTCTAATTTTCCCCTGTGTTCTTATATTCATTCTAATATTTTCCTATCAAATTAAAATAGTTATAAAGAAATACTAATATTTAAATAAAGTAGACAGTTTTGTATAAACACTGTCTTGTAGAAATTGATATCTATTCATATTGCCTTATTTGAAGATATTGCTCATGTCACACTGTTCTTATTTTTTCTGTCACACTGTTCTTATTTTTAAACAGTTTTATTGAGATATAATTCACCTACTATCCACTCATCTAAAGTCTACAATTCAACTGATTTTAGTACAGTCACAGAGCTGCGCAATCACCACCATAATCAATTTGAGAAATTTTTCATCACCCCATTAAACAAAGAAAATAGCTATTAGTAATCACTCGTATTCTCCCAGTTCCCAGAGGGAAATGAGATTTGATGATGAAAGTAGAGGTTGGAATTATTCAAGGAGGGGCCGTGAGCTGAGGGTTATGGGCAGCATACAGAATCTTAAAGGACAAGGGAATATATTCTCCCCTAGAGCCTCCAGAGAGAAATAAACCCTGTTGACACCTGGATTTTACCCCCATAGAAGTCCATCTCAGACCTCTGATGTACAGAACTAAAGATATTAAATTGGGACCTCCCTGGTGGTCCGGTGATTAAGAATCTCTCTTAAAAAGTGCAGGGCACAGACTTGATCCCTGGTTGGGGACCTAAGATCCTACATGCCACAGAGCAACTAAGCCCACACACTGCAACTACTGAGCCCTTGAGCCACAACTGGAGAATCTGTTCACCTCAACAAAAATGTCCTGCATGATGCTATGAAGACCCCACATTCCACAACTCAGACTCAAAGCAGCCAAATAAATACTTAAACAAAATTAATTGTCTTTCATTTTAAGCCACAAAATGTGTAGCAATTTGTTATAGTGGTAATAGAAGACTTCTACACTAGTCTATTAGAAACAAGTTTGTTTATTTTGGGGTATTAATCTTGTATCTTACAACCTTGCTATATTCACTTACTCTTTCTAATCACTTTTTGAGAGTTCCTTAGGACTTTCAATATACAAGATCATATCTTTGAATAGACATGCTGCTGCTACTGCTAAGTCGCTTCAGTCGTGTCCGACTCTGTGCGACCCCACAGACGGCACCCATTGGGCTCCCCTATCCCTGGGATTCTCCAGGCAAGAACACTGGAGTGGGTTGCCATTTCCTTCTCCAATGCATGAAAATGAAAAGTGAAAGTGAAGTCGCTCAGTCGTGTCTGACTCAGTGACCCCATCGACTGCAGCCTACCAGTCTCCTCTGTCCATGGGAGTTTCCAGGCAAGAGGACTGGAATGGGGTGCCATTGCCTTCTCCATTGAATAGACATAGTTGTACTCTTTTTTTTCCAATCTGGATGCCTCTTACTTTTTTTCTTTGATTATCCTGTCTAGAACCTCCAGTACAAGTTTGGCTATAAGTGGCAAGAGTAACATCCTTATCTTGTTCCTGATTGTACAGGCAAGATGATGTTACTTTGGGTTTTTGCAGATGCTGTACTTCAAGATGAGGAAGAGGCAGATAGAGCAGGTGGTTAGGGTGTGGGCTCTGGATTGGCTGGTTTGCATATGGAGGCTGCAATTGTGAGCAAGCTAGATATTGCTCATCTTGAGAGGGGCAGTCCCTCTAGGGTCAGCCAGGCCTCTGATCAAAGCATCTGAAAACAGAATAATAAAAATGATATGCTTAATAGCTCTGTATTCTATTGAAATGGTGTATCACTTTAATTAATATTTGGATATTAAACCAACACTGCATTCCTGGATAAACATCACTTGATTACAGTGCATAACCCTTTATATGTTGGTGGATTTGATTTGCTAGTGTTGTATTAAGAATTGATGTCTATACTTTTAAAAGTTACAGGTCTATAGTTTTCTTTTTCCTTGTGATGCCTTTATTTGGTTTTGTGTAAGAATAAATTCATAGGATGAGTTGGAATATGTTCCCTGCTCTATTGTTTCAGGAGAAATATTGTCAAGAATTGGTATTATTTCTTTAAATGTTTGGTAGAATTGATCCATGAAGCCATCTGCGTCCGGGCTTTTCTTTGTGGAAAGTTTTTAAGTTGATGGTTTACTCTTTCTGTTTATTATAGATCTATTTATACTTTCTGTTTGTTCTTTAGTCAATTTCTGTAGTTAGTATCTGTCAAGGAATGATGCTAAAGCTGAAACTTCAGTACTTTGGCCACCTCATGCAAAGAGTTGACTCATTGGAAAAGACTCTGATGCTGGGAGGGATTGAGGGCAGGAGGAAAAGGGGAAGACAGAGGATGTGATGCCAGATGGCATCACTGACTCAATGGACATGAGTTTGAGTGAACTCCGGGAGTTGGTGATGGACAGGGAGGCCTGGCGTGCTGCGATTCATGGAGTCGCAAAGAGTCGGACATGACTGAGCCACTGAACTGAACTGAGGTGTTTTTTAAATTCTTAAATATTTTGAGCCAATTTTAAAATGCATAATTTNCTGACTCAATGGACATGAGTTTGAGTGAACTCCGGGAGTTGGTGATGGACAGGGAGGCCTGGCGTGCTGCGATTCATGGAGTCGCAAAGAGTCGGACATGACTGAGCCACTGAACTGAACTGAGGTGTTTTTTAAATTCTTAAATATTTTGAGCCAATTTTAAAATGCATAATTTCATGGACATTTAAAAATTCATTAACACACTTATATAAATATTTCTCTAATGAGTTACACCTAGTTTATACTTGATATCATGTCTCCTTTCAATAAAGCTTAGAGGAAGGCAAAGCTGAGGGTAGCATTGAGCTAGAGGTTCCATGAGAAAATAAACCCAAGTATTTTTTAGGTGTACAGTATAAAATTGCTCTTTATTAAATCAAAAATGGTCAAATATTTTCAATTTCATATATTTAAACTTTATTACTTACCTAAAGATGTCTCACCTTTGTTTAAAACTAAACTCCTTATCTTTTCCTTCATTTTGGCTGTTCTACCTCCTACATTTATCTGATAGTACATCCAGACACCCCAGCAAAAACAGTGTTACTTTAGATAACTGAAGCCTCTTGCTGTTTCACCGCCTCTGTACTGTCAGTCTCTAGTTACTGTAGTTTCTTATAGACAATATGTCTCTACCTCTTATCTCTCACTCTTCTGCATATTCACAACGTGGTTTTGGCTGAATTTCACACTTATTTTCACTCTCCTCTACTCTACAAAAAGAAAAAAAAATCTAGGTTGGTCATAACTTTCCTTCCAAGGAGTAAGCGTCTTTGAATTTCATGGCTGCAATCACCACCTGCAGTGATTTTGGAGCCCTCCAAAATAAAGTCTGACACTGTTTCCATTGTTTCTCCATCTGTTTCCCATGAAGTGATGGGACCAGCGGCCATGATTTTACTTTTCTGAATGTTGAGCTTTAAGCCAAATTTTTCACTCTCTACTTTCACTTTCATCAAGAGGCATTTTAGTTCCTCTTCACTTTCTGCCATAAGAGTGGTGTTATCTGCATATCTGAGGTTATTGATATTTCTCCCAGCAATCTTGATTCCAGCTTGTGCTTCTTCCAACCCAGCGTTTCTCATGATGTATTCTGCATATAAGTTAAATAAACAGGGTGACAATATACAGCCTTGACCTACATATCTACAATTACGTACATATCTCCACCCAACTCTGAACAAAGGAAAAAAAAAAAAGTGGAAGTGAAGTCACTCAGTTATGTCCAACTCTTTGTGACCCCATAGACTATAGCTTACTACACTCCTCCATCCATGGGATTTTCCAGGTGACAGTATTTGAGTGGGTTGCCATTTCCTTCTCCAGAGGATCTTCTGAGCCAGGGACTGAACCTGGGTCTCCCACATTGTAGGCAGATGCTTTATCATCTGAGTCACCAGGAAATCCAACTCTGAACAAATCCTATCATAAAAATTACAGCATGCTGTTTATAAAACATGTGAGTACACACATACATACACATCTGTATTCCTTTATTGAATTCCTTTATTGAATTCTAAGTTCCTTGGAAGCAGCGACATGCATTATTGGTATTAATGCAATTACCTGCACTATTTATTTTTCGTTGGGGCTCATTTGGTGAAAGTTCCAAAAAAGTAAGAGAAGAGAGTGATGATGGTGATGATATGCCAGAAGCATTGTTTAACAAACAAAAAGCTTCAATAACCAAATGGATCTTAATTTGTATGCAGATTTTTTAAGACAGGGGAAGAAGCAAACAGGATTAGTCAAAAGACATTAGGCAGAAAAGGAGTGGTGGGTGTGAAAGGCACAGGCATGTATAAATGAGAATCAGTGAATAAGGTAGTTAATCATGTTAATTCATAGTTTTCACCAAGAGAAATGGAGTAGGCCAGTATTTGAAGAGGGTATATGTTTATTTTGTACTTAATATGTACCAGATACATTACATTTTTTATTTACATTTAATAAAATTCCTATCAGATGAGCAGATTTTCCCACTCTAAGTATACTGTGTGACAATAAGTAATAATACAGGAATTACTTAAGCAAAGCTTATCTTGGTTTGTCTTTGTATTATAATGGGGCTTGCTGCTTTCCAGGTGGTTCAGAGGTAAAGAATCCACCTACCAATTCAGGAGAAACAGGTTCGATCCCCGGGTCAGGAATATCTCCTGGAGTAGGAAATGCCAACTCACTCCAGTGTTCTTCCCTAGAAAATCTCATGGCAGGCTACAGTCCATGGGTCGCAGAGTCAGACACGATGAGCAACAGAGTATGGACAAGAATGAATGGTCATATAATATCTTAAAGCAGAATTTTTGTAAACATTCTAAGTATCATTTTTTCACATTTCCAAATTAAAAAAGCTGAGAATATTGTAGGGTAATTACATACATTAAGATGGCTGACTTTCCCAGAATCTGTTATTTTATAAGGAGGAAAAATTCAAGTGTGTCTCATAAAAGATGTGAAGTGTGAGAAGGACTGGATCTGCTATTTATGAAGATAGAAGAATAGGGCCATGAACCAATGGATGCAGGCAGCCACTGAAAGCTAGGAGAGGCCCTCAATCGGCCTACATCAAGGACACAGATTTCATTTTTATGACTGCAAGTGATAAACATCCCAAGTGACCAAAGGAACAGATTCTCCACTAGGGCCTTTAAAAAGGAATACAGCCTGCTAACACCTTGATTTTAGCCCAGTGAGAACCGTACTGGACCTATAGAACTGTAAGATAACAAATTTATGTTGTTTAAAGCTGCTAAAATTGTGGCAGTTTGTTATAGCAGCTATTGAAATCTAATATGGCACTCAAAATACAATTGTTTTTGAAAGAAAAAAATCAAGCATGGCTCATTCCAGATTCTGTATGACCTCCCGGGCATTGTCCTGCCTCCCCATGACTAAGTGGGCTAAATTGACTCATCTGTCACAGACAAAGAGGTCCAGTGATGGATGAACTTCCATTGAGGTAGCCAAGTGTGTAACCAGGTGTGTGTGTCTGGTGCACTTAATGCCCGGATGGTAGGGAATTTGCATTGGTGTGGAACTATGGGTAAATCTCCTCCCAGTGAATGAGTGATGGGAATTAAGGAGGGCTTCAAAATCATTCTAGAGGTCTCCACAGAGCTCCCTCTAGGTTCCTGGATGGCTGCCTACTGTAAACTGATTCCTTACATTTGGTGAGTGGAGAAGTAGGATTAAGCACAGGAGAGTTCTTAATCCTCACAGGAGAGACTGTGAGACTTTCTCCTCTCTGTTCCAAGGGAATATTTTGTCACCAAAGGGATGAGGAATATTGCACTGGGGTGGTGCAAATTTCAAAATACTTTATGAAGTGATGAGGAGAACATCATGTTTGACATGAAAACCTGAGAGGTGTAGGTCCTTCCAAGGGTGGTTATATATCCTGAAGCCTTTTAGATGATTTTTCTTGGGTTAGCTTCTTCATCTCTAAATCAGTGAGAGTAATTCCTACTTTACCTATTTCTCCAGACAGCTGCGAAGATGAAATGAGAAGTTATGCAAAAGTATCTTGACAACTACAAAAATCTCTCTAATATTAGGTGTTATTATGTAGAATAGCTGAATAAAAGGAAGAATAAATTTCCACTAAAGACAAAGCCAGTGGCGCAGCATGAAAAACCTGCAGCTGTAAAAGATTATTATCAGAAAAGAAGACACCAAATGTGTTCTCTAGATTAGATGTAGATTGCATTTTAAACACCACTTAATCCTCACCTATTTTAAATAACTGTATCATTTTAAAAACATTTATTATTTGAAGATAATGTGAAAGATACAACAAGTTTACATTAAAAAAAAAAAAACCTATATCTAAATGCTGAGGATACCCACGATTTACATGAGTATTTTCTTATATGTACATACTAAATATTCAGCTCTTCTATGCTGTTTTAAACATATATTTACCTGCTTTCAAAATCCTGTGCAATCATTCATTTGGTACATAAAATTCTTACAATACAGACTTTCCTTCTTTTCTTGTAAAAATTTTCTGTTTGGGACCAGTCGTTTCTGCCCTCAACCAGCAGAAATGTCAGATGATTCTACTTGACTTAGCCCACAGGTTTCCATACCACCTGTCCTCTCTTCAAGGCTCCTAGTTACTGATTGATGAAGAAATGCATTCCTATAAGTACCCATCCCCTGCCTGGATTATCTGTTGATGTAAATAGAAGCCAGTGGAAAAATGCCTGCACCACACACGCGCACACACACACACACACACACACCCCTTGTTCATCCTAGAAAGGAAGCACTGCAGGTCTCCACCTGGCCTCCCTCCTTCCCACCTCACTCTGGACCCTCCAATCTCCATTCCCTGTTAAAATTAATGACTCACTTTCTAAGGATCTAGACTAAGACCAGCCCTTTGCTCTTCTCTCCCAGGTGCCCACATGCTCTCAAATACCCAAGGTGCTTCAATTTCTTTTTGTGTCTTCCTCTATCCCTGGACTTGGATTTTCCTTGGGTGTGGGAAGTTGAACCATGACAGGGAAGAGTGGACTTGGGATTCTGGGCATCCCAAAGTCAGGGTGGGTATGGCTGATTCTGATTTTATAAATGTTCATGGCAGAGGCATGAGTCCTGCCTGTTTTCAGGACTAGAAGTTTACTGTATGAGACATCAGCAACTCAACTGATGATGCTTTTGCTTCCTCCTTCACTGACCCTTTGATTGGAGGAAATGCTTTCCAAATTCAATCAAAGGATACTAATAATCCTTGTGTTTTTGTTGTTGTGACATTGCAGTTGTTTACTATTTCTATCCCTTCCCAGGTAGATAAATGTTTTGAGAAGCCACCACTAACCATACACATTTTATTTTGGAGTCTAAGTCACTTTGTGTGTGGAAAAAAAGAGAAAATAGTTTGTCTGAGAGAGGAGGTTGACTATGACAACTAAAGCTTAATATGATATGATTTGTAAATATATAGCAGCAAAATGAGTAATTTCTTATAATCATGTTTGCCATGTCACAAATAATTTGGCACAATGATATATTAGTTTTCTAGAGCTGCCATACCAAAGCTCCACAGACTAGGAAGCTTAAAGAAGAAAAATTAATTTTCTTACAGTCCTAGAGCGTAGAAGTCCAAGGTCAAAGTATCAGCAGGGTTGGATTTCTATGAGACCTTTCTTATCTGGTCAATGGCTATCTTCTCCCTGTGTCTACACAGGGCCGGCCCTCTGTGAGTGTGCTCCAATCTACTGTTCTTATAAGGACATCAGTCATTTGGATTAGAGTCCATCCATATGGCCTCAATGTAATTTAGTTACCTTTTTAAATGCCTTTTCTCCAAATACAGTTACATTCTGGGGCATTGGGGATGAAAACTTATCTAGCATATAAATTTGGAGGGGACACACTTCAGCTTAAAACAGATCTTGAAAAAATCCAAACTGATATTTTAAACAAATACAAAAGCATTGCATTTTATTGAAAACATGATTATGTTTTAAAGAGTTATTAATTCATCTTTAAATATAAATTCATACATAAAATTGTAATCTTATTAATCCACATAATATTTAACCTATACATTCAAGTATTACATTCAAAATTCATATTAAGAGCATGAGCATTTGTTGTCAAATCAAAATCAAAATAAATTGGTACCAGAAAAAAAATCTTCCAGTGGGTTTCATAAAAGTTGCTTTAAAATTTATCATTCAAAATAAATGATAAGAACTACCATTATACTGGAGAAGGAAATGGCAGCCCACTCCAGTATTCTGGCCTGGAAACTCCCATGGACGGCAGAGCCTGGTAGGCTACTTACTGTCCATGGGGTCGCAAAGAGTCGGACACGACTGAGCAACTTCACTTTCACTTTCACCATTATACATTTACATTCCAATTCCCTGTGTGTTTGAAATGTGGACAGATAAAATCCCTTTAAAGAAACATTTGCAATTATTGTACTTAAGCACTTTGTGTTCTGCATGCTCAGGAAATGCAAGGAAATTTTAAGTAAAAGAAGTTCAGAATCAAAGTTACTCCTTCCATCATTATCAGCATTCTCATGGTCCCTTGCCAATAGTATACCAGGACATTTTTAAAAGCCTTGCAAACCGTAATAAGAAATGAATGCTTCTTATCCCTGCTCAAAGAAAACCCACAGAAAAGAATTTAAATATCCAAAAGTAAAATATGTATGACAATCCTGACTTCTACAATAACTCTCTTTATTTCAAGAATTTATTAAGAACAAATATCTTTGTACTTTAGAAGGAAAAGTTCAGACAAATTTTGGAATTTGAAAATAAAATATGCCTTTTCAGTTCAGTTCAGTTTCTCAGTCGTGTCCAACTCTTTGCGACCGCATGAATCACAGCATGCCAGGCCTCCCTGTTCATCACCATCTCCTGGAGTTCACTCAGACTCACGTCCATCGAGTCTGTGATGCCATCCAGCCATCTCATCCTCGGTCGTCCCCTTCTCCTCCTGCCTCCAATCCCTCCCAGCATCAGAGTCTTTTCCAATGAGTCAACTCTTTGCATGAGGTGGCCAAAGTACTGGAGTTTCAGCTTTAGCATCATTCCTTCCAAAGAAATCCCAGGGCTGATCTCCTTCAGAATGGACTGGTTGGATCTCCTTGCAGTCCAAGGGACTCTCAAGAGCCTTCTCCAACACCACAGTTCAAAAGCATCAATTCTTCAGCGCTCAGCCTTCTTCACAGTCCAACTCTCACATCCAAACATGACCACAGGAAAAACCATAGCCTTGACTATATATCTGCATATCTGAGGTTATTGATATTTCTCCTGGCAATCTTGATTCCAGCTTGTATTTCTTCCAGTCCAGCATTTCTCATGATGTACTCTGCATATGTTAAATAAGCAGGGTGACAATATACAGGCTTGACTTACTCCTTTTCCTATTTGGTACCAGTCTCTTGGCCCATGTCCAGTTCTAACTGTTGCTTCCTGACCTACATTTATATGAAAATTTTTTACCCTGTGATTTTTTAAATTCTAAATTCTTTAGTATTTAGAAGATATATTTTTTGTATCTAATATTTTATGCTCATTAGAATTGATTATTTCAGTATTAAACTATTAAAATTTTGTGCTTTATTTAGTTTTTATTATTTTAAAAACATTTAATCTTGAACACATTGATCTCATAATTGGAAGTTTGACCTTTTGCCCACCTTCACCTTCACCCCTTTCCCCTATCCAACCCCCACCACTAGCAACCATCTGTCTGTTCTCTGTTTCTTTAACTTTTCTTATTTCAGATTCCACATACAAATGAGATCATGCAGTACAGTAAGTCCCCTACAAACAAATGGGTTTCATCCTGACAGCATGTTCATAAGTACAATTAGCTCATAAGTCCAATAAAGTTAGCCTAGTTAACCAACTAACACAACTGGCTATATAGTGCTGTATCATAAGTTTATAATACTTTTTACACAAATAATATACAAAAAAGTTAAGAAATCATTTTTAATCTTACAGTACCTTGAAAAGAACAGTAGTATAGTACAGTGGTTGACATACAGGGCCTGGCATCAAGTAAACAGACCAGAAGAATTACTGACTGGAGGAGGGAGAGGAGGTGAGAGATGATAGACTGAAGGACTGTCAGCAATAGGAGATATAGGACAAGCTGCAGTTTCACTCATGCCTGAGTGAAGGAATGTGCCTTCACATCTTTGAAAATTCAAAACTTGAAGGATTGTATGTAGGAGACTTACTGTCTTTGCCTTTCTCTGTCTGACTTAATTCACTTAGCAAAATGTCTTCAATTTCCATTTAAGTTGTTACAAATGGAGGATTAATTTCTTTTTCATGGCTGAATAATATATCTATATATATACTTTGTTGTTCAGTTGCTCAGTAGTGTTTGGCTATTTGCAACCCCATGGACTGCAGCACGCCAGGTGTCTCTGTCCTTCACTCTTTCCCAGAGCTTGTGCGAACTCATGTCCATTGAGTCAGTGATGCCACCCAACTATGTCATCCTCTGTCATCCCCTTCTCCTCCTACCTTCAATCTTTCCTAGCATCAGGCTCTTTTCTAATGAGTCAGCTCTTCACATCAGGTGGCCAAAGTATTGGAGTTTCAGCTTCAGCATCAGTCCTCCCAATGAATATTCAGGACTGATTTACTTTAGGATTGACTGGTTTGATATCCTTGCAGTCCAAGGGACTCTCAAGAGTCTTCTCCAAAACCACAGCTCAAAAATATAAATTCTTCAACATTCAGTTTTCTTTTTGGTCCAACTCTCACATCCATAAATGACTAACAGGAAAACTATAGCTTTCGCTAGACAGACCTTTATCAGCAAAGTGATGTCTCTGCTTTTTAATAAACCTACTATCATAACTTTTCTTCCAAGGAGCAAGCATCTTTTAATTTCACGGCTGCAATCACCATCTACAGTGATTTTGGAGCCCAAGAAAATAAAGTTTCTCACTGTTTCCATTGTTGCCCCATCTATTTGCCATGAAGTGATGGGACCAAATGTCATGATCTTCGTTTTTTGAATGTTGAGTTTTAAGCCAAATTTTTCACTCTTCTCTTTCACCCTCATCAAGAAGCTCTTCAGTTGCTCTTCACTTTCTGCCATAAGGGTAGTGTCATCTTCATATATGAGTCTATTGAGATTATATATCTATATCTATCTATCTATACCACATTTTCTTTATCCATTCATCTATCCATGAACAGTGATTTGTTTTTATATTTTGACTATTGTAAATAATTCTGCAATGAACATGGTGATACAGATATCTCTTTGAAACAGTGATTTTATTTTCTTTCTGTTATAGTCAGAACTAGAATTACTGGATCTTATGATAATTATATTTTAAATTTTCTGAGGTTCACACACACACACACACACTGCTTTCCATAATAACTTCACCAATTTACATTCTCACCATACACAAAGATTTCCTTTCCTCCACATCATCATGACTTATTATTATTTCTTACTTCACAAATTAGGGTGACTATATGTAGCTGTATTGAGTAGTTTTGAATATTTCAAAATACATGAGCATTTATAGTTAAAGGTTAAGATGTATTCCTTTGTACTAGACTGTGCTTTGCAACATAGAGTGTGATGAAAAGTTGAAATTTATCCAATTTCCAATCAATATTGTCTATTACTCAGCCCCAATATTAATTCTTGGAACTGACAATTTGAAATATTTTGTTTTATATGTCTTGATATGAACAAAATGGGCACATATGTTATTTTTCACTGTGATTTCCCCTCCCTGTCCACCTGCATCTCCCTTTGTTTTGGTGGTGAGAAGGTGAAGAGGAAGGGGATATTTTAATAGCAAAGCAGAAGACTTCCAAGTGGCATTAATTGAAAACAGAGTGCTGAAACTTGACTAAATGCTCAAACAAGAAATGGACCCCTGTTCCTTTACATTCTCCATGACTTCCACATTTTATCAGGTCAGAAAACACATGAATATAAGCCCCCAGTGCCTTAACTGAGCTTCCTTTTTTATGCCCTCAGACCAGCTTCCTGCTATCACTCCTCATTCCTGAATCAGCACAGCTGCCTATCACTGCTTCCTACCCAGTTTCCTCTTTGTTCACAAGATAATATTCATAACAACTCATAAAGTGTGTTTTCTTTATTGCATCCTTCCCTTCCCTGCTGAAAAATGTTTTTTCATTCCTGCTGAGTTATTTTTATTCATAAGAAAATATAAATTTGAAAAAGCTACAACTCAAACTCAGGTCAACCTAACCCCAGATTCCTTAAATTTTTTTTTAAACCTATGTTAATCTAACAACACAAGAGATTACTCTACACGTGGACATCAGTGGATGGTCAATACTAAAATAAGATTTATTATATTCTTTGCAGCCAAAGATGGAGAAGCTCTATACAGTTAGCAAAAATAACACCAAAAGCTGACTGTGGCTCAGATCATGAACTCCTTATTGCCAAATTCAAACAAATTGAAGAAAATAGGGAAAACCACTAGATCATTTAGGTATGACCTAAATCAAATCCTTTATGATTATGCAATGAAAGTGACAAATAGATTCAAGGGATTAGATCTGATAGACAGAGTGCCTGAAGAACTATGAACAGAAGCTCATATTATACAGGAAGCAGTGATCAAGACCATTCCCTCAAAAAGAAATGCAAAAAGGCAAAATGATTGGCCTGAGAAGGCCTTACAAAAATTTGTGACAATAAGAGAAGTGAAAGGCAAAGGAGAAAAGGAAAGATATACCCTTTTGAATGCAGAGTACCAAAGAATAGCAAAGGAGAGATAAGAAACCCTTCCTCAGCTATCAATGCAAAGACATAGAGGAAAACAACAGAATGGGAAAGACTAGAGATCTCTTCAAGAAAATTAGAGATACTAGGGGAAGTTTTCATGCAAAGATGAGCACAATAAAGGATAGAAATATTATGGACCTAACAGAAGCAGAAACTATTAAGAAACGGTGGCAAGAAAACACAGAAGAAATATACAAAAAAGGTCTTCATGACTCAGATAACCACAATGTTGTGATCACTCACCTAGAGCCAGACATCCTAGAATGAGAAGTTAAGTGGGCCTTAGGAAGCAGCACTACAAATCTAGTGGAGGTGAATGGAATTCCAGTTGAGCTATTTCAAATCCTAAAAGATGATGCTGTGAAAGTGCTGCACTCAATATGCCAGCAAATGTGGAAAACTCAGCAGTGGCCACAGGACTGGAAAAGGTCAGTTTTCATTCCAGTCCCTAAGTAAGGCTATGTCAAAGAATGTTCAAACTACTGCACAATTGCACTCATCTCCCATGCTAGCAAAGTAATGCTCAAAATTCTAGGAGCCAGACTTCAACAGTGCATAAATTGTGAACCTGCAAATGTTCAAGCTGGATTTAGAAAAGGCAGAGGAACCATAGATCAAATTGCCAACATCTGCTGGGCCATTGAAAAAGCAAGAGGGTTCCAGAAAAACATCTACTTTGCTTTATTTGCTACACCAAAGCTTTTGACTGTGTGGATCAAAATAAACTGTGGAAACTTCTTCACGAGATGGGAATATCAGACCACCTGACCTGTCTCCTGAGAAATATGTATGCAGATCAAGAAGGAACAGTTAGAACTGGACGTGGAACAACAGACTCATTCCAAATTGGGAAAGGGGTATGTCAAGGCTGTATATTGTCACCCTGCTTATTTAATTTATATGCAGAGTATATCATGCAAAATATAGTGCTGGGTGAAGCACAAGCTGGAATCAAGATTGTGGGGAGAGAAATCAATAACCTCAGATATGCAAATGACACCACTCTAGTGGCAGAAGGTGAAGAAGAACTAAAGAGGCTTTTGATGAAAGTGAAAGAGGAGAGTGAAAAAGTTGGCTTAAAACTCAACATTCAGAAAACTAAGATCATGGCATCTGGTCTCATTACTTCATGGGAAATAGATGGGGAAACAGTGTAAACAGTGACAGACTTTATTTTGGGGATTCCAAAATCACTGCAGATGGTGATTGCAGCCATGAAATTAAAAGATGGTTGCTTCTTGGAAGAAAAGCTATGACCAATCTAGACAGCATATTACAAAGCAGAGACATTACATTACCAACAAAGGTCCATCTAGTCAAAGCTATGGTTTTTCTGGTAGTCATATTTGGATGTGAGAGTTGGACTGTAAAGATAGCTGAGGAATGAAGAATTGATGCTTTTGAAAGATAGTGTTGAGGAAGACTCTTGAGAGTCCCTTGAACTGCAAGGAGATCCAACCAGTCAATCCTAAAGGAAGTTAGTCCTGAACATTCATTGAAAGGACTGATGCTGAAGTTGAAACTCCAATACTTTGGCCACCTGATGTGAAGAACCGACTCACTGGAAAAGTTGTTGATGCTGGGAAAACTTGAAGGCGGGAGGAGAAGGGAACAACAGAGGATGAAATGGTTGGATGGGATCACTGATGCAATGGACATGAGTTTGAGTAGGCTCTGGGAGTTAGTGATGGACAGGGAAGCCTGACATGCTTTAGCCCATGGAGTCACAAAGAGTCAGACATGACTGAGTGACTGAACTTAACTGAACTGATTGTATTCTATCTTTAAGTGTTTCTCAATTCTAAGTAGAGCATGACTGACTTTAAAAGAAAAAGAAATGATTATTGTGGAACCTATTCATTAACTTGTATTACCTTTATTTTAATTTTACTTGACTATCCATAATAAAAACTATGAATTTCTCATGCCTAGAATTTTTAGATATTGATAAAACCAAAACGTTTTTGCAAAATAAATGAAAACCCTTAAAATACTGGGGAAAATATTAATTTCTAGGAAAAAGAAGATATATATAAAATTTTGAATGTAAAAGGCAAAATAGTTATTAAAAGTAAATGATTTTAGCATTGACTTGAGAACATCAGCTAGCAAATTATTTAAACTAGTAAGAGTCTAACCAGGGGGCAAGAAAAATTAAACCTTGAAAAATGATGGCCTCCACCACAGATCAGAAATGGCTAGTTTGAAAACCTACCATAAGAAGAAAATCTTATATATAATTTAAACAAACATTATAACTTACCTGGGTGTTCATTTTAAATACACCAGATTTTGTGGAGGGACATGTTTTAAAGGAAAAATATACATAAGGGATCATCTGAATAAATATCTATTATTCCTGCACACATTCATCAACAGAAAACAGAATATGCAAAGACTCAATTTTGCCTGAATTAAACTACACATTCAATGCAATTGTAATCATGACTTAAATAGGATTTTTAATGAAAGTTGCAAACTAATTCTAAATTTATAAAGAAGAGTATATACATAAAACAGTATTTACATGTATATAGATAAAATGAGTGTGGTTATAGTGTAAGAAACAGAGAAGCATAGATTAGTTATATAGTACATAAATATAAGGGGCTTGCCTATTGGCTCAGGGGTAAAGAATCCTACTGCCAATACAGGAGACATGAGTTCAGTCCGGGGTGGGGAAGATCTCCTGGAGAAGGAAATGGCAACCCACTCCAGTATTCTTGCTTGGGAAATCCCATGGATAGAGGTGACTCGGGTTGAAAAGAGTAAGACACAACTTAGTGGCTAAGCAACAACAACAAAATAAATATAAGACCTCCAGGTTAGGGAAAATCATTGCTAAATAGCAAAAAAAAAAAAAAAAGCCATAATGGAAAATTTAGCTAAATTAAGAAATTTCTGCAACAATGAACTTGACAAATTCTAAACAAGTTATAGATCTTGAAATGTATATTTAAAATGCACAAGAGGTAAATGATAAATATTCAGAGTATATAATTTCCATAAATTAATACAAAACCGAGCTATAAAATTTGTGACATAGAAAATACAAATAGTTAATTTATATATAAAATTATCTAAACCACTCTAGAAACAAAAGACAAAGAAATAAAACAATAAAATATCATTTTTACAGATAAAAGCCTGTCTCTCCCCATCATTTAATTTCTAAATATTCATCCTTCAGATAGTCAAACAAACAAGCACAAACAATAACAGTCATTGAAGAGTTTTAATACCAAAAGACAAAACTTTTAACAAGATAATTGCTTCAGAAATCGTGTGATACTCATACTTTGAAATAATTTCCCACAGTTGAGAAAAAAAGAAAAAGCATGTAAAGTAGATACATACAAATTCTCTTGGATAACTTACTAAGATAATTTCATGAGACAAAGAAAATAATATAACACAAGATGTAACTTATGCTTTTATAAGAATCTTAAACACAATGCATATATTTTACAGGTACTCAAAGGTGTAAAAATACGGTTAAAAATATTCCATGACTGATTTGTATGATTAACTCCAGAGCATAAACATGGGGCTTGGATTGTGTTGGAAGCTAAAAGAGATTTAGCCAGCTGCTGCAGTGAGTTTAGTGCTTGCTTTTTGATGCTTTTTTTTTACTTTTGTTTACACTTTAGTTATGTCATTAAAAATTAATTTTTAACATTAAAATTTGTAACCTGAATATAACTTCACATACTATAGTTGGTGACGTGAAAGTAGCTCAATGGTGTCCGACTCTGTGAACATATGGACTATATAGTCCATGGAATTCTCCAGGCCAGAATATTGGAGTGCGTAGCCTTTCCCTTTTCCAGGGGATCTTTCAACCCAGGGAGCAAACCCAGGTCTCCCGCATTGCAGGCAGATTCTTTACCAGCTGTATCACCAAGGAAGCCTAAGAATACTGAAGTGGGTAGCCTATTCCTTCTCCAGAGGTTCTTTCTGACCCAGGAATCCAACCCGGGTCTCCTACATTGCAGACGGATTCTTTATTGCTGAGTTACCAGGGAAATCCACTGTATTTGGGATTGAAACCAAATTTAGGGCCTGTACTTTTCTATTTTTAGTATCTCCTCCAGGTTAAGTGTAAAACCCTTGTCTTAGAATTGTACAGAGTAGGCAGTGTGGAAACATATTGCTGATGACACATATCCTTGTTTAGGCAGCCAGGCAAGCCCTCCAACAAGGTACATGTGGCGTGAGTGGCAGGGCTTGCAGAGAGAAGGAAGCCAGATGCACAACCTTGCCAGGAAGAGTCTTCCACCGCCACTGGCCAGTCACCAGAGTTATTTCCTCTCCCAGGATGCTAGAGGAAGCTGAGTTGCCTTGTGTCTCTGTATCACGGACCACAGAAAAAAGCAAGACTGATGTTCTGTCACTGCTCAGTGATGGCTGATCAAGCTATTAAGCTGAATCTTTCACGCAGGAGCAGCCAGAAGCCCTCTCAGAGACCCCATTCAGAGCGTCTTTCTATCTGCTTTCTTTCAAACACAGGTAACAAGTTTACATAGCTTTACATAAATATAACAACAAAAAGCATATCATTTCCAATAACTAAACTGTAAAATAACTAAAGTTGAAAAAAAAATGAGACTCTTATGCGTACCATTGAAATACCCTGATAACTCAAAGATTATTTTGATTGATAGAGTTGCACCACATAGATTCGTTGGGGAAATCAATAATGAAAAGCTATAGATTATCTTCAAATATATATAAATTAAAAATAGTTCTTATAAAAATTTCATTAATTTCTTCCATTTTTAAAGTATTTTTCCATCTTGTGCTTTTCAAAAGTTTTCCCATGTTTCTCATTTCCAAAGTAGTTGGTTGGCTTTTATTGCAGATGAAATTTTGTTTGGAGGTGGTTTCCAGTTTCAGAGGGGAAAGTCTTCTGATTCTGTGCTCTGTGTAGATGTGGTTAGCTTAGTGTAATTAATTTTCTCCTGTTATTATTTGGACAGTCTATTATATTTTTATTAAACATAACCCATGTTTGTTAGACCCCATTCAGAGCGTCTTTCTATCTGCTTTCTTTCAAACACAGGTAACAAGTTTAGATTGCTTTACATAAATATAACAACAAAAAGCATATCATTTCCAATAACTAAACTGTAAAATAACTAAAGTTGAAAAAAAAATATGAGACTCTTATGAGTACCATTGAAATACCCCTGATAACTCAAAGATTATTTTGATTGATAGAGTTGCACCACATAGATTCGTTGGGGAAATCAATAATGAAAAGCTATAGATTATCTTCAAATATATATAAATTAAAAAAGTTCTTATAAAAATTTCATTAATTTCTTCCATTTTTTAAAATATTTTTCCACCTTGTGCTTTTCAAAAGTTTTCCCATGTTTCTCATTTCCAGAGTAGTTGGTTGGCTTTTATTACAGATGAAATTTTGTTTGCAGGTGCTTTCCAGTTTCAGAGGGGAAAGTCTTCTGATTCTGTGCTCTGTGTAGATGTGGTTAGCTTAGTGTAATTAATTTTCTCCTGTTATTATTTGGACAGTCTATTATATTTTTATTAAACATAACCCATGTTTGTGTTTATATATATATATATATTTATGTACATGTGTGCTGTACTCAGCCACTTCAGTAATGTCTGGCTCTATGTGACCCAATGGGCTTTAGTTTGTCAGACTCCTCTGTCCATGGGATTCTCCAGGCAAGAATACTGGAGTTGGTTGCCATTCCACACCCAGGAATCAAACCCTCATCTCTTGTATCTCCTTCATTGGGAGGCAAGTTCTTTACCACTATTGCCACCTGGAAAGCCCCCTATGTACATATACATATAAAATAGTTCAGTTCAGTCACTCACTCATGTCCAACTCTTTGCGACCCCATGAACTGTAGCACACCAGGCCTCCCTGTCCATCACCAACTCCCAGAGTTTACTCAGACTATGCCCATTGAATCGGTGATGCCCTCCACATGTAAATATATATATATATATATATATATGCATGTGTGTGTGTGCAACACATGTTGCCTATATAACATGGAGAAATCAGAGAAACAATGTATTAAAAAATGGGTTCAAGAGGAAGAAGACATATGTATACCTAATGCTGATTCATGTTGATTTAGGGCAAAAACCACCACAATATTGTAAAGTATTGATCCTCTAATTAAAAAAAAAAGTTACAATGTTTTGATAAAGATACTGTATCAATAACTGAAATCACATGTTTATTTTAAGCTGCACATATTCTATGTGTTAGGTAAATAAAAATAACCATCTAATCAAATGTAACTGTAGAATATGACATGTAGAGTATGATATTAAGTGAAAATTATGAAACAAAAGCAAACAGAAATATACTTGAATAATTCTGAATACCTAAACTCTTGTATGGATTATTTACAACTATGATTGACATGTTAATTTCTGAAAATTTTAGCCAAATT
>SJYT01053423.1:45103-102968 GCA_006410635.1 Cephalophus harveyi
GTGTGTATGTATATATATATATATATATATATATATATATATCAGGGTCTTTTCCAATGCAAAACAACACTGAAGTTATATAGTATGATATTAGCAATATACTAAAGTAGGAAGCTTAGTCTTTATAGCTGGTATATGTTCCCAAAATGTGGTTTAGGAAGCGTGCCGGCTGTGACGGACCTCAAAGAAGCGTGGCTGACAGGAGCTACCCAATGTCCAAGGTCAGGGGCAGCGGCCAGGAGGAGCTACCCCTGCCCAAGGCAAGGAGCTGAGGCAAGGAGGAGCAACCCCATGTCCACGGAGCAGTGGCAGGACGGCTGAGAGGAGCTACTCAACATTCAAGGTCAGGAGGGGCAGTGGTGAGGAGATACTCCTCGTCCAAGGTAAGGAGCAGTGGCTGCACTTTGCTGGGGCAGCCAAAAAGAGATACCCCACGTCCAAGGTAGGAGAAACCCAAGTAAGATGGTAGGTGTTGTGAGAGGGCATCAGAAGGCAGACACACTGAAACCATAATCACAGAAAACTAGTTAGTCAATCTAATCACACTAGGACCACAGCCATGTCTAATTCAATGAAATTAAGCAATGCCCTGTGGGGCCACCCAAGATGGGCAAGTAATGGTGGAAAGGTCTGACAGAATGTGGTCCACTGGAGAAGGGAATGGCAAGCCACTTCAGGATTCTTGCCTTGAGAACCCCATGAACAGTATGAAAAAGCAAAATGATAAGATACTGAAAGAGGAACTCCCCAGGTCTGTAGGTCCCCAATATGCTATTGGAGATCAGTGGAGAAATAACTCCAGAAAGAATGAAGGTATGGAGCCAAAGCTTAAACAATACCCAGCCGTGGATGTGACTGATGATAGAAGTAAGGTCTGCTGTTGTAAAGAGCAATATTGCTTAGGAACCTGGAATGTGAGGCCCACGAATCAAGGCAATAAATCAGGTTGATTATATTCTTTGCAGCCAAAGATGGAGAAGCTCTATACAGTCAGCAAAAACAAGACTGGGAGCTGACCGTAGCTCAGATCATGAATTCCTTATTGCCAAATTCAGACTTAAATTGAAGAAAGTGGGGAAAACCACTAGACCATTCAGGTTTAACCTAAGTCAAATCCCTTATGGTTATAGAGTGGAAGTGAGAAATAGATTTAAGGGCCTAGATCTGATAGATAGAGTGCCTGATAAACTATGGACGGAGGTTCATGACACTGTACAGGAGACAGGGATCAAGACCATCCCCATGGAAAAGAAATGCAAAAAAGCAAAATGGCTGTCTGAGGAGGCCATGAAAAGAAGAGAAGCAAAAAGCAAAGGAGAAAAGGAAAGATATAAACATCTGAATGCAGAGTTCCAAAGAATAAAAAAGAGAAATAAGAAAGCCTTCCTCAGTGATCAATGCAAAGAAATAGAGGAAAAGAACAGAATGGGAAAGACTAGAAATATTTTCAAGAAAATTAGAGATACCAAGGGAACATTTCAAGCAAAGATGGGCTTGATAAAGGACAGAAATGGTCTGGACCTAACAGAAGCAGAAGATATTAAGAAGAGGTGGCAAGATTACATAGAAGAACTGTACAAAAAAGATCTTCATGACCCAGATAATTACGATGGTGTGATCACTCACCTAGAGCCAGACATCCTGGAATGTGAAGTTAAGTAGGCCTTAGAAACCATCACTATGAAAAAAGCTAGCGGAAGTGATGGAATTCTAGTTGAGCAATTTCAAATCCTGAAAGACAATGCTGTCAAAGTGCTGTACTCAGTATGCCAGCAAACATGGAAAACTCAGCAGTGGCCACAGGACTGGAAAAGGTCAGTTTTCATTCCAATCTCAAAGAAAGGCAATGCCAAAGAATGCTCAAACTACCACACAATTGCACTCATCTCACATGCTAGTAAAGTAATGCTCAAAATTCTCCAAGCCAGGCTTCAGCAGTACTTGAACCATGAACTTCCTGATGTTCAAGCTTTTTTTAGAAAAGGCAGAGGAACCAGAGTTCCAATTGCCAACATCTGCTGGATCATCAAAAAATCAAGAGAGTTCCAGAAAAACACATATTTCTGCTTTATTGTCTATGCCAAATCCTTTGACTGTGTGGACCACAATAAATTGTGGAAAATTCTGAAAGAGATGGGCATACCAGACCACCTGATCTGCCTCTTGAGAAACCTATATGCAGGTCAAGAAGTAACAGTTAGAACTGGAAATTGAACAACAGACTGGTTCCAAATAGGAAAAACGGTACATCAAGGTTGTATATTGTTACCCTGCTTATTTAACTTATATGCAGAGTACATCATGAGAAACGCTGGGCTGGAAGAAGCACAAGCTGGAATCAAGATTGCCGGGAGAAATATCAATAAACTCAGATATGCAGATGACACCACCCTTATGGCAGAAAGTAAGGAGAAACTAAAAAGCCTCTTGATGAAAGTGAAAGAGGAGAGTGAAAAATTGGCTTAAAGCTCAACATTCAGAAAATGAAGATCATGGCATCCGGTCCCATCACTTCATGGGAAATCGATGGGGAAACAGTGGAAACAGTGTCAGACTTTATTTTTTTGGGCTCCAAAATCACTGCAGATGGTGATTGCAGCCAAGAAATTAAAAGATGCTTATGCCTTGGAAGGAAAGTTATGACCAACCTAGATAGCATATTCAAAAGCAGAGAAATTACTTTGCCAACAAAGGTCCCTTTAGTCAAGGCTGTGATTTTTCCAGTGCCATGTATGGATGTGAGAGTTGGACTGTGAAGAAAACTCTGCACCGAAGAATTGATGCTTTTGAATTGTGGTGTTGGCGAAGACTTTTGAGAGTCCTTTGGACTGCACGGAGATCCAACCAGTCCATCTTAAAGGAGATCAGTCCTAGGTGTTCATTGGAAGGACTGATGCTGAAGCTGAAACTCCAATACTTTGGCCACCTCATGCGAAGTGTTGACTTATTGGAAAAGACCCTGATGCTTGGAGGGGTTGGGAGCAGGAGGAAAAGGGGGCGACAGAGGATGAGATGGCTGGATGGCATTACTGACTCGATGGACATGAGTTTGAGTGAACTCCGGGAACTGATGATGAACAGGGAAGTTTGGGGTGCTGTGATTCATGTGGATGCAAAGAGTTAGACACGACTGAGCGACTGAACTGACTGAACTGATATACACACATATATTCACATACAGAAAGGCATGCACACAAATCTACCTACATTTCAATAGTCTTTCTTAATTACAGTATTCTTAGCATTAGAGTTTAACAGTTAGGAATGCATAAAAATAATTTCTTCCACAAAAGTTTATCATTTTCCTGCTTAAATACCTTTCTTCAATTTTCTCTAAATCTTGCTAAGAAAAATTGCTGCTAAGTATTTTGAAACCTTGTTTGCAGTGTTGAACACACTTAGATGTTACTTTAAAAAATCAGCTAAAGCTCTAATGATCCTGGCTACATTGTCGTTTTGACTGATGATAGCTATTTGATCAAACAAACAAAGTCTCAGGGCAGCTACTAAGTAGATACAGCAACCCATTAAATATTTTTGGATAAAACCATAGTAAATGTCTCAGGCCTTAGGTTATTGACATGAGGTTTCCCTTACTTTGTTTTCTTCAGGAAAAAATTGCACATTTCAAATCTTTGTATTAAGAACACAGTTTTTGTTAAGTTTTAGCTCTTTTTTAGTGAGTTGTAAAGAAGGTCTGTATAGCCAAAGCTATGGTTTTTCCAGTAGTCATGTATGGATGTGAGAACTAAACCATAAAGAAGGCTGAGTGCTGAAGAATTGATGCTTTTGAACTGTGGTGTTGGAGAAGACTCTTGAGAGTCCCTTGGACTGCAAGAATATCAAACCAGTCAATCCTAAAGGAAATCAGTTCTGAATATTCATTAGAAGGACTTAAGCTCAAGTACTTTGGCCATCTGAGGTGAGGAGCTGACTCATTAGAAAAGACCCTGACACTGGGAAAGGTTGAAGGCAGGAGAAGAAGGGGATGACAGAGGATGAGATGGTTGTACAGCACCACTGACTCCATGGACATGAGTTGGAGCAAGCTCTGGGAGTTGGTGATAGACAGGGAAGCCTGGTGTGCTGCAGTCCATGGCGTTGCAAAGAGTTGGACACAACTGAGCAACTGAGCCACAGCAACAACAGCAAAGCAGAAAAAGGAGCTAAATACAGGTCATTGATAAATTAATATATACAAAAATGTAGAAATTATAAAACTACTATTGGGTTGGCCAAAGTGTTTGTCCAGATTTTTATGTATGATATTATGGGAAAATCCAAATGAATTTTTTTTGACAACCCAAATTTGAGTTAGTAACATAAATTATACTTTGTGATTTTATAAGCATATCATATAGAAATAGATAAAATGTTAGGTCAAAAGTTGCATCATATAGTCAGCAAATATTTTGGTAGCACAGATAATCAATTTACTGTATTTCCCTTAGCAATTAAATAGCCATATGATACTGTTTAATAAAATCCTGAGCTCCTGTAACTTAATTACAGGTGAAAGAGCATACGCTCAGTCCCTGTTCCACCTTAACCTACCTTGTAGCACACATATAAAACCAAATGATTAGCTGGGACATTTTGAATTAAACTGCTCTTTCTCAAGACTATGTCATTTACTACTCCATATCTCTAAAATCATTTTAGAAATTGTCTTCAGGGCAATAAGAATGAAAAAGGAATGAAGGTCCATGAGTTACAGATATTTAACATATAAATACGCTATTTATAAGCAACAGACTTTTGCACTCTGGAATTTCAAGGTAGATAATGGTTTATGATAAGAGATATACATTTAAGCTGAAGGACCCAAATGCTTTGAGAGACATAATGTTCCAGAATGTTCTGCTTCAGATAGCACTGTTTCTGAAAATTACTTTCAAAGAAAGGGTCTATTTTCTCTCTGTGTTAAGTAACTGCATTTCCAGGGCTGATACCCACTGCATTCTGTCTGGTGTCAGAGGCTAAAGCAAGATTCTGTGATTATCTTGGACAACACAGAAGAATGTGTGTGTCATTGGGCTTACTTAAATCTATGAGTATGACCAAAATATGTGGAAATTGTCTATCAAGAAAGATAATAGCTTTTTAAAAGCAAAGAATTTAAATACTTAGAATACCAGGTGGAGGAAGCAGAAAGAAGACATGTATCTTTGGTGACAAGACAAAGTCAGTCTACTGAATTTGAATTTAAACTACTCTGCAAACCAAATTCTATAAGTAAAACCTTCTTTATTTATTTTCACATTAAAAAATAAAAACTGAATTTAATTTTCAGAATATGAATAGGTCATCGTAATACAGTAATGATATTGTGGAATGACTAAATATACTTCTTCAAATTACTTCATTTTTTCTTTTTAATTTAGTTTATAAATGAATTTTTTGGATCTTACACCAAAAGCACAGGCAACTAAAGCAAAAAGAAACAAGTAGGTCTACCTCACACTGAAAATCTTCTGTACAACAAAAGAAAAAGTCAACCAAATAAAAAGTTAGCTTATAGAATGGGAGAAAATATTTGTAAACCATATATCCAATAAGAGGTTAATATCCAAAATAAATCAGGAACTCATACAAACCAATAGCAATAAACCAAATAACCCAACTTAAAATGGGCAAAGGACCTGAATAGATATTAAAAAAAATTTTTTTTTTCAAGAAAGTCATGTGAATAGCCAAGAATAAAAGAGTCAAATTCATAGAAACACAGAGAAGAATGATGGCTACCAAAGGCTGGGGTTGGAAGAAGTGGGGAATGTTGGTCAAGGTGTATGAACTTGCAGTAAAAAGATGATTAAATTCTGGGGATCTAACATGCAACATGATTACTATATTTAATTGCTGCTGCTGTTCAGTCACTTAGTCATGTCCAACTGTTTGCATCCACATGAACTGCAGCAAGGCATGGCTTCCCTGTCCTTTACTATCTCCCTGAGTTTTTTCAAACTTGTGCCCATACTATATTTAATAATACTGACTATATATTTGAAACTAGACTAGGAGAGCAGATCTTATATGCTTTCACCAAAATATTAAAAAAGCGATTATGTGAGGTCATGGTTGTCTTAATTTGATTGTCATATTCATTTCACAATGATTGTTGAGCATGAGAAAGCGCTCAATTACCACGAATCATCAGGGAAATGCAGATCAAAACCACAAATACTTCATACCTGTTAGAATGGCTGTAAACAAAAAGGTAATACTGTCAGGTGTATTATTACACACATGATAATATTTCACATATTAGCATAAAATTAAGGTGAAAAGAATATGATGTTTCTCATTTTACTATCTCACTCCTCCCTCTTGTCTGTCAAGAGGCACTGATATAAGATTTAAAAAAATCTTTCAGTAATTTTAAGAACTGTGATTTAGCAACTGTTTACTGTAGCTTTATGTGCTGTGTCAGTTCAGTTCAGTTCAGTCACTCAGTCGTGTCCAACTCTTTGCGACCCCATGAATTTCAGCACGCCAGGCATCCCTATCCATCACCAACTCACAGAATTCACTCAGATTCACATTCATCGCGTCAGTGATGCCATCCAGCCATCTCATCCTCTGTCGTCCCCGTTTCCTCATGCCCCCAGTCCCTCCCAGCATCAGAGTCTTTTCCAAAGAGTCAACCTTTCGCATGAGGTGGCCAAAGTACTGGAGTTTCAGCTTCAGCATAATTTCCTCCAAAGAAATTCCAGGGCTGATCTCCTTCAGAATGGAATGGTTGGATTTCCTTGCAGTCCAAGGGACTATCAAAGTCTTCTCCAACTTCACAGTTCAAAAGCATCAGTTTTTTGGTGCTCAGCTTTCTTCACAGTCCAACTGTCACATCCATACATGACCACTGGAAAAACCATAGCCTTGACTAGACGGACCTAAAGTAATGTCTCTGCTTTTGAAAATGCTATCTAGGTTGGTCATAACTTTTCTTCCAAGCAGTAAGCGTCCTTTAATTTCATGGCTGCAGTCACCATCTGCAGTGATTTTGGAGCCCAAAAAAATAAAGTCTGACACTGTTTCCACTGTTTCCCCATCTATTTCCCATGAAGTGATGGGACCGGATGCCATGATCTTTGTTTTCTGAATGTTGAGCTGTAAGCCAACTTTTTCACTCTCCTCTTTCACTTTCATCAAGAGGCTTTTTAGTTCCTCTTCACTTTCTGCCATAAGGGTGGTGTCATATGCATATCTGAGGTTATTGATATTTCTCCTGGCAATCTTGATTCCAGCTTGTGCTTCTTCCAGCCCAGCGTTTCTCATGATGTACTCTGCATAGAAGTTAAATAAGCAGGGTGACAATATACAGCCTTGACATGCTCCTTTTCCTATTTGGAACCAGTCTGTTGTTCCATGAAATAACCGTTGCTTCCTGACCTGTATATAGGTTTCTCAAGAGGCAGGTTAGGTGGTCTGGTATTCCCATCTCTTTCAGAATTTTCCACAGTTTATTGTGATCCACACAAAGACTTTGGCATAGTCAATAAAGCAGAAATAGATATTTTTCTGAAACTCTCTTGCCTTTTCCATGTTGACGCTCACTCTTGACATCTCCTGTGTAACCACTTCCAATTTGTCTTGATTCATGGATCTGATACTCCAGGATCCTATGCAATATTGCTCTTTACAGCATCGGACCTTGCTTCCACCACCAGTCACATCCACAACTGGGTATTATTTTGCTTTGGCTCCATCCCTTCATTCTTTCTGGAGTTATTTCTCCACTGATCTCCAGTAGCATGTTGGGCACCTACCGACCAGGGGTGTTCCTCTTTCAGGATAGTATCATGTTGCCTTTTCATACTGTTCATGGGGTTCTCAAGGCAAGAATCCTGAAGTGGTTTGCCATTACCTTCTCCAGGGGACCACATTGTGTCAGACCTCTCCACCATGACCCGTCCATCTTGGGTGGCCCCACAGTGCCTTGCTTAGTTTCACTGAGTTAGACAAGGAATCAGCGAACTAAAATGGACTGGAAATGGTGAATTTAACTCAGATGACCATTACGTCTACTACTGCAGGGAGGAATCCCTCAGAAGAAATGGAGTAGCCATCATGGTCAACAAAAGAGTCCAAAATGCAGTACTTGGATGCAATCTCAAAAACGACAGAATGATCTCTGTTCATCTCCAAGACAAACCATTCAATATCACAGTAATCCAAGTCTATGCCCCAACCAGTAACACTGAAGAAGCTGAAATTGAATGGTTTTATGAAGACCTACAAGATCTTTTAGAACTAACACCCAAAAAAGATGACCTTTTCATTATAGGGGACTGGAATGCGAAAGTAGGAAGTCAAGAAACACCTGGAGTAACAGGCAAATTTGGCCTTGGAATGTGGAATGAAGCAGGGCAACGACTAATAGAGTTTTGCCAAGAAAATGCACTGGTCATAGCAAGCACCCTCTTCCAACAACACAAGAGAAGACTCTACACATGGACGTCACCAGATGGTCAACACTGAAATCAGATTCATTATATTCTCTGCAGCAAAAGATGGAGAAGCTCTATACAGTCAACAAAAACAAGACCAGGAGCTGACTGTGGCTCAGATCATGAACTCCTTATTACCAAATTCAGACTCAAATTGAAGAAAGTAGGGAAAACTGCTAGAGCATTCAGGTATGACCTAAATCAAATCCCTTATGATTATACAGTGGAAGTGAGAAATAGATTTAAGGGCCTAGATCTGATAGAAAGAGTGCCTTATGAACTATGGACAGAGGTTTGTGACACTGTACAGGAGACAGGGATCAAGACCATCCCCATGGAAAAGAAATGCAAAAAAGCAAAATGGCTGTCTGAGGAGGCCTTACAAATAGCTGTGAAAGGAAGAGAAGCGAAAAGAAAAGGAGAAAAGGAAAGATATAAGCATCTGAATGCAGAGTTCCAAAGAATAGCAAGAAGAGATAAGAAAGCCTTCTTCAGCGATCAATGCAAAGAAATAGAGGAAAACAACAGAATGGGAAAGACTAGAGATCTCTTCAAGAAAATTAGAGATACCAAGGGAACATTTCATGCAAGGATGGGCTCGATAAAGGACAGAAATGGTATGGACCTAACAGAAGCAGAAGATATTAAGAAGAGGTGGCAAGAATACACAGAAGAACTGTACAAAAAAGATCTTCACGACCCAGATAATCATGATGATGTGATCACTAATCTAGAGCCAGACATCTTGGAATGTGAAGTCAAGTGGGCCTTAGAAAGCATCACTACGAACAAAGCTAGTGGAGGTGATGGAATTCCAGTTGAGCTGTTTCAAATCCTGAAAGATGATGCTGTGAAAGTGCTGCACTCAATCTGCCAGCAAATTTGGAAAACTCAGCAGTGGCCACAGGACTGGAAAAGGTCAGTTTTCATTCCAATTCCAAAGAAAGGCAATGCAAAAGAATGCTCCAATTACCGCACAATTGCACTCATCTCACATGCTAGTAAAGTAATGCTCAAAATCCTCCAAGCCAGGCTTCAGCAATACGTGAACCGTGAACTCCCTGATGTTCAAGCTGGCTTTAGAAAAGGCAGAGGAACCAGAGATCAAATTGCCAACATCCGCTGGATCATGGAAAAAGCAAGAGAGTTCCAGAAAAACATCTACTTCTGCTTTATCGACTATGCCAAAGCCTTTGACTGTGTGGATCACAATAAACTGTGGAAAATTCTGAAAGAGATGGGAATACCAGACCACCTAACCTGCCTCTTGAGAAATCTGTATGCAGGTCAGGAAGCAACAGTTAGAAATGGACATGGAACAACAGACTGGTTCCAAATAGGAAAAGGAGTATGTCAAGTCTGTATACTGTCATCCTGCCTATTTAACTTCTATGCAAAGTACATCATGAGAAATGCTGGGCTGGAATAAACACAAACTGGAATCAAGATTGCCAGGAGAAATATCAATAACCTCAGATATGCAGATGACACCACCTTTATGGCAAAAAGTGAAGAGGAACTATAAAGCCTCCTGATGAAAGTGAAAGAGTAGAGTGAAAAAGTTGGCTTAAAGATCAACATTCAGAAAACGAAGATCATGGCATCCGGTCCCATCACTTCATGGGAAATAGATGGGGAAACAGTGGAAACAGTGCCAGACTTTATTTTTTTGGGCTCCAAACTCACTGCAGATGGTGACTACAGCCATGAAATTAAAAGACACTTACTGCTTGGAAGAAAAGTTATGTCCAATCTAGATAGCATGTTCAAAAGCAGAGACATTACTTTGCCGATTAAGGTCCGTTTAGTCAAGGCTATGGTTTTTCCTGTGGTCATGTATGGATGTGAGAGTTGGACTGTGAAGAAGGCTGAGCGCCCAAGAATTGATGCTTTTGAACTGTGGTGTTGGAAAAGACTCTTGAAAGTCGCTTGGACTGCAAGCAGGTCCAACCAGTCCATTCTGAAGGAGACCAGCCCTGGGATTTCTTTGGAAGGAATGATGCTAAAGCTGAAACTCCAGTACTTTGGCCACCTCATGTGAAGAGTTGGCTCATTCAATAAGACCCTGATACTGGGGAAGATTGTGGGCAGGAAGAGAAAGAGACGACAGAGGATGAGATGGTTGGATGGTATCATTGACTCAATGGACATGGGTTTGGGTGGATTCTGGGAGTTGGTGATGGACAGGGAGGCCTGGTGTGCTGTGGTTCACTGGGTCGCAAATAGTTGGACATGACTGAGCGACTGAAGTGAAGTGAAGTAACGTGGGAAGCTGCTGTGAACAAAGGGAGCTCAGCTCAGTGCTCTGTGATGACCTAGACAGGTAGGATGTGGTGGTGAGAAGGAGTTCCAAGAGGGAGGGGATATATATATATATATATTATAGCTGATTTATACTGTTGTACAACAAACATTAATACAATGTTGTAAAGAAATTATACTCAAAAAATAATTTTTTTAATGGGTGAGAGATAAGTGTTTATGAGGATATGGAGTAAGGGAAATGCTTTTGCACTACTGGTGGCAATGTAAATTGTTTCAGCCACTATGGAAAACAGTTTGACGGTTCTGTAAATACCGTATGATCCAGAAAATCCAATTCTGGATGTTTATCCAAATGAAATGAAATGACTACTTCTAAGATACATCTGCATTCTCATGTTCATTGCAGCGTTACTTAGAATAATTGAGGTGTGGAAACAGACTAAGTGCCCATCAAAGGATGAATGGATAAGAAAATGTTCTATATGTATACAATGGAACACTATACAGCCATGGAAATGAAGGAATTCTTCATTTGTAACAACGTGAATGAAACTGGAAGGCACTATAGTAAGTGAAATGTACACAGATACATACAGATACTTCATGGTGTCACTTATATGTGGAATCTAAAAAAAAAAAAAAAAAAGAGTTAAATTCATAGAAACACAGAATAGAATGGTGGTTACCAGCATCTGGGGTTGGAAGAACTGGGGAATATTGGGCAAAGTGTATGAAATTTCACTAAAAAGATGAATAAATTCTGGCAGTCTAAAGTATAGCATGGTTACTATATTTAACAATGCTTACTATATACTTGAAATTAGACTAAGAGAGCAGATCTTATGTGTTGTCACCAAAAATAAAAATGGTAATTATGTGAGGTCATGGATGTGTTAATTTGTTGTGATCATTTCATGATTTATAAATATATCAAGTCATCATGTTTTGCACTTTAAATATATCATAATCTTATAAATTATACTTCAGTAATGCTGAAAAAGATATATCAAATATACAAGAGTATGTACAATTCTGCCCCAGATTGCAGCCTCTCCCCAAACCTCCATCCCACCAAGCAATTCTCTGGTACCAACTGGGGCTCCTACAATTCAACTCACTCTGACACTGCCCATCAGGAAGCAGAATCAAACCCCACAGTCTAATTAGGGTCCTTAGCCATTAGTCCCACAAAGCTGTCCCCTTGCCTCACTTCAGAGACCAACTGCAAGTACAACTTGATTTTTCCCCAGTATTCAGATGTGTAATTCCCAATTTAATTACATTCTACTCTGTTAATTGGCTTCCTGGATGATACTAGTGGTAAAGAACCCACCTGCCAAAGCAGGAGATGTCAGAAATGTTGGTTCAGTTCTTGGTTAGGGAAGATCCCCTGGAGGAGGGCATGGCAACCCACTCCAGTATTATTGCCTAGAAAATCCCATGGATAGAAGAGCCTGGAAGGTTATGGTCCATAGGGTCACAATGAGTCAGACACAACTGAAGCGACTTAGCACACACACTATTAGTAATTTACTTACTTAATTATCTTTTCTAAAGGTTAACAGCCAACTAAACTATTCTTGGGGAAATCTGCAGCTTCTAAATGAGATTGCTCTTTTCAGGGAATGACCTTTCCATCTGTTATTTATCCACTTTCCATATAACTCATTTCATCAAATATATTTTCTGTTTTCCAAGTTTCATTCTAAATACTGAATATAGCTCTAAATTAATCTTCACAGCATTCTTTTGAGACAGGTATTAACATCACCTCTTATAGAATATAAAACTAAGATTCAGATGGTTCAAAGAAAAATTCTAAATTTCCTTGTCAGTACGCTGGGGTCAGAAGTCAAGAGCAAGACTGCTGAATCTAGATGCTAGCTCTCCCATTAGCCATAATGTAATGGTTCAGTGGGATGTGGTCTAGACATTCCTTCCCAAATGTGGGCGTGTTTGTGTTTTCATTCATTAAATGTACAGCATTTAAATTTATTTTTGTCTTCTGAGTGCTACCTTCACCAGTTTATTCCCCAACTTTCCATTAGAAGCAAAACCCTTTCCGCTGCACGTGAAAATCAAAATTCTACCAAGGATTTCCAGGTAGCACAGTGGTAAAGAATCTGCCTGTACTGCAGGAGACCTGGGTTGGATTCCTGGGTCAGGAAGATCCCTGAGAGGAGGAAATGGCAACCCACTTCAATATTCTTGCCTGGAGAATCCTATGGACAGAGGAGCCTGGTGGGCTACAGTCCATGGAGTTGCAAAGAGCTGGACACCACTGAGTGACTAAGTATAGCACATGTATGTATATGTGTGTATGTGTGTATGTGCATTGTGTCACTTCAATTATATATATATGTGTGTGTATATATATACACACATATATGTATACATATATACTTCAATTTTTTCCTCAGCACATTCTTGCTCTCCATCCTTCAGGCCCAGTTGGGTTGGTTGGTCCCTATTTCTGATGTGGAGCTGTCAAAAGTTATACTTCATTGTACCCTAAGTTCCCACTGCCTCTCCCCAGTTTTGCATCACTGTGATCCATGGCTCCCAAATCAAACTTTAAGGAATTATTCAGAAGAAAGATATTGTATATAAATGCTTTGAGATCTTACATTGCTAAAGATGTCCTTATGCTAATTTCCCATTTGATCTACAGTCTGACCATGGTAAAGAATCTGCCTGTCAATGCAGGAGATGTGGTTCAATCCCTGAGCAGGAAAGATCCCCTGGAGAAGGAAAGGGCAATCCACTTCAGTATTCTTGCCTGGAGAATCTTAAGGAGAGAGGAAACTGGCAGGCTACAGTCCACAGGGTTGCAAAGAGTCAGACATGACTGAACGACTGAGCTGGCCACCCCCACCCCCGCCCCCCACATTACTGCCTGGCCATAAATGCTAGTTTGAAAACATCCTTTTTTCTCAAAATTTAGAGACATGTATCTATTGCCCCCTATAGTTTTTCGGCTTCCTGGTATGTTTCATTGTCTATGGATTTCCTTGCTTTGGCCTGTAGCTTTCATCCCTGGTGCTACTGGACTATTCTGTATGTTAAGAGAGAGAATTTAACAAGGCTAACTAGAAATTTTCAAGTGGGCAGAGCTTAGGAACAGCCCTTCCTCCAAGGCCAAACTGATGCATAGCCTTATTTTAGTGTATCTGGAGGCCTTGCTTTTGGGCTGAGCAGCTCATAAGCTGACTGTCAGGTAGAGGAAAAGGAATGCAGATCTCCCTGTCTTTGCTCTGAGTCAAGTCTCCCCATGACCTTGAGACTGGCCCCTGCCCTCTCTGCTTTTTCACCCCCACATGCAAAGATACCCTTCTCTGCCAATTCTCTAGTTTCTAGAGCTCTGCAGTGTGGACCACCTATATTTTACTCTCCTTCACACTCAGACATGGGGTTCCTAGGTGGCTAAGTGGTACAGAGTCTGCCGGCCAATGCAGGAACTGAAGGAGACATGGGTTCGATCACTGAGCCAGGAAGATCCCCTGGAGGAGGGAATAGAAACCCACGCCTTTTTCCTGCCAGGATAATCTCATGGACAGAGTAATCTGATAGGTTACAATCCATGGAATCACAGAGTCAGACATGACTGAGCAACTGAACACACAGACATCCTCAAACATAAGGTGGGTCCAGAATGTTTTATTATGATTTAGTTTTCACTCACTTATTCACTCTATAGATTTCAAGATTTTACCTGCATATATTTTCTTATTCTCTCTGACCTTCATGTTTTTGCCTTTTTATTTATTACTGATTTTTCTAAATTGCCAATTTTGTTCTATGAAAAAGTAGGAATAAATATGTATATTCAAACCACCACATTTGAGCCACACCTTTCTCCCCCAAACCCTGTGTCTTTCCCCATCTTAATTGTAAGTGAAACCACAAAACAATTAAAGATATGTCAAATGTCATCTCTAATAGGTCTTGGAAGCAATGTAGTCACAAGAAGCCCCAAGAGTTGGGTTAAAAATCCTACAATATTTTGGAAACAAGTAGAACCATTATCGCAACAGTCCCCAGATGTTCCTCACCCCTGCACATTGTCCCATTTTCATCACTCTCTGAGCACCCCAAGCCTGTTGCTACCTTTAGATCTTTATGTTCACTCTTCCTTCATCCTCAAATGTTTCCCTTCATAGGCTCTTTCTCAGATTAAGGTATTTGACAGTGTCCATTTACCATCAACCTTGGCCCCCTACTCTACTTTCTTTGTAATATTGATACTTAACAATGAAATTGTTATCTACCTTCCAACCTATGTACATATGTTTTTGTCTGTTTCCTCTCTCTACTCTAGAATACAAGTTCTATGAGAAAATGGACCTTTCCACTTTGTATTAAAAGACACAGTAAGCATTTTTTTCCCCTTTTTTTGCTTATATTTGAGTGAAAATGAATGAAGCATGAAATAGAAAGTAATAACAATTATGACATTTTACTTGTGGTATCTGCTTTTCTTCCTTCTTTTCATATATGCATACTCTTGACATTCTTTATCTTTTATATCCCAGGATCAACCATTAAAATTATGAAAATGCCTGTATACACTTCCTTCTGTCAGGATCAGGATCAGGACTATGTTTCTACCTACCTGCTTTCATAAAAAGGGTAATTTGGGCCTAAAACAACATTTTTACTTTAATACAAGGCTAAAATCCATTAAAAATCTACAATTAGAAATCAATTCCTTTCAAACTAAATGTCATGCCCCTTTTCAGAATTTTACCTTGCCTTATAATATTGTTTAACTATTCTGGACATGGGTAAAACTTTAGGTATTATGTTCTTCCTCCTTGGATTCTTTATTGATACTATACTATATATAGTATAACAATCCATTATTAAAACAATATTTTATTAATTTATTGATATTATTAGTTTATTAGTTTATTTTATCCTTTATTAATTAGTTTATTAATACTGACCTATATTAACACTACTGTAAACAGACTACTAACTCCAAAAGTCAGTAAGAAAAGACCAGAGAATTTTGCAGAGAATAGAAACAACTCTCAAGAAGTCTTTAAACATGAGTAAATTTTATAATACAAATTCCAAAAATGCAGTAGGCAAGATATATGGGCAAATTCTTCCAATTAAGAATACTAAAAAATCCCAAATAAAATATTTTAACACATAATTTTAATTATATAGTAATTAAGAAAACCTTTTGAAGTCAAAGTTGACAAAAGCCCATGGATTTTAAAAATTTAAAAAGCATTGAAGCAAATGTGTGCTAGGGAGGAGAACTGTGGGTCATTGGCAGATAAAGGAGCTCCTACACTCTGCATGTGGACTGTAGAAGAAAACAAGCAAACAAGGAAGCAGACAAAACCTAGCATCCCTTTAATTTCTGAACTGTAAACTGTCCTTACCTGGGAAGTAGAATTAACACAGTGTGGACATAAAACCAACCTGAGTTCACTGTAAAGAGAAAGAATTTCAAATCTAGACTTTAAAGAATTTATACTGGTAGAATTAAAGAGATATAATCTTAGAATCTGAAATTAACACAGAAGAAAATAAAACACCATGAGTGAGACAGAAGAATCAATACATTTCAGGATTAATTTTTCAATGATCTTCGAATGACTAATTACAGAGCATAAGATGCCTTCACATAGCTTTAACAAGAAAATAGACTGACTAAATTGAAAAGGTAAATTGGGAATTAAGCTTAACAAAAAGTCTAGAAATATAATAAATGGGGAAATAACATGTAAGACAAGCTTGGAGAGAGCATTACTGAATTGAAAGATATGTTTGAAGAAACTACTTAGACAGCAGCTCAAAGGGAAAATGGAAATATAAACTAGAGGCTAAAAGATGTAATTGAGAAAATGAAGAGTTCAAACATACTTCTGATCAGATTCAAAAGAAAATAGTGAGATAGTCAGTAGGACTGAGTAATATTCTGAGAGATAATAGATGAGAATTTCATAGAATTAATGGACAGAATCACTTAGACTCAGAAATACTAATGAAACTCAAATTTGACATGTAGAAAAAATAGAGTAAAGTTATAAAACAGGAAAGGCCAAAAAAAAAAAAAAAGAGAAATAAAAAATATATATATAAAACAGTCAAGAGAACAGAGAGATTTCCTACAAGAGAATGGCAATTAGACCAACAACAGGCTTATCAACAAATCAATGGAAACCAGACAAGGGAATAATATTTTCCAAATTCCTGGAACACTGGCCCTTGTTCAGTAAAATTTCCCAAGGTGCTCTGCACAAGTGCATTAGGAAACACCTGTTAGAGTGTCTAATGCAGGGTGGACATAAGCTTGATACTGTATCATTACAAATACAATGAAGAAATATGATAACAGCTAACTGTAAAGACAAAAATGTATAGTCCAATTTGGGAGATAATAAATGAAGGAGATTCACAGATAATCCCAGGGCTTCAAGATTTTAGAATGATTTAAAATTTTTGAACCTTTGGCAGAAAATAAGCTGTGTCATTGTTGGAGAAAATGGGAGAGACTTGAAATAGAGCAGAAAAGAAGAGATATTCTTAATAAAAGTACAGGTGACTTCAGTTAGAATCTTTACTACTGAAATTACCACCAAACCAACAGTTTTAGTAATTTTGCCATAGAAACAAACATTATTTGTGATAAGACTTAGATATCCTGGGATTTTCAAATTTTGTCTTTGTTATGTGAATCTTTTATGCCAATTTAATAGGCAGATTAAAATAGCTATAAATGTCTAACCTATAAATAGAAGTTTTGCTCATTTTCTATCAAGTATATGTGTGTGTGTGTATTTACTCACATTTACCATTCCATTTCTAACTATCTAGACCAACAGCCACCATTTCTCCCAGACAATACAGAATTTGTGTTTCCCATCTTGATTTTTGCAGGCAATCAGTCTTATATGTGAGGCCTTCCCAAACCATCCAATTTAAATTATTACTTCCTATTTTACTATTTATTTTATAACACCCTTCGCATTTTTTATAATAATGTAATATTTCTAGGTCCTTCCTCCTGTCCCATGTATCTGATATTATTCATTTTACTTATAATAAACTGTGATCATTTAATACATTGGTGCTGAATTAATTTGAATAATCCACTATCTGTTATATCAATTAGAAATAAAATCAATAGTTTTACCTATATTTGTTTTTGCACCATCAGTACAAATATAACACACTTGCATTTTCAATGTCTTAGTATTATTAAAATATGTTTTACCTCTTTAAATGGCTGACTGGCTCACAGTGTTGGCATGGATTACGCTTTGAGAACCACTGAACTAAACAAATAAATTCCTTTACAGATATATAAAGACTATAATGAAAATATATGATGGGGATGATTGATGATTGGTCTCTATTAGTTTTATATACTTAGCATCACTGGCTCAATGAACATAATCTTGAGCAAACTCTGGGAGATAGTGAAAGACAGGGAAGCCTGGAGTGCTACAGTCCCTAAGGTTGCAAAGAGTTGGACACAACTTAGCAACAGAACAACAACAATACCTTTTACTTTCTGTACATTTGAGACATAATCTAGTAATACAAAATCTNTGAACATAACCTTGAGCAAACTCTGGGAGATAGTGAAAGACAGGGAAGCCTGGAGTGCTACAGTCCCTAAGGTTGCAAAGAGTTGGACACAACTTAGCAACAGAACAACAACAATACCTTTTACTTTCTGTACATTTGAGACATAATCTAGTAATACAAAATCTATCAGAGCAGTGCTGAGTACATAAGTCAGCAATGACATTATTTGTTCCAAGAAAAAAAAGAAATCAGTGTGACTGAAATTTAGTAAGAGGAGAGAAGAATGGTGCAGCTGGAGGGGTAGTCAGAGATGAGGGAGTGCAGGGGTTCATAAGCTCTGATAACTAATTTGAATTATATCTTACTGTCATAGGTGTTATTAGAGACTTTTTAAAATAGAAGAAAATAATATAATGTAATTTTTTTAAGTACAGATCATAAAGGGCATAAGTAAAAATGATGAGGCCAGCTGAAGCATAAAAGATGAGAACTCCAGCATGGCAAGGGTTTGGATGTAAAGAAGTACACACAGTTGTGATTCATGCTTCTGGGATACATGGATTGAACCTGGGAGGTGAGAGCAAAAGAAAGGCTGAGTCCTAGGAAATTCATGCGATTTGGTGCTATTGATTAAAATTTGGAAAATTGGAAGAGAAATAGGTTTGGTGGGTGTTGGGAAAGTTGTGGGAGGACACATAAGGAAAACCAAGCACATAACAGACTTTGCAATAGAGCTGTCAATTACAGCTGGATATTTCAGGAGAGAGGTTAGAACTTGGAGAGATGCCTGAATGTGTACAGCTGGCTTTCAGATGGTATTTAAAGTCATGGCCTGGAAGGAGAGACTGGCGAGAGATTGTGTGCACGTTAGAAAGAGAAGAGGACCCAAGACTCAGCCCTGAGCCTGGCAACACTTAAATGAATCTTTATGTTTTATGAGTCATTCTCTTCAGTCTAGATATCCTGTTGACCCAGAATTACTTATTGACAAAATTGCCCTTTCCACACTAATCCACACTGGCATCTTTATCATAAGCATATACATACCTATAAGAAAAATGACAATGCAAAAATATAAAGAATTATGAGACTATTATGAACAATGGTATGGCAAAGAAATGGATAACCTGGAAGAAATGGAAAAGTTCAATGACAAAGAAATGGATAACCTGGAAGAAATGGAAAAGTTCAATCTCCCAAGACTGAAACAGGAGGAAATAGAAATTATGAACAACCCAATCACAAGCATTGTGATTGAAGCTGTGATAAAAAAACCTCCCAAAAAACAAAACCCCAGGACCAGATGTCTTCACAGAAGAATTCTATCAAACATTTAGAGAACTAATGCCTATCCTTCTAAAATTCTTTCAAAAACTTGCAGAGGAAGGAGCACTTCCAAAAACATTCTATGAGGCCACCACTGCCCTGATATCAAAACCAGAGAAAGACAACACACAACAAAGAAACCTATAGGCCAATATCAATGATGAGCATAGATGCAAAAATCTTCAACAAAAATTTAGCAAACAGAATTCAGCAACACATCAAAAAGTTCATACACCATGATCAGGGATTCTTCAATATATGCAAGCCAATCAATGTGATACACAATATTAACAAATGAAAATATAAAAACCATATGATAATCTCAATAGATACAGTAAAAACGTTTGACAAAATTCAGCAGTCATTTATAATTAAAATTCTTCAAAAAATGGGCATAGAAGGAACTGACCTCAACACAGTAAAGGCCATATATGATAAGCCTACAGAAAACATTGTTCTCAATGGAGAAAAACTGAAAGCAGTCCCCCTAAGGTCAAGAACAAGTCAAGGGGTTCACTTTCACCACTATTATTCATCATAGTTCTGTAAGTCCTAGCTATAGCAATCAGAGAAGAAAAAGAAATAAAAGGAATCCAGATCAAGAAAGAAGAAGCAAAACTCTCTCTATTTGCAGATGACATGATATTGTACATAGAAAATATAGTATCAGAAAATTACTAGAGCTAATCAGTGAATTTAGCAGAATTGCAGGATATGAAATCAATACACAGAAATCATTTGCATTTCTATACATTAACAACAAAAATCAGAAAGAGAAATTAAAGAATCAATCACATTCACCATTGCAGCAAAAAGAATTAAATATCTAGTAGTAGGAGTCAGACACATCTGAGCAACTGAACTGAACTGAAATGTGCCTAAGGAGACCAAAGAACTGTACACAGAAAATTATAAAACACTATTGAAAGAAATCAAAGATGACAAAAAACAGATGGAGAGATATTCCATATTCCTGGGTAGGAAGAATCAATATGGTGAAAATGATTATACTACTGAAAGCAATCTACAGATTCAGTGTGATCCCTATCAAAATACCAATGACATTTTTCAAAGACCTAGGACAAAAAATTTCACAATTCTTGTGGAACACAAAAGACCCTGAATAACCAAAGCATTCTTGAGAAAGAAGAATGAAGCTGGAGGACTCAACCTTCCTGACTTCAGATTATACTACAAAGCTACAGTCATCAATACAGTATGGTACTGGCACACACACACACACACACACACAAAACAGAAATATAGACCAATGGAACAAGATAGAAAGCCCAGAAATAAATCCATGCACCTATGGGTACCTTATTTTTGACAAAGAAGGCAAGCATATACAATGGGGCAAAGACAGTCTCTTCAATAAATGGTGCTGGGAAAACTAGACAGCTACCTGTAAAAGAATGAAATTAGAAGACTTCCTAACACCTTACACAAAGATAAGCTCAAAATGGATTAAATACATAAATGTAAGACCAGAAATTATAAAACTCTTAGAGGAAAACAGACAGAACACTCTATGACATAAATCAAAGCAAGATCCTCTATTTCCCACTTCCTAGAGTAACATACATAAAAAGAAAAGTAAACAAGTGGGACCTGATTAAACTTAAAAGCTTTGGCACAACAAAGGAAACTAAACAAGGTGAAAAGACAGCCCTCAGAATGGGATAGAATACTAACAAATGAACCAACTGACAAAGGATTAATTTCCAAAATATACAAGCAGCTCATGCAACACAATACCAGAAAAACAGACAACCCAATCAAAAAGTGGGAAAAAGATCTAAACAGACATTTCTCCAAAGAAGACATACAGATGGCTAACAAATACATGAAAAAAATGCTCAACATAGCTCCTTATTAGAAAAATACAAATCAAAATGGCAATGAGATATCACCTCACACTGGTCACAATGGCCATAATCAAAATGTCTACAAACAATAAGTACTGTAGAAGGTGCGTAGCAAAGGAACACTCTTGCACTGTTGGTGGGAAGGTAAATTGATATATCCACTATGGAAGACGGTATGGAGGTTTCTTATACAACTAGGAATGAAATCACCATATGACCCAGCAATCCCACTCCTAAGCATATACCCTGAGGAAACCAAAATTGAAAAAGACTCATGTATTCCATTGTTCATTGCAGCACTATTTACAATAGCTAGAACTTGGGAGCAACCTAGATGTCTATTGACAGATGAATGGATAAAGAATCTGTAGTACATACACACAATGGAAAATTCAGTTCAGTTCAGTTCAGTCGCTCAGTCGTGTCCGACTCTTTGCAACCCCATGAATCACAGTACGTCAGGCCTCCCTGTCCATCACCAACTCCCGGAGTTTACCCACTCATGTCTATCGTGTCAGTGATACCATCCAGCCATCTCATCCTCTGTTGTCCCCTTCTCCTCCTGCCCCCAATCCCTCCCAGAATCAGAGTCTTTTCCAATGAGTCAACTCTTCACATGAGATGGCCAAAGTATTGGGGTTTCAGCCTCAGCATCAGTCCTTGCAATGAACACCCAGGACTGATCTCCTTTAGGACGGACTCGTTGGATCTCCTTGTAGTCCAAAGGGCTCTCAAGAGCCTTCTCCAACACCACAGTTCAAAAGCATCAATTCTTTGGCACTCAGCTTTCTTCACAGTCCATCTCTCACATCCATACATGACCACTGGAAAAACCATAGCCTTGACTAGATGGACCTTTGTTGGCAAAGTAATGTCTCTGCTTTACTCACCCATAAAAAAGAACACATTTGAGTCAGTTCTAATGAGGTGGATGAACCTAGAACCTATTATACAGAGTGAAGTAAATCAGAAAGAAAAAGATAAATACCATATTCTAGTGCATATATACAGAATGTAGAAAAATGGTACTGAAGAATTTATTTACAGGGCAACAATGGAGAAACAGATTACAGAATAAACTTATGGACATGGGGAGAGGGGAAGAGAGGGTGAGATGTATGGAAAGAGTAACATGGAAACTTACATTACCATATGTAAAATATGTAGCCAATGGGGATTTGCTATATGGCTCAGGAAACTCTAACAGGGCTCTGTATCAACCTGGAGTCATGGGTTGGGGAGGAAGTTTCAAAAGGGAGGGGGTATATGTATACTTATGGCTGATTCATGGTGAGATTTGACAGAAAACAGCAAAATTCTGTAAAGCAATTATCCTTCAGTAAAAATTAATAAATTAATAAATAAAATAAAACACTACATATAAGACCTTAAACTTGACCTTTTGTTACTATGATTCTGTGCCTAATGGGTCCAGGCACACATCATTAAAGACATGAAGAAAAAGTGTAAAATAAGATTCCCTGTCCAATGTACAGGCAGAGGAGACAGTGAAAAACGTCACCCTTTCCCCTCACCACCCTGAATAAAGTACCTTGTGAGTGAGGGCAGGACAGGGGAGAGGGCCTGAGCGCACATGGAAAGGAATTCTGGGGTAGAACTTGGCCCTGGATCCCACATCTGTATGGGCATGAAGGACTGGCTGGGATATCCAGGCAGCTGAAACAGTAAACCTTTCTGTTCAGTGAGAGCCTGGTGGAAAAATGAAGTCAATGGCTCTCAGGACTGGAAATAGCTATTCTGTTGAGTTAATCTGGATATTAAAGTCAGCTGTCTGTTGAGCTACCAAACAGAGAAAGAGATAAGCATCTATGTGGTCCAGGTTCATCTGTCATCTTTATGATTGAGTTTATATTTGTCATTTGATGGTAAAGCTGAAACTCCAGTACTTTGGCCACCTCAAGCGAAGAGTTGACTCATTGGAAAAGACTCCGATGCTGGGAGGGATTGGGGGCAGGAGGAGAAGGGGATGACCGAGGATGAGATGGCTGGATGGCATCACTGACTCGATGGATGTGAGTCTGAGTGAACTCCGAGAGATGGTAATGAACAGGGAGGCCTGGTGTGCTGCGATTCATGGGGTCGCAAAGAGTTGGACACGACTGAGCGACTGAACTGAACTGAATTTCAAAATTAAATGCAATGGTCAGAGATTGTGATTTCTATTACATTGATTCTTTGACATTTCTTAATGAATTGGAAAATGGTGAATTTTTGTAAATGTTTTATGATTGCAAGTTTCTAATATGTTTTGCTGACCTCTTCAACCACCTTCTTTCCCCATAATGTTCTGTGACTCATTCTCCACCACCCAAACCCTCTTTATCCTCTAGGACTCAAGCTGACTGTGGCTTCATAAATAGTGTTTCTCTCACTTTCTGTTCAATCTACCCCCCTGTAATATACTTGCTTAAGAACCTGGACTATTATTTTTTGTCTTGGCTAAGGCTTTATTGGGCTTCCCTGGTGGCTCAGAGGTTAAAGCGTCTTCCTGGAATGTGGGAGACCCGGGTTCAATCCCTGGGTCAGGAAGATCCCCTGGACAAGGAAATGGCAACCCACTCCAGTACTGTTGCCTGGAAAATCCCATGGAGGAAGGAGCCTGGTGGGCTACAGTCCATGGGGTCACAAAGAGTCAGACACGACTGAGCGACTTTATTTATAAGCTCCATAAATGCAGTCTGTCATGTTAAGATTTTATTTCTAACACTTTATTCTGAATTTGACTTAAAATAGAGTTCCCTATATAAATATAAAAAATGAATGAATCATTGAAGTCACAGATGACATAAATCTGAGAGGAAGAATTAGGGATGATGAGTTCCATTTTCCACATAATGCTCATAAAATGTCTGAGAACATCCACTTTGCAGTAGTAGATATGAGAGTCTGGTCCTCAGAAGAGGAGTCTGGGACAGAGGTGTAGATTTGGAGACTCTCAGTTTAAAGTTGGAATATCTTCTGAGATAGAATAGTCCAGGAAGGGAAAACAGCAAGGGATAGAATTCTAATGCAAATTGACATGGAGAGAGAGTAAGACCAGAGAAGAAATTGAGAAGCATTTTTTCACTTCCCTGCCCCAATCCAAGGCAGTTACGGTTTTTTGGTGTTTTTTGTTTGTTTGAACATATCTGTCTCTTCAAAAACCATTCTTGAGTCATCTTTGTATCCCTAGCAAATTGTACCTAATACTTATCCAATTTAATCTACCATATAAATCATTTTTTCAATGAAAAAAACTTCATAATTTAAAGTTACCTTTTTAAATTTGCATTTTGTCCTTCATTCCAGTTAAGAAATAGATAAGATTGTTGTAAAAACAAACAAACAAACTTTTTTTTTTTTTAATTTTTACTTTATTTTACTTTACAATACCATATTGGTTTTGCTATACATTGACATGAATCCACCACGGGTGTATATGAGATCCCAATCCTGAATCCCCCTCCCACATCCCACCCCATAAATTCTCTCTGGATCATCCCTGTGTACCAGCCCCAAGCATCCTGTATCCTGTATCGAACATAGGCTGGTGCTTCATTCTTACATGATAGTATACATGTTTCAATGTCATTCTCCCAAATCATCCCACCCTCTCCCTCTCCCACAGAGTCCAAAAGTCCATTCTATACATCTGTGTCTCTTTTGCTGTCTCGCATACAGGGTCATCATTGCCATCTTTCTAAATTCCATATATATGTGTCAGTATACTGTATTGGTGTTTTTCTTTCTGGCTTACTTCACTCTGTATAATAGACAACACCTACCATCTTACTTGGGTTTCTCTTACCTTGGGTGTGGGGTATCTCTTCACGGCTGCTTCAGCAAAGCACCGCTGCTGTTCCTTACCTTGGACGAGGGGTATCTCCTTACCGTCACCGTTCCTGACCTTCAACGTGGGATAACTCCTCTAGGCCCTCCTGCGCCTGCGCAGCCACAGATTCTTGGGTTGCTCCTCCCAGCTGCCGCCCCCGAACTCAAGCTCGAGAGGGCCTCTCCCAACTGCCCCCGACCTTGGACGTGGGGTGTCTCCTCCCGGGCCGCCCCTGACCTCGGACGCGGGGTGTCTCCTCCCGGCCACCACCGGCCCATATGCGGGGTAGTTCCACCCAGCTGCCGCCCCAACCTCGGACGCCGGGTGTCCTCTCCCGGTCGCCACTGGCCTCGGATGTGGGGCAGCTCCACCCGGCCGCCGCCCCAACCTTGGACGCGGGGTGTCTCCTCCTGGGCCGCCACTGACCTCGGACGCGGGGTAGCTTCTCTCGGTCACCACCCCGACCTCAGCACAGGGTAGCTCCTCTCCGCAGTTCCTGTGCTGTCACAGCCTGGCACTCTAGGCTGCTGCCCCCGACCTCAGATGTGGGGCAGCTCCTCCCGGCCATGCGTAGTGCGCCGGCCCAGCTCTTGCAGGGGTTGCCATTTCCTTCTCCAATGCATGAAAGTGAAAAGTGAAAGTGAAGTCACTCAGTCATGTCTGACTCTTCACTACCCCATGGATTGCAGCCTACCAGGCTCCTCCGTCCACGGGATTTTCCAGGCAAGAGTACTGGAGTGGGGTGCCATCACCTTCTGCGATCATATTGATAATAGTTGCTTGATATTATCAGTCTCATAATTACAGCATTCCTGCCATGTCTGAGTCTGGCTGGTTTTGAAGTTTCTCTGTCTCTTCAAACTGTACTTTTTTGTCTTTTAGTGTGCCTTGTAAATTTTTGTTGAAAGCTAGATATGGATACTTGATACTGTATTCTGTGAAAGTTTCTATTTATGGATACTTGATACTTTATTCTGTGAAAGTTTCTACTTATGGATTTCTGCTTCTCTAAGTTGTGATTTTTTATATCTGCCTGTCTGTCTCTAATTTAGGAGGCTAGGGGACTGTTCTTTGTCCTGTGACCTCACTCCTCTGTATTTTAAGAGTTATTTATTTTCAGCTGACATAATTTTTCACCTGTTATTAGGATGGAGTAACAACTTTCACACTCATGACATGCTTAACCAAAGCCTAAGACCACACAAAACTTGATGCACACAGATCTTTGTATAATCTTGTTCATTAATAATTTCTTATGAAACTTGAAAAGATGGAAACTGTGACTCATGAGTTCAGTAACCTATTCTTAATATCAATCTCAGTTCCAAGTACATAGGAGGGAATATTAGTATTTCAAATGTAATGGGAAAAAAATGGATTTTGAATCTAGTTAGTCTCTCTAACAGAAAATATGCTACTACTTTTTTGGTGATTATCTCTTCTTGAAAATTCTGTACTGAGCTGAAGCTTTTAAAGCACTACTAACTAAATGGAGTATGTTTCATTTGTGCCTAGATACACTTTTATTACTGGTTTATACTCATGTGAATAATATAGTGAAACAGTTTTTGAAACGCATGTGCAAAACTATTCTCTCATAGATGACGTTTACCTGTAACAGCACCAGGCAATGTGTTGTGATCATTGCCTTAAGGTTTACAATGGGTTTGACTCCCATTAACATTAATGAGAATTGCTTGGCTGCCTCAGTGCATAAAGTACTAGAATCTTCTCCCCAGGTTATTTTTCCTTTGGGTTTGTTTGGCTAATATATGTCATTAAGCCATAAAGGTAAACATAACAACTTGGAAATTACATTTCACCTTTTCTGCATGGAGATCTCAAATCAAATTGCAAACAATTAATTGTTCTTATAACGCTTCTACAAGGTACTTTTGAAAAGCAGTACATGAAGATAGCCAGTACCATTTCTGAAGTGCAGTTTTGGCTGAGGAAAAGTGTCAGTCCTTAAAACAGCAATATTTACAAATTCACAATCTACAATGGAAGAAAATAGAATATGGTCTCCAAAATAATTGAACAAATAAAGTGGCAGATCTACTTAACTTTTAAGAATTCTGCCAAGACACAAGACTTTACTGCAGAGTAATTTAAAGTATTCCAACATAGTATGGATTTCACTAAATAAGTTTCCTAAATAAGTTAAGGGATAATATTTTTAGAATGCTAAAATACCATCTTCTCATCTCTCTTGGTTCTGGTATGGTCTGTAGAAACTAGCAACCCAGAGAAGAGAGAACAAATATCTGGGGAGCTTGAACTTGGCACAGGAAAATGGCAGAACTAACAGGTGGAGAGAAACCCCTGGGCCTATGGGCAATCACTTAACAGGATATGGGAAAATGAAACCTGATTTGCAATCATGAAAGCAGAGAACACATTTCCGGTGACATCTGCCAAGCACTAGTCCAGGCAGTGGGAACAAAAGTGGAGGCAAAGTTAGGCCTCCATTCTCATGATCTTCACATTCTAATGCAAAGAGACAGAGCGAGACAGAGAACAAATGGGCACATGAGTAGTACTCTCTTTTTGTCTGAGGACCCACATATACTTTCAAAAATTGAGAACCCCAAAGCTTTTGTTTATATCAGTTACATTCAGGGATATTCACTATATTCAAAATTGACACTAAAATGATTTTGAATACTTACTGATGAATAACAGCACTAAAACTATTGTTAACTTAGAAAATATATCTTCTGGTGAAAAATAACTGTTATACAAGACCAAAAAAAAAAAAAATGAGGAAGGTTGCTTTACAATTTTACAAATTGTAAATTAAAACAAACAATTGTTACAATTTCACAAATGTCTGGAACATTTGCTTTGATGAAACAAAGCGATTCTCAAGTCTACATCTTCAGTAAACACTGACAATATATTGTTTTGGATGAAGCACATTAAGAAAGTCTACCTTGGGGGAAGGGAAAAAAAAAGAAAAGAAAACAAGACTGCTTTATAGATATTCCTTTTGGATATTTCACTAAAACTCTACAAAAGGGAGCTTCATTAAGATTGATCACAATGTGGAGTCTGAAATCATGTTAATGAAACAGCCATAGACAACATCTTTTATATATTTAGCTCTTGGCATGAATATTTTGCACATTCACGGTTCTGCAAAATAGTGCATAGATTATTCAGAAAATCATTCATGGATTTACACAGGTCTTCCAAATGTCAGCACATTGCTTTCTCTCTTTCTCCTATACATATGCTTTCACTTTTGTTAATACCACCCTACCTACACTTGAAAAGACTTTAAGTATTGGGAGGCTATCAACGGCAACAAAAATAGCATCCTAAAATTATATTTTTTTGCCTCAAAACTTTAATTTTATTATTGGCAACATAATACAGTCAGTTGTGTGACAGGCTATGTTCATTTTCAAGAAACTATTGCCTTATGTCATTAAAAAAAATAATGGTGGTTCTATATGGAAACATGCAGTTCATAACTCAAATAAATTAATAGAGGCTTTTCCTCAAGAACTACATCATCCTCTGGTCAGCTACTGTCTTACTTCATCCAGTTACTAAAACAAAAGTCCCATAAACAACAAACAAGATCAAGGTGGTGGCAGATTCCTGTCTGAAGTGTGTTAGACTTCTTGGTTTGTAGGTGCATTTTCTTGGGATGTCCTTACAGATGGAAGGGATAAGCCAGCTCTCTGGGTCTCTTTCAGAGACCCCTAACCCTCCCAAAGTTCCCACCTCCTAATACTATTGTCTTTGGGGTTAGGGTTTCAACATATGAATTTTTTTCTGCTTCATCAAGAGACATTTTGAACGAAACTGGCTTTCTTTTTTTTTACTGCAAGTGTGTGACAATGAAGAATTTAATGATACAATTTGTCTCCACTGTCTTAATTTATGCCAAGTCAATAGTTTTACCTATATTTGTTTTTGCACCATCAGTACAAATATAACACACTTGCATTTTCAATGTCTTAGTATTATTAAAATATGTTTTACCTCTTTAAATGGCTGACTGGCTCACAGTGTTGGCATGGATTACGCTTTGAGAACCACTGAACTAAACAAATAAATTCCTTTACAGATATATAAAGACTATAATGAAAATATATGATGGGGATGATTGATGATTGGTCTCTATTAGTTTTATATACTTAGCATCACTGGCTCAATGAACATAACCTTGAGCAAACTCTGGGAGATAGTGAAAGACAGGGAAGCCTGGAGTGCTACAGTCCCTAAGGTTGCAAAGAGTTGGACACAACTTAGCAACAGAACAACAACAATACCTTTTACTTTCTGTACATTTGAGACATAATCTAGTAATACAAAATCTATCAGAGCAGTGCTGAGTACATAAGTCAGCAATGACATTATTTGTTCCAAGAAAAAAAAGAAATCAGTGTGACTGAAATTTAGTAAGAGGAGAGAAGAATGGTGCAGCTGGAGGGGTAGTCAGAGATGAGGGAGTGCAGGGGTTCATAAGCTCTGATAACTAATTTGAATTATATCTTACTGTCATAGGTGTTATTAGAGACTTTTTAAAATAGAAGAAAATAATATAATGTAATTTTTTTAAGTACAGATCATAAAGGGCATAAGTAAAAATGATGAGGCCAGCTGAAGCATAAAAGATGAGAACTCCAGCATGGCAAGGGTTTGGATGTAAAGAAGTACACACAGTTGTGATTCATGCTTCTGGGATACATGGATTGAACCTGGGAGGTGAGAGCAAAAGAAAGGCTGAGTCCTAGGAAATTCATGCGATTTGGTGCTATTGATTAAAATTTGGAAAATTGGAAGAGAAATAGGTTTGGTGGGTGTTGGGAAAGTTGTGGGAGGACACATAAGGAAAACCAAGCACATAACAGACTTTGCAATAGAGCTGTCAATTACAGCTGGATATTTCAGGAGAGAGGTTAGAACTTGGAGAGATGCCTGAATGTGTACAGCTGGCTTTCAGATGGTATTTAAAGTCATGGACTGGAAGGAGAGACTGGCGAGAGATTGTGTGCACGTTAGAAAGAGAAGAGGACCCAAGACTCAGCCCTGAGCCTGGCAACACTTAAATGAATCTTTATGTTTTATGAGTCATTCTCTTCAGTCTAGATATCCTGTTGACCCAGAATTACTTATTGACAAAATTGCCCTTTCCACACTAATCCACACTGGCATCTTTATCATAAGCATATACATACCTATAAGAAAAATGACAATGCAAAAATATAAAGAATTATAAGAGACTATTATGAACAATGGTATGGCAAAGAAATGGATAACCTGGAAGAAATGGAAAAGTTCAATGACAAAGAAATGGATAACCTGGAAGAAATGGAAAAGTTCAATCTCCCAAGACTGAAACAGGAGGAAATAGAAATTATGAACAACCCAATCACAAGCATTGTGATTGAAGCTGTGATAAAAAAACCTCCCAAAAAACAAAACCCCAGGACCAGATGTCTTCACAGAAGAATTCTATCAAACATTTAGAGAACTAATGCCTATCCTTCTAAAATTCTTTCAAAAACTTGCAGAGGAAGGAGCACTTCCAAAAACATTCTATGAGGCCACCACTGCCCTGATATCAAAACCAGAGAAAGACAACACACAACAAAGAAAACTATAGGCCAATATCAATGATGAGCATAGATGCAAAAATCTTCAACAAAAATTTAGCAAACAGAATTCAGCAACACATCAAAAAGTTCATACACCATGATCAGGGATTCTTCAATATATGCAAGCCAATCAATGTGATACACAATATTAACAAATGAAAATATAAAAACCATACGATAATCTCAATAGATACAGTAAAAACGTTTGACAAAATTCAGCAGTCATTTATAATTAAAATTCTTCAAAAAATGGGCATAGAAGGAACTGACCTCAACACAGTAAAGGCCATATATGATAAGCCTACAGAAAACATTGTTCTCAATGGAGAAAAACTGAAAGCATTCCCCCTAAGGTCAAGAACAAGTCAAGGGGTTCAATTTCACCACTATTATTCATCATAGTTCTGTAAGTCCTAGCTATAGCAATCAGAGAAGAAAAAGAAATAAAAGGAATCCAGATCAAGAAAGAAGAAGCAAAACTCTCTCTATTTGCAGATGACATGATATTGTACATAGAAAATATAGTATCAGAAAATTACTAGAGCTAATCAGTGAATTTAGCAGAATTGCAGGATATGAAATCAATACACAGAAATCATTTGCATTTCTATACATTAACAATAAAAATCAGAAAGAGAAATTAAAGAATCAATCACATTCACCATTGCAGCAAAAAGAATTAAATATCTAGTAGTAGGAGTCAGACACATCTGAGCAACTGAACTGAACTGAAATGTGCCTAAGGAGACCAAAGAACTGTACACAGAAAATTATAAAACACTATTGAAAGAAATCAAAGATGACAAAAAACAGATGGAGAGATATTCCATATTCCTGGGTAGGAAGAATCAATATTGTGAAAATGATTATACTACTGAAAGCAATCTACAGATTCAGTGTGATCCCTATCAAAATACCAATGACATTTTTCAAAGACCTAGGACAAAAAATTTCACAATTCTTGTGGAACACAAAAGACCCTGAATAACCAAAGCATTCTTGAGAAAGAAGAATGAAGCTGGAGGACTCAACCTTCCTGACTTCAGATTATACTACAAAGCTACAGTCATCAATACAGTATGGTACTGGCACACACACACACACACACACACAAAACAGAAATATAGACCAATGGAACAAGATAGAAAGCCCAGAAATAAATCCATGCACCTATGGGTACCTTATTTTTGACAAAGAAGGCAAGCATATACAATGGGGCAAAGACAGTCTCTTCAATAAATGGTGCTGGGAAAACTAGACAGCTACCTGTAAAAGAATGAAATTAGAAGACTTCCTAACACCTTACACAAAGATAAGCTCAAAATGGATTAAATACATAAATGTAAGACCAGAAACTATAAAACTCTTAGAGGAAAACAGACAGAACACTCTATGACATAAATCAAAGCAAGATCCTCTATTTCCCACTTCCTAGAGTAACATACATAAAAAGAAAAGTAAACAAGTGGGACCTGATTAAACTTAAAAGCTTTGGCACAACAAAGGAAACTAAACAAGGTGAAAAGACAGCCCTCAGAATGGGATAGAATACTAACAAATGAACCAACTGACAAAGGATTAATTTCCAAAATATACAAGCAGCTCATGCAACACAATACCAGAAAAACAGACAACCCAATCAAAAAGTGGGAAAAAGATCTAAACAGACATTTCTCCAAAGAAGACATACAGATGGCTAACAAATACATGAAAAAAATGCTCAACATAGCTCCTTATTAGAAAAATACAAATCAAAATGGCAATGAGATATCACCTCACACTGGTCACAATGGCCATAATCAAAATGTCTACAAACAATAAGTACTGTAGAAGGTGCGTAGCAAAGGAACACTCTTGCACTGTTGGTGGGAAGGTAAATTGATATATCCACTATGGAAGACGGTATGGAGGTTTCTTATACAACTAGGAATGAAATCACCATATGACCCAGCAATCCCACTCCTAAGCATATACCCTGAGGAAACCAAAATTGAAAAAGACACATGTATTCCATTGTTCATTGCAGCACTATTTACAATAGCTAGAACTTGGGAGCAACCTAGATGTCTATTGACAGATGAATGGATAAAGAATCTGTAGTACATACACACAATGGAAAATTCAGTTCAGTTCAGTTCAGTCGCTCAGTCGTGTCCGACTCTTTGCAACCCCATGAATCACAGTACGTCAGGCCTCCCTGTCCATCACCAACTCCCGGAGTTTACCCACTCATGTCTATCGTGTCAGTGATACCATCCAGCCATCTCATCCTCTGTTGTCCCCTTCTCCTCCTGCCCCCAATCCCTCCCAGAATCAGAGTCTTTTCCAATGAGTCAACTCTTCACATGAGATGGCCAAAGTATTGGGGTTTCAGTCTCAGCATCAGTCCTTGCAATGAACACCCAGGACTGATCTCCTTTAGGACGGACTCGTTGGATCTCCTTGTAGTCCAAAGGGCTCTCAAGAGCCTTCTCCAACACCACAGTTCAAAAGCATCAATTCTTTGGCACTCAGCTTTCTTCACAGTCCATCTCTCACATCCATACATGACCACTGGAAAAACCATAGCCTTGACTAGATGGACCTTTGTTGGCAAAGTAATGTCTCTGCTTTACTCACCCATAAAAAAGAACACATTTGAGTCAGTTCTAATGAGGTGGATGAACCTAGAACCTATTATACAGAGTGAAGTAAATCAGAAAGAAAAAGATAAATACCATATTCTAGTGCATATATACAGAATGTAGAAAAATGGTACTGAAGAATTTATTTACAGGGCAACAATGGAGAAACAGATTACAGAATAAACTTATGGACATGGGGAGAGGGGAAGAGAGGGTGAGATGTATGGAAAGAGTAACATGGAAACTTACATTACCATATGTAAAATATGTAGCCAATGGGGATTTGCTATATGGCTCAGGAAACTCTAACAGGGCTCTGTATCAACCTGGAGTCATGGGTTGGGGAGGAAGTTTCAAAAGGGAGGGGGTATATGTATACTTATGGCTGATTCATGGTGAGATTTGACAGAAAACAGCAAAATTCTGTAAAGCAATTATCCTTCAGTAAAAATTAATAAATTAATAAATAAAATAAAACACTACATATAAGACCTTAAACTTGACCTTTTGTTACTATGATTCTGTGCCTAATGGGTCCAGGCACACATCATTAAAGACATGAAGAAAAAGTGTAAAATAAGATTCCCTGTCCAATGTACAGGCAGAGGAGACAGTGAAAAACGTCACCCTTTCCCCTCACCACCCTGAATAAAGTACCTTGTGAGTGAGGGCAGGACAGGGGAGAGGGCCTGAGCGCACATGGAAAGGAATTCTGGGGTAGAACTTGGCCCTGGATCCCACATCTGTATGGGCATGAAGGACTGGCTGGGATATCCAGGCAGCTGAAACAGTAAACCTTTCTGTTCAGTGAGAGCCTGGTGGAAAAATGAAGTCAATGGCTCTCAGGACTGGAAATAGCTATTCTGTTGAGTTAATCTGGATATTAAAGTCAGCTGTCTGTTGAGCTACCAAACAGAGAAAGAGATAAGCATCTATGTGGTCCAGGTTCATCTGTCATCTTTATGATTGAGTTTATATTTGTCATTTGATGGTAAAGCTGAAACTCCAGTACTTTGGCCACCTCAAGCGAAGAGTTGACTCATTGGAAAAGACTCCGATGCTGGGAGGGATTGGGGGCAGGAGGAGAAGGGGATGACCGAGGATGAGATGGCTGGATGGCATCACTGACTCGATGGATGTGAGTCTGAGTGAACTCCGAGAGATGGTAATGAACAGGGAGGCCTGGTGTGCTGCGATTCATGGGGTCGCAAAGAGTTGGACACGACTGAGTGACTGAACTGAACTGAATTTCAAAATTAAATGCAATGGTCAGAGATTGTGATTTCTATTACATTGATTCTTTGACATTTCTTAATGAATTGGAAAATGGTGAATTTTTGTAAATGTTTTATGATTGCAAGTTTCTAATATGTTTTGCTGACCTCTTCAACCACCTTCTTTCCCCATAATGTTCTGTGACTCATTCTCCACCACCCAAACCCTCTTTATCCTCTAGGACTCAAGCTGACTGTGGCTTCATAAATAGTGTTTCTCTCACTTCCTGTTCAATCTACCCCCCTGTAATATACTTGCTTAAGAACCTGGACTATTATTTTTTGTCTTGGCTAAGGCTTTATTGGGCTTCCCTGGTGGCTCAGAGGTTAAAGCGTCTTCCTGGAATGTGGGAGACCCGGGTTCAATCCCTGGGTCAGGAAGATCCCCTGGACAAGGAAATGGCAACCCACTCCAGTACTGTTGCCTGGAGAATCCCATGGAGGGAGGAGCCTGGTGGGCTACAGTCCATGGGGTCACAAAGAGTCGGACACGACTGAGCGACTTTATTTATAAGCTCCATAAATGCAGTCTGTCATGTTAAGATTTTATTTCTAACACTTTATTCTGAATTTGACTTAAAATAGAGTTCCCTATATAAATATAAAAAATGAATGAATCATTGAAGTCACAGATGACATAAATCTGAGAGGAAGAATTAGGGATGATGAGTTCCATTTTCCACATAATGCTCATAAAATGTCTGAGAACATCCACTTTGCAGTAGTAGATATGAGAGTCTGGTCCTCAGAAGAGGAGTCTGGGACAGAGGTGTAGATTTGGAGACTCTCAGTTTAAAGTTGGAATATCTTCTGAGATAGAATAGTCCAGGAAGGGAAAACAGCAAGGGATAGAATTCTAATGCAAATTGACATGGAGAGAGAGTAAGACCAGAGAAGAAATTGAGAAGCATTTTTTCACTTCCCTGCCCCAATTCAAGGCAGTTACGGTTTTTTGGTGTTTTTTGTTTGTTTGAACATATCTGTCTCTTCAAAAACCATTCTTGAGTCATCTTTGTATCCCTAGCAAATTGTACCTAATACTTATCCAATTTAATCTACCATATAAATCATTTTTTCAATGAAAAAAACTTCATAATTTAAAGTTACCTTTTTAAATTTGCATTTTGTCCTTCATTCCAGTTAAGAAATAGATAAGATTGTTGTAAAAACAAACAAACAAACATTTTTTTTTTTTAATTTTTACTTTATTTTACTTTACAATACCATATTGGTTTTGCTATACATTGACATGAATCCACCACGGGTGTATATGAGATCCCAATCCTGAATCCCCCTCCCACATCCCACCCCATAACCTCTCTCTGGATCATCCCTGTGTACCAGCCCCAAGCATCCTGTATCCTGTATCGAACATAGGCTGGTGCTTCATTCTTACATGATAGTATACATGTTTCAATGCCATTCTCCCAAATCATCCCACCCTCTCCCTCTCCCACAGAGTCCAAAAGTCCATTCTATACATCTGTGTCTCTTTTGCTGTCTCGCATACAGGGTCATCATTGCCATCTTTCTAAATTCCATATATATGTGTCAGTATACTGTATTGGTGTTTTTCTTTCTGGCTTACTTCACTCTGTATAATAGGTTCCAGTTTCATCCATCTCATTAGAACAGATTCAAATGAATTCTTTTTGATGGCTGAGTAATACTCCATTGTGTATATGTACCACAGCTTTCTTATCCATTCAAACAAACAAACTTATCTCTAATATTTTTATTATTTGTATGTTCTCTACCCTCTAATTTTCTCTTTTCTGAAAAATATCCTTTCTTAAGATTGACTTTTTTATAAAGTACTTATCTTAGGTGGTAGGCAACAGGAGTAGAAGAAATTAAATATATCATTGGCTGACATGAATCAATAGGATTTTGTTGCCTTTTTTCTAATACCCTTAAAATTTTAGTCCTCAAAATTAATGGGAACAAGCCATTTAGTGAGTAAGTCACTAATAAAATCATTTAGAGATACATATATCTAATCTTATGAAATGCTTTCAATCTTAGAAATTTATTCTTGATAAAATTTAGTTATGCTCTTCTGAAATTGCTTTTTGATTCCAAAATCTCTCTAGGGCTCATGAGCAATATTTTATTTAAAAGTTGTAGATAAAAGATTTACTGTATGAATTAAAAAAATAAAATCTAACCTTCAGTGATCTAAAATTAAGGAAACATAGATCATATTTTAGAAGAATGTATGTTAATTAAGTTTGCAGAAAATACATAAGTCTGTGACTCCATGAACTGTAGCCTTCCAGGCTAGTCTGTCCATGGAATTCTCTAGGCAAGAATAATGGAGTGAGTAGCTACTCTCTTCTCCAGGGGATCTTCCCAACCCACGAATTGAACCCAGGTCTCCTGAATTTCAGGCAGATTCTTTACCACTGAGCTACTAGGGAAGCCCAAAATGCATAGTATCAAATATCCAAGTTGGATTGTCATAAAGCTCAGATAAATGATTGTCAAAGCATATGAAAAAATCACAATGTATTTTACTACCCATAAACATGATTATAATAGTAATAATTATAATTGCTATTACAGAGGGTCCTAGAATGCCCAAATCTACATTTCTATTGAAATAGGAAGTCTCTCATATACATTACATTGATGATTCTCTGAATAAATATTTACATGGTATAAGTGTTGCCCCCAAAAGTTTGACATTTCTTCAATAAGTTAAACATAGAATTATCAAGAGCAACTTATTAAAAATTAAAGAACAATGTGCTAAGCCCTGAAGACTGGTATATTTTTATAATGTCCAAATACAGCAGTTTTTTTTTTGTGTGTGTGTGCTAGGCAATTACAAAAGTATATATAATCAATATAATCAAATATGCTCTTTAAAACATTAAAAAATCTTATTGGAGTATAGTTGATTTGCAACATTGTAATAGTTTCTGCTGTATAGTAAAGTAAAGCAGTTATAATATACATATGAAAATGTGAAAGTGAAAAGTGTTAGTTGCTCAGTCGTTTCTGACTCTTTTCAACTCTGTAAACTATATGTAGCCCACTGGGTTCCTCTGTCCATGGAATTCTCAAGGCAAAAATACTGGAGTGGGTAGCCATTCCCTTCTCCAGGGGATCTTCCTGACCCAGGGATGGAATTTGGTCTCCTGCACTGGACACAGATTCTTTACCATCTAAACCAGTATACACTCTTTTTTAGATTATTTTCCCATATGGTCATTACAGGGTACAGTTCCCTGTGATATATATTAGGTCCTTATTAGCCAGTGTGTATTTGTCAATCCCAATCTAGTTTATCCTTTCCCACCCCTGTTTCCTTCTTGGTAACCATAAGTTTGTTTTCTACATCTTTGACATGATTTCTGCTTTGCAAATAGGTTCATTTGCACCATTTTTTCTAGATTCCACATATAAATAATATCATATGATGTAGGCCTTTCTCTATCTGACTTACCTCAGTATGACAATCTCTATGTTCATTCATGTTGCTGCAGAAGGAATGATTTTGTTCTTTTTTATGGTTAATAGTCCATTGTGTATATGTACCACATCTTCTTTACCCATTCCTCTGTTGATGGACATTTAGGTTGCTTTCATGTCCTGGCTATTGTAAATACTGTTGCAGTGGACATTGGGATACATGTATCTAAAGCATTTTAGAAAAGTTAATGGAACCCAAAGAAATAACATGTCAACAATGTTGTAATAAGAGATTACACAGTTTCATGATTTATTTTTCTAAGAATGATAACATCTGTACCCTCCATGTATATCATCTTGATTTTTCTCAATCTAGGAGTCAGCAAAATATGAATAAAAACTCCAATAATATTATTTTCTTGATGTTTCAGGAATAATACATATTACTGGCACAGTTTAACCACTATAGCAAAAGATTGCCTGTTTCAGGAGGGTAGAAATGTAGCTTGAAAAAAGGAGAAAGATAAGGGGTAGGTGTAGAAAGCATTTTCTATTTGCTTTTTTTCAGTGTAAAGCAGAGTTGCAAAGGTGGGGCTGAATGAGACTCACATGGTTTTGAACTTCACGTTGCCCCAAACCCCACAAACTGGGTGCCCTTCAATGAAATGAAAATTATAGTCCTGAGCAGCATTTCTATCAGAGAAAAGCAAATGTTGTGATTTCTGCACTGAAATCAAATTTTACTGAAATGATTCAATAAAATGATGGTATCATTATAAATGTGGCACTTTTTCTTAAGGTTTGATTAGTCTAGACATCTGAGTTAAGAAATGACTGCTGTTTGTACTTCAAAGTACACTTGGCAACTTTGATTCAATATTTATGATAAATGTAAATGACTTAAAGTAAAGTGTTTTCCAATCAAGTCTCTAGCAAACTGGATACACAGCCTCATCAGTTTCAGGGTCTTGGTGTAAAGCCATGTAATTAGAGATTCAGCCAACTTGAGTGGTGCAGCCCTCCCACTTCCACTTCTTACAGAGGGTCACGGCAGCCTTTGTTTTCTGTGGCTGAGTCCAGGGGCCCAGAGACGTCCAAAAGAAAAGATAGTAAGTGGAGTGCAGTTTGATCTCTCTCTCCCCCACTTCTGTGACAACTCCAATAATATTATTTTCTTGATGTTTCAGGAATAATACATATTACTGGCACAGTTTAACAACTATAGCAAAGATTGCCTGTTTCAGGAGGGTAGAAATGTAGCTTGAAAAAAGGAGAAAGATAAGGGGTAGGTGTAGAGAGCATTTTCTATTTGCTTTTTTTCTGTGTAAAGCAGAGTTGCAAAGGTGGGGCTGAATGAGACTCACATGGTTTTGAACTTCACGTTGCCCCAAACCCCACAAACTGGGTGCCCTTCAATCAAATGAAAATTATAGTCCTGAGCAGCATTTCTATCAGAGAAAAGCAAATGTTGTGATTTCTGCACTGAAATCAAATTTTACTGAAATGATTCAATAAAATGATGGTATCATTATAAATGTGGCACTTTTTCTTAAGGTTTGATTAGTCTAGACATCTGAGTTAAGAAATGACTGCTGTTTGTACTTCAAAGTACACTTGGCAACTTTGATTCAATATTTATGATAAATGTAAATGACTTAAAGTAAAGTGTTTTCCAATCAAGTCTCTAGCAAACTGGATACACAGCCTCATCAGTTTCAGGGTCTTGGTGTAAAGCCATGTAATTAGAGATTCAGCCAACTTGAGTGGTGCAGCCCTCCCACTTCCACTTCTTACAGAGGGTCACGGCAGCCTTTGTTTTCTGTGGCTGAGTCCAGGGGCCCAGAGACGTCCAAAAGAAAAGATAGTAAGTGGAGTGCAGTTTGATCTCTCTCTCCCCCACTTCTGTGACAACAGTAGAGATCCTCCTATGCTCTCACATAAACAAAATTTGAAAATATTTCCTAAACAAGTATAACTCATGATCTTTCCCTTTCAAAAATGTCCTTAGCTCTTATTTACAAGTATTTGAGAAATGAATTGTATTTCTTCAGTTCAAAATATTCCTGGTGCATTTTCCTTTAAACTATACAAAATCCATAATGCATTTTAATTTACATTCTCACAGAGAACATTGATATCATTCTATTTCTTAAGGCAGGAACTTGGAAGTTATCTTGCTTTCCATTTTCATTATTTCCAAACTCCATTGGGTACTAAGTGTTATCAAATCACCCCAGAATGTTTGGATATATTGCCTTTTGCACAGCTTTCCCCATCTCTCCCATCCAGAGATGCCATGGACCATCTGCTGCTCCTGCCCTGTGTGCATCTCTAGTCTGCCCCAGTTTATTCCCGTGATTCCAGAGATCTTAAGTAAATCAAATCTGGTGTTATTTTTGGATTCACATTCAGACCTTAATAATTCTAAAGATACTTTTTACATATTTATAAATTCAACTATTTTTGACTTTTCAATTTTGTATCTTATACTGCAGAAATAAGCAAATAATTTTACTTTCACTTTATTTACTGAAAACCAAAAATGCTTGCTTTAAAAAATTCAAACACTACATATTCCTAAATGTAAAACTGAAAAAAGAGTAATCAGTGTTGACAGTGCATTGTATCTTTCCCAAGAATTAAATTTCTCCAGTGGCTTTCCAGTGCTGCCAGAATGGATTATACGCTGCTTAGAGCTCCTTTTTGTGTCTTCCCTTTCTTCTTCCTTGCATGTTGGAGCACAGACTGTGATGGAAAAAACAAGCAGATGTATTTGAACTTGTGCCCTTGGTTTTCTGCTCTTAGTAATTTCTCAAACTTCAGAGTAAACAACACTTACCCTAAAAAAAAAAAAAATGAATTCTCTTTTGTATAGGGCTTCTCATTTTACAAGAGTCAAATTAACTCAAGTTGGTTAGGAGCAGTGACTTTTCAAGATATATTAGGTTACTTAAAAAGTAAGAACTTCAACTATAATAGATTCCATGAAAACTGAAATTAGAATGAAGGCATCTTCATTATCTCCTTCTTACTGTTTCCATTTTTTATTCTATGTCACTTTCTGTGTTCTCAGAAACAAAATTTTCTCAACACTTAAATACTTCTTATTTGCTTTTTTCTTCATGATTTTAGTTTATAGGCAATTTTCATTGCCTTGACACTTAAAGTTATATAAAATTTTACCATTTGCCTTTCTGGTTGTTTCTCAGTTTTTGATATTTACAACTGTATTCCTAGAATAAAAATTCTGGGTACATTATACTTTTTAATTGTAGGTCATAAGACATAAATTGCATGCCAGATCCTACTTGAATTCTCCCAGGCTCAGGTGCCCACTCCTATATAAGGGGTCACAGGGTACTAAAGATGGCAACTGACACTCAGTAGGACTGTGAGGAATAAGGCAGTGAATTGCAAGTGTCAACTTGGTCAGGCAATGGTGTCCAGTTGCTTGGTCAAAGGCTAATCTAAATATACTGGAAAGACTTTTTTTTAAGAGAGATTATTGTTTACAAATTTTAAATAAGATTTTAAGTACAAGATGTTATCCTCAATGTTGAAAGTATTGGGGGTGGTGGATAAGGGGCTTAATTCAATTAGCTGAAGACCTTAAAACCAAAAATATATTTCTCAGAAAATAAGGAATTCTCTCTCCAAATTGTAGCACAGAAATCCTTCCTGAGTTTATGACCTACTGGTTCACCTATGGATTTAAGAAGCAATACTATTGAGTTATTTCAAATCTTAAAAATAATGCTGTGAAAGGACTGCAATCAATATGCCAACAGATTTGGAAAACTCAGCAGTGGCCACAGAAATGGAAAAGTTCACTTCTCATTCCAATCCCAAAGAAAGGCAATGCCAAATAATGCTCAAAATATCACACAATTGCACTCATCTCACATGCTAGCAAAGTGATGCTAAAATTCTCCAATAAGGCTTCAGCAGTATGTGAACCATGAACTTCCAGATATTCAAGCTGAATTTAGAAAAGCCAGAGGAACCAGAGATCAACTTGCCAGTATCTGTTGGATCATTGAAAAAGCAAAAGAGTCTCAGAAAAACATCTACTTCTGCTTTATTGACGATGCTGAAACCTTTGACTATGTGGATCACAACAAACTGTAGCAACTTCTTCGAGAGATGGGAATACCAGACTACCTGACCCGCCTCCTGAGAAATCTGTATGCAGGTCAAGGAGCAACAGTTAGAACTGGACATGGAACAACAGACTGGATCCAAATAGGGAAAGGAGTATGTCAAGTCTTTATATTGTCAACCTGCTTACTTAACTTATATGTAGAATACATCATGACAAATGCTGGACTGGATGAAGCACAAGATGGAATCAAGATTGCTGGGAGAAGAATTAATAGCCTCAGATATGCAGATGACACCACCCTTATGGCAGAAAGTGAAGAGTAATTAAGGAGCTTTTTGAAGGTGAAAGAGGAGAGTGAAAAATCTGGCTTAAAACTCAACACCAAAAAACTAAGATCATGGCATCTGGTCCCATCACTTCATGGCAAATAGATGGGGAAACAGTGACAGAGCTTATTTTTTTGGTCTCCAAAATCACTGCAGATGGTGACTGCAGCCATGAAATTAAAAGACACTTGTTCCTTGGAAGAAAAATTATGACCAATCTCGACAACATATTCGAAAGCAGAGACGTTACTTTGCCAACAAAAGTCCGTCTAGTCAAAGGCATGTATGGATGTGAGAGTTGAACTATAAAAAAAAGCTGAACACTGAAGATTTGATGCTTTTGAACTGTGATGTTGGAGAAGACTCTTGAGAGTCCCTTGGACTGCAATGAAATCCAACCAGTCCATCCTAAAGGAAATCAGTCCTGAATACTCATTGGAAGGACTGATGCTGAAGCTGAACCTCCAATACTTTGGCCACCTGATGCAAAGAACTGACTCATTTGAAGAGACCCTGATGCTGGGAAAGACTGAAGCCAGGAGAAGGAGACAACAGAGGATGAGTTGGTTGGATGGCATCACCTACTCGATGGACATGAATTTGAGTAAAACCCAGGAGTTGGTGATGGACAAGGAAGCCTGGCGTCCTGCAATCCAACAGGACACAAAGATTTGAACATGACTGAGTGACTGAACTGAATTGAGTTTCCAGCCTAGCAATCTGCCCTAGGAATTTTGAACTTGTCAGGTCCTGTAATCATTTGAGCCATATTGTTAAAATAAATCCCTGTATATACATCATAAGTATGCGTGTTCATATCTATCAGTTCAGTTCAATTGCTCAGTCATGTCCAACTTTTTGTGAACTCACAGACTGCAAGACACCAGGCTTCCCTGTCCAATACCAACTCCCAGAGCTTACTTAAACTCATGTCCATTGAGTCAGTGATGTCATCCAACCATCTCATCCTCTTGTGTCCCCTTCTCCTCCCACCTTCAATCTTTCCCAGCATCAGGGTCTTTTCTAGCGAGTCAGTTCTTTGCATCAGGTGGCCAAAGTATTGGAGTTTCAGCTTCATTCCTCCCAATGAATATGCAGGATTCATTTCCTTTAGGATGAACTGGTTGGATTTCCTCGCAGTCCAAGGGACTCCCAAGAGTCTTCTCCAACACCACAGTTCAAAAGCATCAATTTTTTGATGTGTCTTTCTTTCTGGTCCAACTCTCACATCCAGACACGACTACTAGAAAATTCATAGCTTTGACTAGATGGACCTTTGTTGGCAAAACAATGTCTCTGCTTTTTAATATGTTGTCTAGGTTGATCATAACTTCCTTTCCAAGGAGCAAGTGTCTTAATTTTATGGCTGCAGTCACTATCTGCAGTGATTTTGGAGTCCACAAAATAATAAAAATAATAATAAAGTCTCTCACTGTTTCAATTGTTTCCCCATCTATTTGCCGTGAAGTGATGGAACCAGAAGCCATGGTCTTAGTTTTCCTAATGTTGAGTTTTAAGCCAACTTTTTCACTCTCCTCTCACTTTCATCAAGAGCCTCTTTATTTCTTCTTCACTTTTTGCTATAAGGGTGGTGTCATCTGCATATCTGAGATTATTGATATTTCCCCCAGCAATCTTGATTCCAGCTTGTGCTTCAGAAACTATGGCCCATGCCGTGTTGGCCCACCCAAGATGGAGTGGTCATGGTGAAGTGTTCTGAAAAAATGTGGTCCAATGGAGAAGGGAATGGCAAACCACTTCAGTATTCTTGCCTTGGGAGTCCCATGAACAGTATGAAAAGGCAAAAAGACAGGACACTCAAAGATGAATTGCCCAAGTTGTCACGTGCCCAATATGCTACTGCAAATCAGTGGAGAAATAACTCCAGAAAGAATGAAGAGATGGAGCCAAAGCAAAAGAAGCACTCAGTTGTAGGTGTGACTGGTGATGTCAGTGAAGTCTGATGCTGTAAAGAGCAATATTGCATAGGAACCTGGAACGTTAGGTCCATGAATCAAGGTAAATTGGAAGCAGTCAAGCAGGAGATGCCAAAAATTTGAACAACAACATTTTAGGAATCAGTGAACTAAAATGGATTAGAATTAGTGAATTTAACTCAGATGACCATTATATCCACCACTGTAGGCAAGAATCCCTTAGAAGAAATGGAGTAGCCCTCATAGTCAACAAAAGAGTCTGAAATGCAATACTGGGATACAGTCTCAATAATGGCTGAATGATCTTTGTCCTTTTTCAAGGCAAACCATTCAGTATCACAGTAATCCAAGTCTATGGCCCAAACAGTAATGCTAAAGAAGCTGAAATTGAATGGTTCTGTGAAGACCTACAATACCTTCTAGAAACAATACCCAAAAAAGATGTCCGTTTCATTATGGGCCACTGGAGTGCAAAAGTTCATATCTATATCTAAAACATTATATACACTATTGCTTCTGCAGACAGTGCTGACTGATTCACATTATAATACTGAGTATGTTTCTAGAGGAACAAAATCTTAAGGATGACTTTTCTGAATTGGTTCTTGGCTTCTGAAATTGGTTCTCTATATTCATTTCATAAAACATAAGATGTTTCCACTATTGAAAAGAACACTGATGGTCCATGACTGGAGCTGGTCAAGCTCCTCTGCCCATGGGAATTCTCTAGGCAAGAATACTGGAGTGGGCTCCAATGCCCTCCTCCAGCATTTCTTCCCAACCCAGGGATCAAACCCAGGTCTCCCACATTGCAGGCAGATTCTTTACCAACTGATCCCCAGGGAAGCCCAAGAATACTGGAATGGGTACCCTATCCCTTCTCCAGAGGATCCTCCTGACCCACGAATTGAACCAGGGTCTCCTGCATTGCAGGCAGATTCTTTACCAGCAGAGCTACCAGGGAAGTCCTCGATATAGTAACAAACATATGCAAAATAACACCTTTGGATTTTTTTTTTTTTTTACCACAAAGTGGATATCTTTGTAATGCAAACATGCAGACACAGACATGCAGACATTCATAATTAATGAACTCAGATGAAATTTTGATATAAGTTTTAAAATATCCTAGTTGATTAATGAATTTCAGGCGACTTTCTATTCAAATTAAGTGTTTGTTTTTTTTTTTTTTTTTACTTTACAATACTGTATTGGTTTTGCCATACATTGACATGAATCCACCACAAGTGTACATGAGTTCCCAATCTTGAACTCCCCTCCCACCTCCCTCTCCATATCATCTCTCTGGGTCATCCCAGTGCATCAGCCCCAAGCATCCTGTATCCTGCATTGAACCTAGACTGGCGATTCATTTCTTACATGATAGTATACTTGTTTCAATGCCATTCTCCCAAATCATCCCACCTTCTCTCTCTCCCACAGAGTACAAAAGTTTGTTCTATACATCTGTGTCTCATTTTTGTGTCTCGGATACAAGGTTATCATTACCATCTTTCTAAATTCCATATATATGTATTAGTATACTGTCTTGGTGTTTTTCTTTCTGGCTTACTTCACTCTGTATAATTGGCTCCAGTTTCATCCACCTCATTAGAACTGATTCAAATGCATTATTTTTAATGGCTAAGTAATGCTCCATTGTGTATATGTACCACAGCTTTCTTATCCATTCATCAGCTGATGGACATCTAGGTTGCTTCCATGTCCTGACTATTATAAACAGTGCTGCAATGAACATTGGAGTACATGTGTCTCTTTCAATTCTGGTTTCCTCGATGTGTAGGCCCAGCAGTGGGATTGCTCGGTCATAAGATAGTTCTATTTTCAATTTTTTAAGGAATCTCCACACTGTTCTCCATAGTGGCTGTACTAGTTTGCATTCCCACCAACAGTGTAAGAGGGTTAAGTTTTCACCACACCCTCTCCAGCATTTATTGCTTATAGACTTTTGGATCACAGCCATTCTGACTGGTGTGAAATGGTACCTCATTGTGGTCTTGATTTGCATTTCTCTGATAATGAGTGATGTTGAGCATCTTTTCATGTGTTTGTTAGCCATCCGTATGTCTTCTTTGGAGAAATGTCTGCTTAGTTCTTTGGCCCATTTTTTGATTGGGTCATTTATTTTTCTGGAATTGAGCTGCATAAGTTGCTTGTATATTTTTGAGATTAGTTGTTTGTCAGTTGTTTCATTTGCTATTATTTTCTCCTATTGTGAAGCTGTCTTTTCACCTTGCTTATAGTTTCCTTTGCTGTGCAGAAGCTTTTAATTTTAATTAGATCCCATTTGTTTATTTTTGCTTTTATTTCCAGTATTCTGGGAGGTGGATCATAGAGGATTCTGTTGTGATTTATGTCAGAGAGTGTTTTGCCTATGTTCTCCTCTAGGAGTTTTATAGTTTCTGGTCTTACATTTAGATCTTTAATCCATTTTGAGTTTGGTTTTGTGAATGGTGTTAGAAAGTGTTCTAGTTTCATTCTTTTACAAGTGGTTGACCGGTTTTCCCAGTACCACTTGTTAAAGAGATTGTCTTTACTCCATTGTATATTCTTGTCTCCTTTGTCGAAGATAAGGTGTCCATAGGTATGTGGATTTATCTCTGAGCTTTCTATTGTGTTCCATTGATCTATATTTCTGTCTTTGTGCCGGTACCATACTGTCTTGATGACTATGGCTTTGTAGTAGAGCCTGAGGGACCCAAAATCCTGACCCTAATTGTTTGGAAGAATGGTTGAGTAGAATTAAAACAAAACAAAACTTTAAAAATACCTAGTGCCAAGAAAATATAACAAATTAGTTCTCACTTAGCTTTAATTTTTTGGTCATGGTTTGAGAAGGAATTATTATCACAGGTATAATATCATGTGATTCCAGACAGATCATCATGGGCCTTCACAATAAGAAAGAGATTCCTAGAAGAGAATTAGCTTCCTTGAGTTGGAGCACCAGGAGGGCTGAGTAGAATATTTTTAATAACACTGGATACTTTTAATCAAGGACTTAACAAGAAGCAAATTTCTGGCTGACCATATATTAGATGTTTTCTATGTTTTTTATCCAACTAAGGAGTATATTGAGTTCGGCAGTTTGCTCCTAATTGTGGTAGACAAATGGGGAAGAAATGGAAGAGCTCAGAGCCTCATGGCTTCAGATTCTCAGTTCAAATGCTTTGTAAGTGATTTTAGATTTTCTTTGTCTGCCCTGAAGAAAACCCTTATCTCTTTCAGAGACAGAAGTGAAACTGCTAAAAACAGAACCTGAATTTCATCCAATAAGTGGCTGAACTATACACAAAGTGCAGGGTGTCTATTGATGAAGTGAGGGCATTACTTTGGAAAGAATGAGATCCTAGGAATCAGCATGGGGATCTATGGGCAAATTCTGATGAAACTGAGGACATTGAATTAAATTTTACTAAATATTGCTGAATCTTCTTTGACAGTAGAGACTGCCCACCTACCCCTGCCTGAAAAGGGTAATTATGCTCTTCCTGTGGCACTTACCTTACAAGGCAGTGCTGATTCTCCCCAGGACTCACTCCTCTTTGCCTCTAGACTTATCAGCAGACTCAAGTCCTGGAAGGTCCCCGAAAATTGAGATACAGAATGTGACCCATGAGTAAATGCACTACACTCCAAAAAGAACTGCATAAATTCTCCAGTTTATACAGAGTAAATCCAAGAATTAGGTATATGAATAAATAACAAGGATATTAAAAAAATGGTAAAGGACAGAAAATTGGATGTGAGCCCACGAAACAGAGATTATTAATATATAATCAGAAGGGTTAAAAAGAGCTCTAACAGTTCATTTAATTGGTTGATTGGCTGGTTAGAACATGGACATAGTGGTCCCTGCTACACTAGGTGAAGTTGAAATGTCAGACATGCCTTGGTTTTCTGTAAGAGGAAGTGTACAAAGATCGGGATGTTAGAGTGGGTTTATCACGTCTGATGTTTTCCCCTGCTCCAGGAGGGTTCAGTGGACACACTTTTCACTAAAACTGTGAGAAATACATTTTCGAGGGAAATACCTGGGTTTCTGAAGAATTCTGTAGATGAAAAATTATAGTGGGAACTGCTGCCAATGATCTTAAATGCAATGAGGATAATCGGACCCATGGTGGCAGAGGCCAATAGGCAGTAACTAATTGTGAAAGATGAGGTGGATGTGGTTACCATAACACACAGTGGAGGCAAAGCTGCAATAAGACTATGACTTGTAGAGACTTATGGCATTGGCTATTTGATCACAATGTTTCTAGAAGAGAACTGGTTGGTCAGTCTTACTTGATCTCTACAAGAGGAAGAATTTTAGATCACTTCTAAAGAGCCCCAACCCCTCATTAAAATTCCAAACATCAAATCCAGAATGCCTTGAATGAAATGTAGGTCATGTCACCTTGAGGAAGAATCCTGATATATTGTCAAAATTGACACCATTGATCTTTATCCCAACCTTCAAAGGAAGACATGGCCTTTCACCAGGATTACTGTGCACTACAGAAAAGGAAATAATCAGACTTTTGAAAGATTGCTGGATACTAGCTCAAAATTCATACTAATTCCAGGGAACTGAAAATGTTATTCTGGTCTACACATTGGATTTTGGGGCTTATGAAGTTCAGGAGATCAATGGAATTTTCATTTAGATCCATCTTAAAGTGTGACCAGTCCCATTCTGTGGTTGTTTTCCCAATTCCAAAATGTGCAACTGGAATACATTAAATCCAAAACTGGCAGAATCTTCACATCGATTCCCTAAATAGTGGAGTGAGGGATATTATGGTAGAAAAAGCCAACTGGAAGCCACTAGAACTGCCTCTATCTAAAAACATAGCAAACTGAAAGCAATCCTGTGTTCTTAGAGGACTTGCAGACATTAGTGTCACCATCAAGAACCTGAAGAATTCAGGAGTGGCAATGATCTCATCTCCAGGCAACTCACCTACTTGGCCTGTGCAGAAGACAGATAGATCTTGAAGAATGACTATGGGTTATTATTGTAAACTTAACTAGGTGTAGCTCCAACTACAGCTACTGCTCTTGATACCAAGAAGAAATTTGCAGAAAGTTGTCAAGGCCAGTGATATACCTTCCTGTGCTATCTCAGGACTATGCCCACTCTCCATCCCTACATAACTGTCTAGGATGCAGGGCTCTCCAACACCTTTCCCTCCAGAAGGTATCACACTGGTCCATTACACTGATGGAATTACACTTATAAACAAGATATATCAATTGCTCTATGCTTACTCTTAGACATTTGTGTGTCACAAGATGAAAAACAAATCCAGGGAAAATTCAGAGGCCTTCCACCTCAGTAAAATTTCTAGGGATCAGTAGCGTGTACATGTTGTGATAACCTCTCTAAGGCAAAGGAAAATCACTGCCCCAGGTCACCTCTGTAACAAAAAAGAGGTGCAATGCCAAGTAGTCCTCTTAGGATTTTGGAAACAAAATTTTTCTCTTGAGTGTGCTCCTCCAGCTCATTTTCCCTGTGACCTGAAAGCTGCTAGTTTTGGGTGAAGCCCAGAACAGGAGTGGGCTGGGCAGCTGACTCACACTCTCCTAGGCCACAGAATTCCACAGTGGCAGGTAGGGGTGCTCATTGGAGCCTTGTGTGAGCTCCTGTAGGTAACTCACAGTGCAGACCCTTAGGATTTTGGAGAAATGGTCCCTGCTACACTAGGTGAAGTTGAAATGTCAGACATGCCTTGGTTTTCTGTAAGAGGAAGTGTACAAAGATCGGGATGTTAGAGTGGGTTTATCACGTCTGATGTTTTCCCCTGCTCCAGGAGGGTTCAGTGGACACACTTTTCACTAAAACTGTGAGAAATACATTTTCGAGGGAAATACCTGGGTTTCTGAAGAATTCTGTAGATGAAAAATTATAGTGGGAACTGCTGCCAATGATCTTAAATGCAATGAGGATAATCGGACCCATGGTGGCAGAGGCCAATAGGCAGTAACTAATTGTGAAAGATGAGGTGGATGTGGTTACCATAACACACAGTGGAGGCAAAGCTGCAATAAGACTATGACTTGTAGAGACTTATGGCATTGGCTATTTGATCACAATGTTTCTAGAAGAGAACTGGTTGGTCAGTCTTACTTGATCTCTACAAGAGGAAGAATTTTAGATCACTTCTAAAGAGCCCCAACCCCTCATTAAAATTCCAAACATCAAATCCAGAATGCCTTGAATGAAATGTAGGTCATGTCACCTTGAGGAAGAATCCTGATATATTGTCAAAATTGACACCATTGATCTTTATCCCAACCTTCAAAGGAAGACATGGCCTTTCACCAGGATTACTGTGCACTACAGAAAAGGAAATAATCAGACTTTTGAAAGATTGCTGGATACTAGCTCAAAATTCATACTAATTCCAGGGAACTGAAAATGTTATTCTGGTCTACACATTGGATTTTGGGGCTTATGAAGTTCAGGAGATCAATGGAATTTTCATTTAGATCCATCTTAAAGTGTGACCAGTCCCATTCTGTGGTTGTTTTCCCAATTCCAAAATGTGCAACTGGAATACATTAAATCCAAAACTGGCAGAATCTTCACATCGATTCCCTAAATAGTGGAGTGAGGGATATTATGGTAGAAAAAGCCAACTGGAAGCCACTAGAACTGCCTCTATCTAAAAACATAGCAAACTGAAAGCAATCCTGTGTTCTTAGAGGACTTGCAGACATTAGTGTCACCATCAAGAACCTGAAGAATTCAGGAGTGACAATGATCTCATCTCCAGGCAACTCACCTACTTGGCCTGTGCAGAAGACAGATAGATCTTGAAGAATGACTATGGGTTATTATTGTAAACTTAACTAGGTGTAGCTCCAACTACAGCTACTGCTCTTGATACCAAGAAGAAATTTGCAGAAAGTTGTCAAGGCCAGTGATATACCTTCCTGTGCTATCTCAGGACTATGCCCACTCTCCATCCCTACATAACTGTCTAGGATGCAGGGCTCTCCAACACCTTTCCCTCCAGAAGGTATCACACTGGTCCATTACACTGATGGAATTACACTTATAAACAAGATATATCAATTGCTCTATGCTTACTCTTAGACATTTGTGTGTCACAAGATGAAAAACAAATCCAGGGAAAATTCAGAGGCCTTCCACCTCAGTAAAATTTCTAGGGATCAGTAGCGTGTACATGTTGTGATAACCTCTCTAAGGCAAAGGAAAATCACTGCCCCAGGTCACCTCTGTAACAAAAAAGAGGTGCAATGCCAAGTAGTCCTCTTAGGATTTTGGAAACAAAATTTTTCTCTTGAGTGTGCTCCTCCAGCTCATTTTCCCTGTGACCTGAAAGCTGCTAGTTTTGGGTGAAGCCCAGAACAGGAGTGGGCTGGGCAGCTGACTCACACTCTCCTAGGCCACAGAATTCCACAGTGGCAGGTAGGGGTGCTCATTGGAGCCTTGTGTGAGCTCCTGTAGGTAACTCACAGTGCAGACCCTTAGGATTTTGGAGCAAAGCCCTAACATTCGATGCAAATAAATGCTTTTGGAAGACAGTTTTTGATCAGCTACTGGGTCTTAGTAAATACTGGTCCTTTAGTATGAATCACCAAGATGCCATGCTAACTGAACCACTCTTTGTGGACTGGATAAAACATATTCATGATTTATTTTAGAGGCAAAATTATAAACATAATAGTTTGATCCTTTAAGCCAAGAAAAACTAATAACAATGTTTGAGATTCAATATGGATATTATATCATGGAACAGGAAAATTACAGTCCATTTTCAGACACTGAAATGTTCTGCTGATCTGGACCTGGAATACTCTATTCTGTGCTGATGACTGAGATATAAGAATGATGGCTGGAATTAGAGAACAAAGAAAAGGAGGACAGAATCAATGATACTGATTTAGGGAAGGGCAAAAGGAACTACATAATAACAGCCAAGTAAAAATAGAATCAAGTACATAGCTCAATTCTGACTACTACACTACTGATGATTTAACTTGATTTTATGTTTCAATCTTTTCGTTTAATACTGTATCCTTTATTATATGTGAACAGCACTCAGTATAGGAAATCATGAAATGTGAATGAAGCCTGTAATTTTAATTAACATATTTTAAAATGTTTCTCATCTGTAAGCATTGGAAGAAATTTTCATTTATGGCGAGCTTTTTTTTTTTTTCTTTTTTTGTCATTCTCACAAAATGTTTAACATACCCATATATTTCTTTAAAGAAACACTAATATATTTAATAAAATGTATCACTTGCCGGTATGATGTAATATGACTTGCCAGGAATTTTTTTTTTTTTCCTAACAGATATTTGTATAAGGAAACTAAAACTCACAGGCAAATTCAATTTCACTCAACAGGTAAAGAAAGCATTTTTCTTCTTGTCTTGTATTGCCTTTCAGTGTCCCCTTCCTCATGCTTCCCTGTGGCCACAGCAAATGATGACTGTCCTGCACCTTCCTTCCTGACTCCTCTGCCTTATCTGGGCTCTGGGTGAGCACAGATCCTCACACAGGCTCATTTGTGGTGCAAGCATCACGCACTAGCAATACTTCAATAAGGATCAGAAATACATTTACAACCTGAAGAGAGGCTATTTTTAAGTTTTTTTTCTTTTTTTCTTTTCTTTTCCTTTGGTCAGATAGGTATCAATGTTATCTGTTGACTTCACCACAAATAGAGGTTCTAATTGATCTTGACTCCAGTGCCTGCTGCACAGTGAGTGACTCTGCATCTTCTGTTAGCCAAACTTGCTATTCATTCACCTATTCATTCACCCATTCTTTCTTTCCACATGCAAGCAGACAATTAACAAAGGTACAAAAAAACAGTCCCACCATGAGATTTCTGAGAATGGGATCATGTTTAACTTGTATTGTACCCCCTGGACCTCTTCTGCACTCAATAAATGCTTTTTGCCTTCTATGACTGTTAATAAGTGGGTCTTAAAATTTATTACAAGTAAGAAAAACAATGATTATTAAGCCTGTAGACATGAGCTTTCTCCTATCCGTGTGCCCTTCACTACTGGTCTAAATTTCACAGAATCAGAAAGGCAAAAGGAATCAAATAATCATTGCATCCAAGTGTCTCCTCTGTTTTCATTTCATTTAATTCTTCTGCAAAATTTGTCAGATTTCTAATTTCACTTTTTCCAGAAGCAGAATTGGGGAGGGGAGGGGAAGAAAGAGAGCGAGAAGAATAAGTAAGACCCATGCCTGTGAGACTTAAATGCAAAACGCAGAGTAAGTCAGCCATGAGGGGCTTGGCACATAGGAATTTCTGCCAAAATTACAGTCATATTATTACTCTGTGATTACTAAAGGTGCTACAAACATTTAGCATTCTTGCCTTTATCCCTCTTGCAATGGTAAGCTTCCTTGTTTTTTGCCATGCAACTGTCAGTACTTGAGATATATTATTGTTTACATTTTCACTTGTCAGAAAGATGCTTATCTTTAAAGAAAAACTGAAATGTCACTTCTTGTGATCACTTCACCAATCCTCTTTATGGGGAAAATTACTGGTTCCTGCCCCTACTGTGTTGTTTCCAATGAAAGTAATACTAAATATGCAGCACAAGAAGTGAGGTGTAGAATAATAGTTTGTCTTGCCTTTCTTTATATGAGTTTTAATTCCAGGAGGGACAAAAGATGGGAAGCAGTGGTACGGTGACAGGCTGGGTCTCCCAATTGCCAAAACACAGTGTTGGGCTAAAAATGCATTTTTTAAAAATTTAGTAAAGCCAAAATAAACCAGAATTTTGCATATTTTTCATATTATGTAATGATTTATGTTCAGTGCATAAATAGAAAAACACAAGAATATAATCTCTACATTTTCATCACTTTAATTTTTAATTTCATCACAGTGAGGATATACACAAACAGCACATATTCTATGTACCTGCATGTGCTTTTGAAAAAATATTATAACATATATCTGTTTCATATCATAGTATACTGTGAACATTTTCTCAAGCCACTGAATATCACTCTATGATGTACATTTTCATGACTTCATTGTGTGATATTCTGGGTTCTAGATGGACCACATGTATAGGACTGGACCAAGTATTGAGACTGTGTTAGCTGGAGGGTTATCTTCATCCCTAGATGGATAGTAGCATTTTGCACTAGCAGTGAAAATTCATGTAAATATAGGAATAAAGGAGATGATAAACACTTAAAATGGTATATTCTTCTCAGGTAGCCAAAGGTCAGACACGACTGAGTGACTAAACTGAACTGCCTGTCTCTCAGAGATGCATAAATATACATTATTTTATACGCTAGCCATATAAAGTTGTTAGCTTTTTGCTATTTTAAATAATGCTAAGAAGATCATGTATCTGTACAAAAATGATAGGAAATTACTGGAAGAGGAACAGTTTCATCAAAGCCTATGCAAAATTTTGAGACTGGTGTATGTATCTTCCCAAATATTTCTGTAAAATATTTCTGCCCATTTTATGCATTCAATACACTCCAATAACTACCTCACAGTCTACCCAAGACTCCTTACTTGCCTAAATGGTGGTTTATTTTGCAGATAAAGTGAGAATTCAGAGGAACATTCATTTTTCAATTAAATTTTCTTTAATTGTTACAGAGCACAAATATCTAGCATGTCATTTCACTGGAGAAATGGATGGGCAATTTGTTACTAATCATTGATAAATTTTTAAAACTGTGGAGGCTAATAATTTGTCTGCAGCATATGTGGCACATAATTTACTGAGTTCAGATCAGAATGGTAAATGTATGTTTATATACCAAAATTTTAACAGTACATGTCTTACCTCATATTAAATTAATTAAGTTTAATTTTATTCTCAACAAACTGTGTTACTTCTTCATAGTGGTTTTCTTTTTTTATTTTTTCAGGAACATTGTTTTATTGAATCAAAATGTGCTTTCAGAAGTAAATACCTGTTCAAATTATTTGCAGATTGAAAGAAAAAGGAGGAAGTTTCCATATATACATGGCTCCATATGAATCAGATTGTTAGAGAGGAGAGAGCTAAAATCAAAGGAACTTGCCAAAATGAGTGCCATATTTTGAAGCACACTACATTTCCTGTGCTTTTTGTGATCCTTGGCTTTAGCAAGAAAAGTGCTACCATTTTCTTCACTAGCATTCCAGGCTGCCATATTATACCTGCTCCTCATGCATTCTTCTCTCAGTGAAGAAGTAGTATAATATTTCCCTTCATTTGCTCCCCAGCTGTTTGTATTTTTCCCCTGCCTCTTTTGTGCTGAGCCAGGAGGAGCTGGTACAATTTTGCTACATGATCCTTTAAATCACATGGCCAACAGGATTCTCTTTTTCAAGAAGTGAATCTCAGTTCCTAGGCTCTTTCCAAATCTTCTGTTTCTCCCATAAATTGACCAAAGTTTCAGTACATGGGTACAGCACCCCCCTCTCCTCCCTGGAACAAGTATGGAAAGTCTCCACCCTGTCCTTTCTCTACTTATGTGTTGTTATTATCCTGTAGATGCCTATTAATTACACCAGCCACTACTGTTGGAGTCCAAGTTCTTTCCACAGACTCCAAGCTTGTTTTATGCTTTGATTTCATACTAGACTTACTTGATTCTATGTAGATTTTATAACTGAATCAAAAGCTAGATACTTGAATTCTTACCAGTATTTCTCCTCATCTCTTTGGGGGGTTGTTTGTTAGACTCACCTATGCATTTTGAACCTGAGAGTCCCTTGGATGGCAAATAAATCAAACCAGTCAATCCTAAATGAAATCAACCATGAATATTAACTGGAAGGATTGTTGATGAAGCTGAAGTTACAATACTTTGGCCACCTGATGCAAAGAGCCGAATCATTAAAAGACACTCTGATGGGAAAGACTGAGGGGCAAGAGGAGAAGAGTGTGGCAAAGGATGAGATAGATAGCATCACTGATGCATTGGACATGAATTAGAGAAAACTCTGAGAGACACTGGAGAACAAAGGGGCCTGGCATGTTATAGTGCATGGGGTCACAAAGAGACATGAACTGGCAACTGAGCAACAACAACATGCATTTTGAATCAGTGTTAGTGGGCCAGTAAACCAAGAGGAGAAGACAATAAAAAGGTTCTTGCAACCTTTCCAAGGAAATCTATCCTTTCATGTCTTTCCAAAAAAAAGTCAGTATGTTTTTAGTTAATCTTCTATTGATCCACTTGTACCTATTTGTGAGCGCTGTTCTTGGTAAAGGAACATTAGTGTTCATAAGACAGAGGACGTCCCTTCCTCAGGGGACTTATTTTGAAGAGGATGTAGAGCACAGACTATCAGCTTGTTGTTCAGCTGCTCAGTCCTGTCCAACTCTTTGCATCCCCATGGACTGTAGCTTGCTAGGCTTCCCTGTCCTTCACAATTTCCCAATTTCCCAGAGTTTGCTCAAACTCATGTCCATTTAGAGAATAGGATCCAACCATCCTATCCTCTGTTACCCCATTCTCCTCTTGCCCTCAATCTTTCTCATCAGAGTCTTTTCCAAGGAGTTGGCTCTTTGCATCAGGGAGCCAAAGTATTGGAGCTTCTGCTTCAGCATCAGTCCTAATGAATATTCAAATCTGATTTCCATTAGGATTGACTGGTTTGTTCTCCTTTCTGTCTAAGGGACTCTCAAGAGTCTTCAATATCACAGTCCAAAAGCATCAATTCTTCAGCGCTCAGCTTTCTTTATGGTCCAATTCTCACTCCATATATGACTAATGGAAAAACCATAGCTTTGACTAGACAGACCTTTGTCAGCAAAGAGATGTTTCTGCTTTTAGGTTTGTCATGCTTTTATTTCAAGGAACAAGTGATGTTGTTCAGTCATCACTCTTTTCAGCACTGTGGACTGTAGCCTGTCCATGGGATTTTCCTGGCAAGAATACTGGAGGGGGCTGCCATTTCCTTCTCCAGTGGATCTTCCCAACCCAGGGATCGAATCCTGGTCTTCCGCACCACAGGCAGACTTCTTGCCATCTGAGTCACTAGGGAAGTAATCACAACTGGTCGTTTAGTTGCTAAGTCACATCTGACTCTTGTAATCCATGGACTATAACTCACCAGGCTCTTCTTCCCATGGGATTTCCCAGGCAAGAATACTGGAGTAGGTTGTCATTCCCTTTTCCAGGGTATCTTCCAACCAAGGGATTGAACCCAGGTCTCCCTCATTGCAGGCAGATTATTTACCATCTGAACCACCAGGGAAGCCTCAAGGAGCAAGAAGTTCATAAAAATAAAAAAAAAAAAA